>OX453284.1:6796476-6923976 GCA_949710005.1 Ricordea florida
GCGACATCAAACATGATCGTTACAAGGTATTTCCACCACTACGGCCTTCTGCTTCTACTTGGATTAATCTTCGGATCGCTGCTCATCATTTCATGCATGAATAAGGGGACCTTCCAAATTGCTCGTTCCCTCATTCATAATACCCCACCCCAACATCTCGATAATTCCGCCCAGGAGTTACGTCGAAAAATCCGACGTGAGAAAGCTACCGCAGCCACTCTGGCTATAGTCACCTCCTTGTTTCTTATTGCCTGGCTTCCTCACGTCATTGCGGCTTTGATATTCACCTTTTGTGCCACTCCCTGCGGTATGACGGCCGTTTGGATGTTGCGTTTAGGTGCCTTCATCAAGTGGATGCAGTTCAGCAACAGTGCTGTGAACCCGTTTGTGTTTGCGTATCGCGATTCAGAGATCAAAGCGACTTTCGCAGACCTTCTGGCACCATTTAGAAAGCATGTGTTTGGAAGCAATGTTATCCACCCACCTTCAAACCCTGAAGACTTCACCGTGGACTCGGGCATATCACTCCAAACACAACCTACTTCCTTTAATCACTGAAGCCGACACATGAAAACAGATATAGTATAATACTGCTCGCACTTTAGATTCTGTGACTCTTAGCGTATAAGCGAAGTCAACAAGATCTCTTGCAGGAGGAATATCTAGATACACTACTTTGTAGAAGGAGCTTAGTAGGCAGAGTTCCCACCAGTGACTGTGTATGTTTGAGCAAGTGATTGGAAGTTTTTAATTTCGACTACCGCACGGAGACTTCTAAGCATGCCTAAGTGAAAGCAATGAAAAAAAATTTCTTTCATAAATAGTAAGAATTTCTTTGGAAGATCTTTCGCTGTTGTATGTGCAATAAAATGATTGTAAGAGTAAAGAATCAATAAACAATTTATGGTGTATTAATGAGCTTGAGGAGACGTTTTCTTCGAAAGTTTCCCCTTATCCGAATTGCAAAATACCACGAAAAAAAAAGTTCACAGAGGCAGTAGCTCCTGACCGAGGTAAAAAGTAAAAAAAAAAGCGAGGTGTTAGTTGCTATCAAGTGGACAAAAAATCCGCAATAAAACAATAATTAAAAAAAAGAAAGTGATAACAAATTGTAGTAGGTTACCAACAAATGGTCAAACAGTTTTATCTAAATCCACAGATGAAAAAATAAACACCTAAGACTGTACAGTAAACAAATGATGAACAGTGCCACAGCACAGAACTCCGGCGCAGTTTTCCGAATGGTCAGTTTGGTGTTATTCAGATGGAAATGTTAGAACCACAACAAATGGCGAGATTGTTTGGAGTCCATCGAGTGTATTTTCTTCCATGTTTCAGTTAAAATGTGTTGTTCGATCTCAACGTGACATGAATGCATAAAACAACAGAAAGAAGGCTTCATCAAAGTTTTCCGAATGTCATAGAATTTACAGGGAAATGACGCTAATTAAAAGCAGTTTGACATCAAGAAAGTTTTCCGACTTTTCTGTCAAGTATAGTTCCCGAAAATAATTAGTTTTGTTGACGATTTTCATACAAACAAGGTTTACTCTGCGCGGAACAAGGGTATTAAGTGTACGGTCAAATAATTATAAATACATAAGTTGTGTACAGCAGTGGTAAAATTAGGTATATCGGTGATGGGCTGCGATCTTGGGTACATCCGGTTATAATAATAAAGTTCACACAACATACATCCAAGTAAGACTGCATTTCATTTTGCCAGAACGGGGCTTAAATATCGTTTATTACGCCAAAATTTCTAAATAACTTTTTCCGTAGAATTCCACTGCCTGAGGCACAAAAGATGCTATCTAATGTCCAGTTTCTGTTTGAAAATGTTTTCAAATAGTTAACACAAACCAGTGATCATGAGATATTTTATCACGTGAAAAGAGAAAACTTCGGAGCGGAAATATAGACATTTCGACAAAGTTTGACCGCAGTAGTGGGATACTGGAATGCATTTGTCGATCCGCCAAATCATGTTAATGGCCGCCTTCACAGAAACTCGCGCCATTTCTATTAATTCCAGGTCACTGGTCATCATCGTCATCCTCATTTTCCTGGTGAATAAGATTTTTACCTTCTGAAGGATCGTAGCTCTCACCCGGAACAGCAGCAAATACCATGTCCAGTTCACTTTCCTCTGTTTTTAAGCACATCTGTTCCGGGGGTAAGGTAATATCTTGAGGGTAAAAATCGTACATTTCATCTTGAAAGAACACTGCATTAGGATCTGAATAGAACATTTGATCGTCTCCTGGATAGAACATTTGATCATCTCCTGGATAGAACATTTGATCATCTCCTGAATAGAACATTTGATCGTCTCCTGGGAAAAACATCTGACCATCTTCTGTATAGAGCATCTGATCAGCCCCACACATTGGGTTACCAAGATACATATCTTGTTCAAATCGGCCTGCAAATTTTGAGAAATATGTTATTTAGGTTATCCGTTATAACCGAAAACTATAATTAAGTTCTGAATCAAACTTAACGTCGCAGTAAAAATCTAAACAGTGAACATTAAGTAATGAAAGAATTTGTCATCTGTGGGATACACTGCTCTGATAGCGCCGTGGTTAGACGGCTAGCTTCTCCTCCCCTCCGATTTGATGCATTAACAAACATTAGCAAACGAACAAACGTTTGATTCTTTGTCAGTACGAGTTCTACGCTTGCTCCATACCATTCATTTTCAGCATTTCTTTCTCTTCTTCTTCTCTTTTCCGACGTGCTTCAGTACAAGACTTGAATTTACCGTAAATTTTCCTGACAGAAACCGCAATCCCAGCAATTGCTGTGAGTAAAACAATACAAACAGCAACCAAAGCAAGAATGCGATCCCAAGCGCCATTCTCAAGATCTTGTGACAAATATCTCAGGGTTGTCCATCTTGTGAGTTCACTTGGTGAACACTTAACGCCATCACCGTTAAATCCCTTATGACAAAAACACTTGTAAGATCCTGCAGTGTTCTTGCAATGGCTGTGAGCTGAACAGTTGTGTGTTCGTCTCTTGCACTCGTCAATATCTGGACGGGAAGAAAAAACATGTTTAAAAACTTATCATAAAACTGTTTTTCCGACCGCAAAATTTTCTCACGCCAACATATACCTTTCCTTATTCCTTTGAAGGAGTTGTCCATCAATACTTTTTTCAGATAGCAATTTTTAAGCCATGCTAACTGATTAGAAAATTCATAAAGCAATGCAACTTGTTTAATGCCCTTTAGGGGCGAACCATTTAACTTTTGAGGTGTGTGTGTGTGTGTGTGTGTGTGTGTGTGTGTGTGTGTGTGTGTGTGTGTGTGTGTGTGTGTGTGTGTGTGTGTGTGTGTGTGGGGGGGGGGTGGCTGCAAAATTTCTCAGTGGCAACTGGCCATATTTAACAATTAGTATCACCCAACTAGTGGACTAATGCAAATGCCGCAATCTGATTGGCTACGCTACTAGAGGTCTATTAGTAATAGTCCTCGAATAGCGAAATTCGTGGCGTTTCCTTTTGTTTTATTCCCAAATAAATCTTTCTTCAACTTGCATTTGCTAACTTTATTATTGCTTTTTTCTGTCCGACTAGTTGGGTGATACTAAAACAATTAGACCCTTCGCCCTCAAGGGCTACAGGTCAATAGCCCATGAGGCGAAGCCGAATGCAAATGCAAGTTGAAGAAAGATTTATTTGGGAATAAAACAAAAGGAAGCGCCACGAATTTCGCTACTCGAGGACTATTACTAATAGACCTCTAGTAGCGTAGCCAATCAGATTGCGGCATTTGCATTAGTCCACTAGTTGGGTGATACTAATTGTTAAATAGTACACGGCAACGATCATTTCCGATCATTTTCCGAAACGTCCCGAACCTACCTCGGCACCTTCTTTGAATATCAGGTTTAAATCCGCGATCACATTCACAGCTGAAGGAGCCAGGAATGTTGCGACACTTCATATCGCCTTCACAATGAATTCTGTATTCTTCTTCTTTTGCGGTGCATTCATCAATATCTAGAAACAACAACAGGTCAAAGTTCTGAAGCAGTGCAACATGTTTAGATCAAACTACGCTTTTCGCGGGATTGTTCGGCAACAGATTAAACTGAGCAAAAGAGTAATGAAAACTGAGCAAAAGGGATAACAAGATTAAGAAGCTTGCAAAGGGGAAGTGAAGGGAGCAAAATTGAAGTGAGAAGTGAGGTACACTGTGCATGACAGAGTAATAAAATACAGTCAACACTAGAGTGTAGTACTACCTCTAGTGTGGTGCATTATAGCTTAACTAGCAAACCAATATACAGTGAAGCACACTGTGCATGACAGAGTAATAAAATACAGTCAACACTAGAGTGTAGTACTACCTCTAGTGTAGTGCATTATAGCTTAATTAGCAAACCAATATACAGTGAAGCACATTGTGCATGACAGAGTAATAAAATACAGTCAACACTAGAGTGTAGTACTACCTCTAGTGTAGTGCATTATAGCTTAACTAGCAAACCAATATACAGTGAAGCACATTGTGCATGACAGAGTAATAAAATACAGTCAACACTAGAGTGTAGTACTACCTCTAGTGTGGTGCATTATAGCTTAACTAGCAAACCAATATACAGTGAAGCACATTGTGCATGACAGAGTAATAAAATACAATCAACACTAGAGTGTAGTACTACCTCTAGTGTAGTGCATTATAGCTTAATTAGCAAACCAATATACAGTGAAGCACATTGTGCATGACAGAGTAATAAAATACAGTCAACACTAGAGTGTAGTACTACCTCTAGTGTAGTGCATTATAGCTTAATTAGCAAACCAATATACAGTGAAGCACATTGTGCATGACAGAGTAATAAAAGACAGTCAGGACTAGAATGTAGTACTAGTGTAGTGCACTATAGCTTTATTAGCACAATAAAAGATATGTAGTGCAATGGAGTATCATACAACAAAGTACATTGTACATTGTAGTAAAGTGCAGTTGTGCATACTGCAGAGCACTCTTTTAGTACAGGCAGTGCAACAGCATGGCACACTAAATTCAAGTAAAATCAATAAATTCCTTCATTTGATGGTCTCTTTAGCAAACATTGAAAGAAACAAATTAGATGCAATGATGTTTGCTAAATTTAATCAAATCATACACAGCCCACTTACCCACACAATCTGTATGTAACCTGAAAAAGTTGGTTTTACATTCACACTTGAAACTACCAATAGTGTTCTGGCAAGCCATGGATGTCTGGTTACAGGTGTGACTCTTCAGTTTGCACTCATCCACATCAAAACAATGTAAATCTGAGTAGAAAAACCCAGGCTTACAAGAGCACTTGAATGAACCAATGGTGTTAACACAACTTGCCATCAAGCCACACTTCTTCCTGGTGCATTCATCAATATCTACAAGAGACAGTAGATAGATGGTTCTTTTTACATTCCTTGCATTATCAACAAAAAGAGCATCATTTTTCTTGACACACAATTAGTTACATCATGGTACACCAAATTAATCAAATTAATGATTATGGCAGGCATACTACTAATAAAAAATATAGAAACAAATACTATCATCATGTTTTACACCACATAACATGACATTTAAAAAGCTGTTTACAAACAAGACACAAAAAAATTACCGGAAACTTAATTTAACACCAGTTACTACCGGCAAATGTATACACCTGCCTTTTTACCAAAGTAAGTAGACACTACAGGATTTTATAATGCATGAGTTTTATACTGGTAAAATACTGGTCAAGTTCTTATCATAGAAGAACTGCATTACACAATGGTTTCTAAAAAAGCAATCATCCCATCTGTTATGATTGAGCAAGTACTTTGGGAAAAACTTGAGAAATCTAATGCATAAAAACTAAAAGCACAAAAATTAAGGCCATAAATCCCTTCTATAGCAGTGAATTCAATTTCATATGTTCTAGCCTGCAGATGTCCCAAACATCAAACTCCCAATACTGTTACACTGGTAGAGTAATATGGCATACAAACATACCTGCCAGACTTACCCATACATTTATCACTGTTTTTCTCATAACCATCCTTGCACTTACAATAAAACCCTCCGCCTGTATTCTTACACTTGGACAAGGCATTTTCACAGTTGTGTGTTCCACTCTTACATTCCTCAATATCTGCACACTCTTTGCCATTGCCATGGTAACCTTTCTGACAGGTGCATTCAAATGATCCATCAGTGTTTTCACATACAGCATTCTTGTGACAAGGATCTTTTTCACATTCGTTCACATCTGCAGTGCAGTTCAAAAATTTGTGATGTTAATCTTTGACTAGTGACTTTTACTTGTAACTTGATAGGGCAATGAAGGAGAAGAAAGCCAGAATTGATCAGCAACTTGGCTTGTAAGGTCACTTTATAAGTTCTGAGCTAGAAATCCTACAAAATTGATCTCAAATTGAAACTTGACCTTACCAGGAAAAATTCCATATTTAAGATATGAAAATAATGGAACTTGATAAATTCTCATTATTGACATTATAAAAGCATGACATTTTCCAATAAAATAATATTAATATCAACCAAGCATTTGGTGTCTAGCCACTGTAATAATTACATCAGCTTAGGAAAGTACAAACATGAATGAATGAAACTGCATGTCTATGACTGAGCTTCTGAGGTAGAGCAAATTAAGCTTACCAACACATCTGCGAGAAGTTGCTTGCCGGAATCCATCACGGCACTGGCACTCATAAGACCCAACAGTGTTAATACAAACTGTTGTTGATATATCACACAAACTGGACTTATCATTGCACTCATTGATATCTGCACAGATCTCACCACTTTCTTCAAAACCTCTTTTGCAGACACATTGTTGTTCTTTACATAAGGCATGTTCCTGGCATGGTACTATCCCAGTCGAACAATCAATAATTGCTGAAATTGATGTGAGGGATTCAACTTTAATTCATCTGTATTTAAGGGTGTGTTCCTTTGCTATGGTCCAGATCTGGATTTGTGATCTGAGATCACACAGATCATGGCATATCAAAGAAACCGATGATTAAGAAATAGAAAACATGTACCGTGTTTCTATCGAGTTATAGAAACACGAGTTGAAGTTTGGGAGAACGAGAAATGCTGTGGGAACACGAGCCGCAGGCGAGTGTTTCCACAGCTTTTTCGAGTTCTCCCAAACTTTCACGAGTGTTTCTATAACTCGATAGAAACACGAAGAACATGTTTTCTATTTCTTTTAGAAAACACCGCGACGAAAAAAAGAAAAGCAACTTGTTAACTTTGAATATCAAAATGTAAATTCTCTTTGCTCGCGTCATCATTACGTCAACAGCTCGTGCTAGTTCTGTGTTTCTATCGAGTTATAGAAACACGATTTCTAACCAATCAGCGCGCGTACTTTCTTGGGACTGTTTTCTAAATTCACTCTGGAAAACAATTCATCAGTTCCTTTGATGCGCCATGGTGATCTTGGATCACAAATCCAGTTCCAGTTCTTACCAAAGAAATGCACCCTTAGTTACTGTTTAATTACTAGAGTTTTCAATGGGATACACAATTGACAAAGTCCTAAGAATGGCTTTAAAACAGAATTATATGCAGAGGTGGTTGAAGACAAACCTGAAAAAGGCAGTTAATTGTGGTGTCCAGTTAAACTCTGTTTTAAGTAATGGTCCGGCTAAGAAGCAGGCAGAAAAACAATAGGGCTCGGCAATTTGTCAGTTAATTTTGTGGTGCTAATTGGCGCATAGAACAAGAGCCAAATTTGGTCGAGAGAGAGAAAATAAGGATATGGAAAAGACAAGGTCTAAAAATTACGTTTTTTTAATTTTTTCATTGTTTTTTCGGGATTTTTTTGGTATTAGCCAATGAGATGAGGCGATTTAAATGGAATTAACAATTAACTGTTCGCACCTTTTTAATGAGTTTTGCCGTACACCTGCCTACCTTTTAGCCGGACCATTACTTAAATGAGTAGCTCCAAGTTGAGTAAACTCACGATAACTAGTGTGGTGTGCTACACTGATGAAAAAGTTCATTTATACACCACTGAAAGATTACGCTACGTTTGAATTCTAAGCAAAACATGACTACAAAACATGACTACAAAACACAATAAGATTATATAGTGATGGCATGATCACTTTCTGTATAACATTAAGGACAAAGCACTACATTTTTAGCATTTGTCAGTTATATGTACGGCAGAGAATCAAAGTATAAGTGACAAAAGCAATCAAAACTTGGAACCTTGTTTACCATACTTTTGGGTTAAATGTCCTGTTTCAGTAGGAAATATAAATTTTAGGCTTCATGCTGAATTTCAATAGGGGTGTAAGTTGATAATCATTTGTCCAGTTATTTATTCTCATAACAAACCTCAATTATCTTTGTGGAGACTATGTGAAAGAGAGATCGTATTTGATTGATACCCACCTCGTTTGTTGAAATGCTTACTTTGCCCTGCAAAAGGGATTATTTGTCATTAAAAGTTATACCAATTCTATTCAAATACACAGGCAGACCATGGCTAGTTTTCTCTTAAAAACAAATTAAAACTTTAATAATATACATGCAAGAATTTCAGCATGCTCATTGGCTGAGAGCACGTCAATTAATCCCAAACAGTGCAGAAAATTGAAATTGAGTGCAAAAAGTTGAAATTGAGTGCAGAAAGTTGAAATTAAATTTTTGCATGTATATTATTAACAAGTAATCACATGATTTCGAGTGCAATTTGGGATAAATCAGCGCGAGTAAATTTTTCAAAGACTACTCGTGCTGATTTATCCCAAATTGCACTCGAAATCATGTGATTACCTATACAAACAGAATCAACACATATACTATACTTAAGGCCAAAAAAAAAGTAAAGAATTGACAAATTAATTAGCTGGTATCTTGGTGGATTGGTAAAGGTAATCATACGGTTTCGAGTTCAATTTGGAATTAATTTGCAGAGTGAGTTTTTCAAAAAGCTGAAATTGCACGAGCCGCTTCAGTGAGTGCAATTTCAGCTTTTTGAAAAACTCACAAGTGCAAATTAATTCCAATTTGAACGAGAAAAACCGTATGATTATATACTTAGTAATAATATAAACAAATCAAATCAGCGATCTCAAAGCGGTTCGTTTAAAAGTAAAGAATATCATAATCCAGAATATCGATTTGTAATTTGCACTGGTATTACACTTTTTGCACTGGTGTTACACTTGAACTGCACTGCTCTCAGCCAATCAGAATTGAGTAATTTTTTCATGTATATTATTACATTAGATATGATGCAGTACTTAAACTCCAAGCAATGCAATATCACAAATTCACTTAAAAGAGAGGTATTTAGGATGTTTCATGTGATCTAGCACGGCAAGATTTCCGCACAGGTCCCTAGTTCATTATGCATGCAGCAGATAAATTGTTTAGGGTAATGCACATGCAAACATTTCTTGTTATTGCAGAATGAAACAGTATGGCTACAGCATGCACAATGAAGTAGGGACCTTTGCGGAAATCACTCCTCTAGCGCTTTCAATACCACAAAAGATCAAGCAAACGGAAAAGATTGAGAAAATTATTAACTCAACAAAGGATCCCAACTAAATTATTTTACTGATTTGCTACGCAAAGTATGTAAACCAACACAAAAATGAATGACCGTGATTGGACAAAATAAAAATCGTACCACCCGGTTGGCATTAATTTTGTATCAGTGAAACTTAGTTACAATAATGAATTTAAGGGCCTAATTGTTGTACCTATTGAAATCTTAAAAAATCTTACCACATAACTCAACATGTGTCAACGCCTTTAGAGGTTTATTCTTCAGACCTGTGGGTGTGGCACAGCGTATATTTTCACGTCGTTTCACTATGTGTCGTGTATTGTCCAACAGATAAGACCTTAGCCAGTATAGTTCACAGGAACAATGGAATGGGTTCTTATCTATGTACCTACAACAAAGCAAAAAACATTATCACGCATTTTATTAATTACGTTTTCTAATGCTGTTTTTTTTCTCAAGCAGGCCGAGAAGCGTCAGCGACGAAAGGAAAGCAAGTTCTGTTCGGATCGTTATGACAGAAGCTGGGCTTCAAACATAGGAATAATCAGCCATGAAAGAAGTTGCAGGAAAGGAAGGTCCCCCTGATATGTTCTATAAGATGATCTTTTAAAGCTAAACCAACCGTCTGTATAGACGAAAAGAGCCACATATATATATTTTATACAATTAATTTGAAATGGCCTTATGTTTTGAGTTTGAACATCGAATGTAGGTATACTAAAAATAATTTACTTTGTATTTTTACATTTAATATGTAAAATATTAAAAGAACGCCTTGAAAGACGTTCTTTACTTTCTGTTTTCTACTTATTGAAGTGAAATAAGTATACTTACAATTCTTTCAACTTCCGGAAATGTTCAATTTCTTTATAGGAGATGTGCGTGATATTGTTATCCGAGAAATCTCTAAACAAAGAAAGAAAGTTGTAGGAACTGAGGTTATTACTTTTAAAACGTCTCAAACCGCCTGTTCAAACTTCTGCAACTCCAAAGTCTCATACGTGTCACAGTGCGCGACAATTAACAATTATTCGCCGAAGGCGAAGTGATTCTCGGGAAATATTCTTCAAGACGAAGTCGAGATAAATATTCACCGATAATCACCGAGCCTGTGGCGAATAATTGTTTTAGCCTAAATACACTGGCGATTATTTCAAAAAAAGAAAAGAAAAAGCATTGTACAACACGAAAAAATTTTATTAGTCGGGCAACCGACTAATAAAATACTCGAGTTTCATCGCAAATCGCAGTCACGTGCAATGGGGAATACCGCAGACACGTAAGACGGGCGCAAACTTCTTTCTACGATGTCGAAGTCGATGGCGAATATGATGAAAACAAATGGTGTCATCTTTTCTACGCTCAAACACACCGTTCGCGGTAGACCCACTCTAAAAGATGGCGTGAGTAATGAGCATATATTTCGAAACGGGTCGTTCCGCGAACTAAAAATAGCAAAAGAATCAAATGATTTAGCGAATGTCTCACTAGAATCAAACCAGAAATCAAACGAGTTACCAGTGAACAGAAAATGTGGATAGAGTGACAGAAGAGCATTTGCTGATAAAGACAAGGTGCCTCGCGATGAAACTCGAGTAAACGACAACAAAGATGCCACGTTGGAAACCAGGACCTTGGTACCCTTTTGATTTCTTTTTTGGACCACTCCGCACCATAAGTGGTCAACACTCATAACAGCACGTCTACCTGTTGTCCGACTTACAATCTTAGATCGTCTTGTTTCATCAAAAGCGCGCGAACGACTGGCAGCCATTTTGTTCGTCGAGGTGATTATCGGCTGATAATCCGAGATAGCGAACCAATCAGAGCGCGCGATTTTGTATAATCACCTGAGTATTTATACTAGATGCGCATATTCTTAATTTTAACCGCGGAGACCATTCCCATGAGGCACGCGTTTCTCCGCCCTCAATACCTGTGTACACGTTGTACACGGCTTTTGATTGATTATTGGAAGTTCATTGCAATATAAATCCATAATTAAAGAAAAATGGGTACAAACACACTATTTCTCTTGTTTTTGACTAGACCATTATACTCGTGTACAAATCTACAACTTGCAACTTTCACAATGGAAAGCCTCCAATACTGGTAGAAAAGAAGATAAACAAAATTCATGAATTGTTCGTGTATATATACAGGCCCGATTTAAACTGGAGACGGATGAATGTTGGCTCGTCCGATAATCCGTCTGTACAAATACGGGCAAGCAGACGGATCATCCGTCTAGATGAGTTATCCGCATTAGTTCGTCTCACAAGACGGACTATCGCGATAGCTCACCTGGACGGATGATTCATCTGATTATCAGACGAGCTAACATTGTTTGTCCAAGCTCGTCCCAGACGGATGATCCGTCTCTAGTATATACACGGTCTATCAGTTGGTGAAGTTCAACGCTTAAGCTGGAAGCGGCCAGGTTGTATGAAACGGTTTATCTAGTCAGATGAACTTTTTTCAGCGTGGGAAGTTGTTCCAATCATTCTCGGCCAAAAACTGTACTTATATGCATTCGTCATGTTTGGAATAACATAACCTTGATAGGGTGCAAACAGTAGGTGTGTTGACAAGTTTAATGATACATACGATAATGGGTTCCTTGATTTACAGAATGAAAAACATGAAATGACAAACCTACCCTCCCGAATGTCGATGTTGAACGAACAGACATGTATTTGCGCGATAGCTTATTTTACTTACGCGATAGTGATATTTCCCAAGTCTTTTATCCTGGGCAACGATTTGAGTCCGATCCTCCTGCAATGGAGTTTTCTACCATACTGGTGCACTTCACATCCGGGAGGGAAGTTGCCCTCACCAACGACAGTGATGGCCAACACCCCTAGGTACACCAAAACGAAGGCCTGTCCAAGGCCGCCCATAGTTTTTGCGGCTACATGTTAGACCTGTAGGCGAGTTTGTTTCTTCAATCTTGTGACGAAACAAGACTAAACGAATGCAATTATGCACGTCACGAATGGCAATAAAATTATTGAAACAGTTTTGACGCGCGAGGTTGGGTCTTTGCTCAAGTTCACTATCTCAAGAAGTAAAGTAGATGGTTTGAGAATAAATATGAATTTTCTTATTTTTCTAGTCCTAACTCATCCCCTCACGCTAACATCAAATTTTATCCGAAGGAAATATCGCATCGTGACTTCAACTTTCATTTTCTTTATTTTCAACAACACAAGCTAGAATATGGCGAGTCCTTTCAGTCGTGCGTGCTTATGTCTAGAGCTTCAATTTAAAGATATTTATTCGTACGTAGTCCTTAAACTTTCAGGGATGTTAAACAATTTTGCAAACAGGCGGGTTGACGTCATAGGCGCGATCACGTGACCACGAGCTGACCTATTCACCAGCCAAGCTGTGTTATATGCGCGTCATGAGCATGTCTTTGGACAACTTGTACTTCTTGCGTATCGAGTACTGAGCCACCAAAAGGATGAAGAGCTCAGTATAATCTGGTCATGTCCTTATCTTCCTTACCAAAGAAATTCTTCAAACCGGTTTATAAATCATTATACTGTTACTGTACTTTGAACGCGCCATGATAATGAACCAATCAGCGTTCAGTGATGAAGCCATTATGACGTCACAACCTTACAACACAGCTCTGAACATCAACAGCGCAATGCAGCATCGATAGGTTAAACGATGAATCTTACGAGGATTGTCAAGTGTCTTGCCTTCAGTTGTCTGTTCCTCCTTATTGCTCATGCGCTTCCCACTGAACGCCCGGTCCTGTCATTAACTAAAAAAGCAACTATAGAACCAACAGATGGAAATATATCGACACCAGAGCAGCTTCCGCTGGGATGTAAAGTGTATAAGAACAGAACACCTGTTAAGACTGTGACACTGCTGCAATGCAAAAACGCTGGGCTTCAAACTATGCCGAATGTCAATCACAAATTTAAGATAGAAGCTGTGTAAGTACGATTTAACAACACCTTTTTTCTGTGAAATATGAAGGAGTTCACTTTGAAACTATTCATGCTGTTTTTATCTTAACAGCGACCTGTCACAAAACAACATTTCTCGCGTTCACTTACCATCTGGCTATGACAAAGTTAAAAGAATGTAAGTCGTTTCCAAATGGTTTTTAATCCAGTGATAAAAGATAATTTCCAATTTAACTGACTAGGAATGTCGGGTTAACATTTAACAATTATTAGAAGCCTTTTTAAGGACGTAGTTTAAACAAATACCGTATATGTGAAGTCTCAGAAAACCTATAATTCAGTAACAAGCATGGGTCAAGTGATGATAGATGATGATGAAGATGATGATGATGATGATGATGATGATGATGATGATGACATGAAATAACCTCAAGACTGTTGAACAATTTTTGCAGTGATTTGGAGAACAACATGATCACAACACTTTTGGAGGAGATGCTAGCAGAGTTCAAGTACCTGCAGAAGTTGTAAGTTAAAAGGAACCAAGATATGTCTTTCTAACTAACGCAGGTATACAAGGTGACAAGAATATAGGATCTACTTGGCTAGATATTAGCCAAAGCACTTTTGTTGGAAGAGAATTCAAAATAAGGAATCTTGACAGAGACATTTGAATTGCTTAATAATCGTGAAATGCGTTGATAGTTAAACAATATAATTTTATTGGATTTCACACGTGGTAAAATGCGCGCGTCTTTTTCGGCATTACCAACCAATCACAGTAAAGCTGTTTTCTGTGTATATTTCGTTTCAGATATATTGGAAACAATCCTTTCCACTGCGACTGCAAACTAGAATGGCTTCGTGACCGACTGCTTAGTTCTAACAACACATCTCCTCGATTTGGAAAACCTCACGACATTAAATGCGTATCACCCACCATGTTTCACGATAGAGCTTTGAAAACGGTCACCAAAGATGAACTATGTGGTAAGGGTAGTTATTGTAACATAATCATTGATTTCTGATTTGTTCGTTGGACTGTATGCATGGATTGTGATTGGACAAAGTAATGACGTTTGTTTTGATTAAAGTACTCCTTTCACATGGGAAATCATTCTATTGATAAAACATAAATGCTAACAAAATTTCCAGGCCCGCAACCATGATTTCGTTTCGTTCCAGGAATGAGATCGGCCAAGTCAAAAAGGAAGCTTGCCACCTCTACAAAACAAACTGCACTCCCAAAGAATGAGAGTAATTCAACCGTTCAACTGCCGGATGAACATAACCCTGATTCTAACGAGAAAGGTCGATGGGCAGAAATAGTGGGCGTTACTTTCGCTTTTGTTTCCGTCATAGTTATTATGTCTGTGATTTTTCTTGCCATGTGAAGTCGAACTGCAGCTATTATTTATTTTTGTTCTTCATGTTCCTACTTTCGTATACTAAATTCAAGGAAACGAACGACAATTAACAAATCAAACTGGAAATGACGATTTTCATACTGGAAAAATTGTAAAAAGAATCATGCAACCTGTAATTCATCCAATACAGAGGTTCTGTGGTTGGATATTTCTCTTTAACATTAAAAGCATTAAGTAACGAGGACTTTCAGCGTAAACTATATGTCTGGTCTAACTGTTATTTACGTAAGTTAATAGTTCTGGAATACACCACAGCTTTATCAATCCTTGCCCGCAAAATTGTCAGTGACTCCATTCTTCCATACTGTCGGCGAGCGCCAAACGCGAGGGACTGGATATTTGACTCGAGGTCATGACGTACGGACAGCGCGTAGCGAGGTCCGTGTTTCATGAACGAGAGCCAAATATCTTCCTGTCCGGGCCGACCTAACTGAGTCAATAAGCATTTCATCATATGACCACTGACTAATGTTTGAAAATTTCCAAAATTTGTTTTCATTCTAAATAGGAAGCGATAGCCTTGAGCGCGCGGGAAAAATCACAAAAGAAGATTCTACAATAAGAACTTTCTCTTTATTTTTTCGAATTAGAACAAGAATTTCGCATTTCATCGAAAAACGTCTCTTATTTTCTCATTTCTGTTGTTCGGTGTTTTTTTTTACTTCGCAACAACGTAGAACAAGTGCACCAGGCCCGGACGGCTTTTTCCGGACCGGCTCACATCAACCCGTCCGGTCCTACACACATCAGCTTGCGCGACGGGTCATGATACTTCTTCTTCTCAATTGTAGTCATCTTTAACACGAAGGCGCGCTATAAAAGGGCATAAGAGATTCATCCAATAAAATAGTAATCTGAGAAATACTACTTGGTGTTAGATAAAGATATTTCATTTTTATGGCAAGTAAAGACAGCAAAGACACTTTAATTCTCTTGCAGCTTACCTTTCGTGTATTCAAATCGCCCGCCATTTTGAATTTGACCCGCGCACGCCCACGGTGAGTGACAAATGAGCCCCGGTCTTCCCAGAGAAGAGTACTCAAACCAAGGTCAACCATATAAATTTCCATACAAATTTTGAATGACCCTTTTTGACGATAAACAGCAGACTCGAGGCGGGGTTCTACCGACCAAGATGATTTTTTTTCAGTCTTGGTATGTTTTGTACAATTTTAGTGCAAATTGTGGGCATTTTAAGCGAAATATAAAACATTTGTAGTGTGACTGAAGAAGTAGATAGTTTCAAACCAGGAGCGAATCACCTTCCTGTTCAAACTTATTATAGCCGATTAAAGGAAACAAATTCTTTTTCATCTTACTTATGCACCTATCAATGTTAAGCCGGCGGGGGGGGGGGGGGGGGGAGTCAGGGCATGGGGTGGGGATTTGACATTTTTGAAAAATTTGCCGTCAAATTCCCTGCCCACGGGCAAATCATTCCAGTCAAATGCAACCAAATTTCCCCACCCCGGGCTGCACATCACTGTCAAGGCTGGCAAAGAAAGATTCAAATATTCCCTCCCCCGGGAGAACAAGGTCAGTCAAATGCCCTACCCCAGGGCCAACAAAGACAATCAAATCCCCACCCCATGCCATGACTCCCCCCCGCCGGTTTAACATTGATAGATGCATTACTGTCGGGTTCAAGCCAAACCGTTGTCCGCGCTTATTAAACAGGGTACAAATTTACTGAATGTCTTAATTTTTCAAAAAAAATCTCGAAACCCAATTATCACATAAATTGTTCTGTAAAAACTCAGAAATCGTTCTGATAAAATCGCTCAGTTTGAACATGACGTAGACAAGAACTGCAGTTGCGATATACAGTGTGGTAGGGATTCTTGCCGTTGCAGCACAAGCCATATGATACCAACCTTAATCGTGAACAGTGACACATTCAAGTTTGTTCAAAGACGTATTATAAAGTGTAGCCACGGGGGGGGGGGGGGTACTCCCATATATGGGCTATATAGGTACGTGCCGCGGGATAGGGTCAGGGTTTAAGACCCTTCGCGGAACACAGCTATCCGAAATTTATGGGAGTACCCCCCCGGGAGTGTAGCCCAAGTGAACGATCCCTGTAGCGTCTAGGTCAGATATATTTAAGCTGCTTTTACATTTTTTTACCGGGGTCAGCCAAAGGCTGGAACCAGTCATAAAATGCTGTCTGTTCCTTTCTTTTTTTTCAACGTCTCGTTTAGTAAATGTATGTTTTTATCACTGATTAGTGACTCGGTCAATTGACTCGGACTCACTCCGCTGAAGTCATTTTTGGCTCAGGCTCGCCTTTGACTCGGTCAGCCGATAAACTTGAACTCATTATGTTAACATCTTTGTACACTTCTATTGAACGCAAATAACACAAATTTGAATGGTTTGAAAACAGTTTAAAAAATTGAACCGTTTGCGTATCAAGGCTCCAAACAGCCAGTCCAGTGTAGGCTTCTAGACCCTCTTGTTTCGTCGGACAAAAATGACACATCAAACATAGTTTCTTTATTTTCACATCTCATTTACCATACAGGGAAACATAAGATAAAAGTTGGGCATCAAATTTACACATTAACCACAGTAAAGAGTTAAAGAGCAATTTTGCAAGTTAATGTACTGAAAACCCCGAAAGCTTCAGAGAAGCGCATTCAGTTTGCAGTGCTCAATGATTAAAGACTAAACTGGAAGTAACTGCTTCTGTCGGAATCTTCTACAGTTCGGTGATATGACTGAGCTGTTCAGTAGGTCCTCTGTTGGCAGAAACATTCGACTCTAAGGTCTTTACACAAGCTTCTGTAGTTCTTATGAAAACCTCGATATTTCCATTTAATATTATTCTGTTCATGTACAATGAAGTAACACGCGGTTCTCACAAGACTATGCCCTTCCCTTTTCTAAAGGAGGGAGGACTGTTAACCCCAAATCGCACCCGTTTTAGATGCGAGTTGCTTGATTTGTGCTCTGTGACAATAAAGTACGTCCTTACTGGCCGACTCTATGAATGAGCTCTAGGTCCATTCAGGCTGGGTTCTACAGACATGGGCCTTAGGTGACTTGTTAGGAAATACATAAACAGTGGTTGCAATAAGGCAATGAATAGGAGTAAATATATGCGTCTTTTGCTGGCCCTAGCGATACCATCTGGCGCTGATTCTGGTACGATGATCAGTCTGAGGGTACGAACCTACATAGAGAAACATATTGAGCAAGACATACAGAAACATATTGAGTAAGACATACAGAAACATATTGAGTCAGACAACAGTTGGATAGCAAACAGGCCCTAGTTGTTCAAGGCCCGGATAACTTTATCCGGTGGATAAATAACTATCAAGCACTTAAAATATACTCGAACGTAAACATTGCCTTTGCACGTATTGAAACAGCTGAATTATGACCTATCCACCGGGTAAAGTTATCCAGGCTTTGAACAACTGGGGCCAGGACCTTAACCTTGAAACCCATAATAACTGATCAACCTACAATTTCTCCTTGTATAATTAGTACAACGTAATCAATCGTAATAGTTATAATGAAAGGGAGTGATTACCAATAGTAAACTCCGTTGATATTCTAACACAATCTCCTTGCTTGTACAATACAGCATAAAGTGTATTTAGAATGACTAGAAAGTATTTGTATAAAGGTCTAAAATGCAGCAAGAATCTTTTCTCCTGAAACCGAAGATTAGTAGGAATTGTCTGATCATAAGAGCAAATAGTTTTCATCTAAAACTTAAGATCTGAAAAGCAAATTAAATGGTGCTGCTTTGAAAGGCCTTGCAGTCTATCTGAAGGCAATGCTGTGCACAAATGCTTGTTTCCTGAATAGGAAACTAATTTACAAACTGCTAGAAGTGATAAAGTTGGCATACCATAAAAAAACCAATGCTGATACTCATCCACACAAGTATGAGATAATAACCAAGGGAACTGAAAACCAGACCACCAAGACAACTCACAATCATCCTGCAATACCACACAGATAACAAATGGTTAAATTCCAGATGAAGTACACAAAGACACCTCATTACACCATGCCCAAAAATATACAAGCAGAGTCCATTTTTCATAGTGTATTAAAAGGATCACAGGGCAACAGTAAATGATTAATTAAAAATTAGATTATGAGCTCGAGGTTTCTATGGGGTGATAGTCTTCATCAACTATCACCTCATAGAAATTGAGAGCGAATAATCTCATTGTGTTAGTAAAAATCATAATAAACAAATCATGTGTCTTTGAAAAAAAACACCAAAATACTCAATCTTCCTGCAAAGCTTCGCTAAATAGGCCCACACGTTTCCATTTTGAAAACGATCTTCAACCAAGTGCTGTCTAATGGCTGATAGTCTGCAGTAGCTCAGCCAATCAGACTGCGGCATTTGCATTAGTCTACAAGTAGATTTTTACTAATACTGAATAGCTCATGCTTGGCATATTGGTTTAAAAGCAAAAATGTGCAGTAGGAACAATGATCTGTAATGGCTCAGTTATTTGAGGGAACTTTATTTGTATTGCATACTAAACTACCAATTACAGGGCTAAAAATTGGCCGTTGCACGTTCACCAATGCCGAGTTAAAACTGACCAGGTCTACCAAAAGTTAGGGGGTTGAACGCCAGATGTGTGACTATGCTACAGAATTTCGAAAAGTTGCAATATAAATTATGTGAAGTACAAAGTTAAAAAGAAAACTCAATATGTAGTTTAATTAGACTAACTTTCTCTTCGCTTCTTGCCTGGACTCTAAGATCATCCATTTTAGTGAATGCTTAGTTCTGAAGTGGAAATTCCGAGCCGTTTCAACAGTGATTTCATGAGCGATCCACATTCACAACACATAGACGCCATTTTGATTTTGTGATTGCCACGTGACTCTCCAAAAAACAAAACAAAAAAAAACCTTGAGGGCTACTTCCTTTTGGGATGGTCCACTAAGAATTCAAGGAAACCGGCCCGACTGGCCACCAAGCACTGAAGTTAATTTTTTGCCCTGCAATTAATAATTTGAAACGTTTTCAAGTTCTGAATATGTTTATTAAAGGCCATGGTACTTCTGTCACGATTAACAACACCCTTTAACCGTTTGAAAGGTTTCCAGTCCCTGAGTATCTTACTACAAAGATGACAGGTTCATAGGGTTTTTATGAACGAGTTAGAACCACTGGTTCAAAAAAGGGAGGTGAATATTGCCAACAAACCATGTCACACTCACCCAAAGTACTTGTAGCCACAAAATGCTAACAGGTCCAATGATTTAATCTCTGCTTGAACATTACAAATGTACATGGAAAAGAGAACTGCCATGATCTCAACAAAGAGCCAAACTAAGGCAGAGCTAGCTGTGATTCCAAGCTGTTCTGGTGTAAATCTACAACAAAAAGTAATGTTGGACTGTCAGACACGAATGTACTGAAATTTTGGCACAGGCAAATGTAAACACAACTTTGTAGAATCTAGTGTGATATCCTTAAATTGAAATTGAAGACAACCACAATTCAATACATTCTCAGACTTTACATTGTTTATCCACCAAGGCATTAACAGTACAGGCAAAAGGTTCACACAGTATTTATTATGAAAAGCAAAAAAAAAAAAAAAAAACACAAAAGAAAACCAAATGAGCATATGACGTCCACTATAGAATTAATAATTTGGCACAATCATACCTGTTTTGTGTTCCCATAACAAGTCCAGCAACAAGAATGTAAGTGACGAATGCCATTACTGGAAATTGAAAAAGAAGAAACTATGTTTTATCATAAACAGACATCAAATGTATATGCCATGTTTTTTTTTTTAATAATGAGTGCTTATTCAACATACAAGTCACATGTACTGACCTTAGAAACCTGATCTCAACCCTTTTATTGCACTCTAAAGACTTGAGTAAAATTCTCCTCAGGGAATGGAAGACACTTCTTTATTTTGACAATTTAATGTCTTGCATTCCCTGCAGAGAATTATTGTACAGTAGCTGTGTGTCACTGTTCATTTTTGGTACTAGGTCAACTTGATCCAGTTACTTAGAGTTGAGAGTTCCAACCTAATTGTAATCTCGGTATGATAAAAAGAAACACTAAATACTTATTGCTCTTAGGTTGTTACTGTACACAGGAGATTTACCTGGAATGTACAAGTCTGGAGCATTGACCTCATATCTTGGAGCCACTGGTTCTGTCTTGTTATATTGAACTGACCAGTTCTGTTGTAATAGAAATCATAAAAATACTTATTAAACAGCTCATTCCACTCAGCAATAAACAGTGTCAAATTGCAATACTGTTAAGTAGCTTTCAAAAGGAAGCTTATAGTGTTTGGTTTTAGCAAACAGCGATCCTCCGGCTATGGTTTCCTGTCATGCCCTGCCACTTGACATGGTATTAAGATCAGGCAAACCCTGATTTCCGATTGGCTACCATAGTGTGCAAGATGAGCCTATCTTGCGATGCAAAACAAAACAAAATGGCCATATAACAAATCCTATAGCAACATCTTATATAGAAAGCACCGTTGGCAACTCAACTTTAAAACAAATTATTACCATTTGGGCAAGGATGGTGGGTGGCAAAGAATTGTACATTGTGTATCTACTAACACAGATACTAACTAGATACAATCAAATTTGGTTACAGTTTACGCAAATGATCATGGTAATAATCAATAATTTTCATTTACCTTGTGAGTAAATGGAAAAATTAAAAGTCCAAGTTTTTTGACAACATATGATGTATCCACAGCAAAGTAGTATTTTAACTTTGACACTGAGACAAACCTATCAATCTGAAGAAAGATCACCAATCGCTATTAGTTGCAAAGGAATATAATCTGCACTTTGCATGGGACAATGAATTTACTGCGTATCTAGCAAACCTCCTTGAAGGTCCCACATTACAAGCAGAATAAAATAACATCTAAAACAAGAAACACAAAATCAATAACTCTTGAATCGTACCCTTAACAACTTTTACAGCATAAACTGAATTAACTACAATGGGCACAAGGTGGAGGTTTGGTGCCCCTGGCAGGAGGCTATGGGCCTGAATGACTGCCCAAACCCCTGCCCTAAGAAGATGGCCCAGCCGGCAGGCACTGCCTGCTGGCCCAGCCATGAGCCCCCTACAATCTACACCACACACTGGGCACCCGTCACACTGAGCAGACTCAGTGGAAAAAAATAAATAAGTAACTAGATAACTAATAATATAATAATATATAAATAATAGAAATAATAATAGAGCTGAAACAATAAAAAACAACCAACTAAGATAAAAGCCAAGGGCAATGGGGAGGGAGGGGAGCTCAAAAAACAGATCAGAACGAATCAAGAGCAACTGCCAACTTGGAAGGCAAAGTACACACTAAAAGTACATAATATGATAAGATCACCAGTAAAACACGCTAATGGCTACAAACGCTAACTGCTATGACTGATAACCACTCTAAATCCTGACAACTGACATACTGACTGATAATACACTTAACACTCTGTAGGATGAAACCACCAAGGGAAAATACACACAACATTGCTCCTCTAGTTAACTAGTTTAAATTACATTTAAGCCTATTTAAAAGTATTCATACCGGCATTATACAGAGAGCTGTAGTAATGTTAATCACAATAATTTTACATCACATGTGAGAATACATACAACAACAACCTTCGGCACTGCTTTGCTACTACAATTTACTAATAATTACCAGTATGTAACTATCAAGATTGTTCAAAATAGTTCTTTAACTGTGCAACTGTTTACTTACATGCTTTTCAACATATTCTTTTCCTTGACTGGCCACTTGCGCTCCATAGTTAGCAGCAACATTTGCCATGGGTCCCTGTAAAAACTCATTACCAGGAAACTGGTTGAAGCCCCCTGGCATACCTTGTGATTGTTCCGTACTGGTATCTTCAAACAGTGGAGTAGGACCTCCGTATGGACCACCTCTGTAGTGAGCTGCGAGTATGATATTGTTATGGTGAGTGATTACCATGGCAATATAATTATGCTACAGTGCTGTGTTATATTGCTTTAAGGGTGCATTCCTTTCATAAGATCCAGATCTGAATTTGTGAACCAAGATTGCACGGATCATAGAGCATCAAAGAAAGCAATGACTTCTTGCCCAGAGTGGATTCACCTGTTTCTTTGAAGCACCATGATCCGTGTGATTTTGGATAACAAATCAAGATCAGGATCATCAAGGAATACATCCCATGTTTTCTTTACTTTGTGGTTCTGTGATAGATACCAGTATACATGACATGTATAGAAGTGCTGCCCACACATGCCTTCAGGGGCGGTGCAATGTATACTGCTACAGTTGGTACCCAATTAATCAATGACAATTGTTGATAGAACTTATAACAAATCACAAATTTTACTTTAAATCTAAATTACTGTGCAAAAGAACATGGCATAAAAAGTGGGTATAACATGCCAAGGCATGTAATCAAAGCAGTGCCACAACAACAAATTATCATTTTCATAATATTATTATCATTCAGTCCTTTTCTAGATGTGCACTGAAAAGGGCAAGCAAGATAACTACCTTGCACATTTCTTTTCTGGACTGGTTGCCTTTGACCATACATATTAGTATTATCTGTATGAGGTAATAAAGATGAACAATAATCTTACAAACCACATCATTAAATCACTATTACTTTACATGACTTCTAAAAGGAGAGTATTAAGGAAAATTTGAATTTTGTAACTAGGGGAAAAGTGTGCAGTAGTTACATGAGAATTGATTTGATGATGCTCTCAACTCTCTACAAACTTTAAAGTAAGAGCTGCTCCAACAAAAAGTGGCTCCTGGCATTAGTACAAGTAAAACAGCCACTACCAATACAATTTGTTCACCTGATTGATGAAAATGTATTTATTAATAGTGAAGTAATTTTAACATACCACAGTTCAGAGCTACTGTTTTTATTTACAGTCTCATCACATATTTGTATCTGTCTGAACAAAATAAGCACTAAAATGAATCTCTGACCTAACTGACAGGAATCTAATTTTTTTGCAGACATTTTCTTTTTGTCTAATTAGTGACTAACATACAAAATATAGAAAATCAACCTGGTGAAATAAATTTGAAATTCTAACTTAACAATAATACATTCACATTAACTTCTTTCGATTACCATTTTGTCAAAATATACTTATTCATGCATTAGCATAGGTAATCACATGATTTCGAGTGCAATTTGGGATAAATCAGCACGAGTAAATTTGTAGTCTGAAAAATTTACGAGTGCTGATTTATCCCAAATTGCACGAGACAAATCATGTGATTACTTGTTAATAATATACACGCAAAAATTTAATTTCAACTTTCTGCACTCGATTTCAACTTTTTGCACTCAATTTCAATTTTCTGCACTGTTTGGGATTAATTGACGTGCTCTCAGCCAATGAGCATTCTGAAATTTTTGTATGTATATTATTAACCCAGTAACTGATCTGTGAACTTAGAGTGACTTCTAAACCTTTTGAATAAAATCTATTTAAATTTACATAAATGAAATCAAACATTTATTCAAGTTTGCATTTAATGTAAACTTTTCATTATTAACTTGCAGATGAAAAGGCATTGTAACAATATACCGGTAATTATAAAACGGCTGCTCAAATTATTTTTTTACAATAACTGAGCGAATTCTCGCGTGCTGATTGGCTAATTTTTATCATCAATAAGAGTACAGACACATAAAATTTTAATTTAAGTCTTCATTTGACCTTTTTCGCGTTTTGTTATTGTAAAAAACAAATTGACGTCAGTTTTTTATGCGTCTGTCCTCTTATTGATGATAAATTGTGTCATAACATTGTCAAAGTTTGTTGTAGATCCACTCGCCTATTGGCTCGTGGATCTACAACACTTTGACAATGTTATGACGCAATTTATCATCAATAAGAGGACAGACGCATAAAAAACTGATGTCACTTTGTTAAATCAAAAGTGACATGTAAGTTTTAAGTTAAGATTAGGACTACAAGAGGCAGGAAATTGTGGCAGATTTGAGTGTTTAACAGTGGATTTGTGTGTTCAGATTGCTGAAAATTAAAAAACAAAAAAGGATCAAGAGAGAAGGAAAATATGCTGTTTAGATAACTGATCCTTATGGTGGCATCTTTACTTTGTTCTTTCCAAAAGATGAATAGGAAACAGGAGTACAGAAAGTTAGGAACATGATTAAGAGTGTGGAATGCTGATGATCATTCTTGTATATGTTGTAGTTCAATTTTTTCCCTGGTTCAAATTTTATTTTCCTTTGTTTTCTGGTATTGTAATGTATGATAATGAGTTTGAAACAAAGGAAAATAAAATTTAAACCAAGGATAAAATTGAACTACAACATATACACAGGTACAAAAAGGTTTGTTTGTAGAGAAACTGGTGCTGTGTCGTAGGGAAATTGAAACACAAAAAATGGTTTATCAAATGATTGATAAAGAAAACCTTATGATCACAGTTAATGTTTATAGTTATAACCTAAAGATTTAAAAGGTCTTTTTGAGTGTTAGGCCTTTGTTGGAACTATATAGAGGTATAGTACAGTGTTAACGTTTTTAAATGAAGTTTTATGTGTTCCCATAAGTTATTTTGCTTGTTGTATGCCTTAACACCTCATTAATGTTCACATAAGATCTGTTAGCAGTGATGAATGTAACAGTCTTTTACCTTATTAACTTCAGTACCTTATGTTATGCACCTTTAAAATAATCATTACAAGTAAACTAATAGTTTGTTGAATTTAGCTGACTGCACTGAATGTTATGCAATGGAATGCTTTGATTAAGTTAAAGAGTACTCTGAAGAACTTGAATCAAAAAAGGAAATTTTAGGACAGCTTAAGAATGACAAGTGTTAAAATTAAAGGACACACATAAATCTAAAGTTAAAGCATACTGCATAAGTTTGCAGCAAACTCAAACAATAAAATCATGATAAGCAAAAGAAAGAAAGAATACACACAGGTACCACTAGATGGTGGCCGTCTGCGAGGAGCAGTGTGCATTGGGTAGAAGTTAGTGTCTAAAGAAAAAGAACACAAAATCTATCAATCAAGGAAAATGTAATGTTCAGATTTCTAGCTCTCACGAAGGTGTACAGTGGTAAACCGAAATTCAGTTTGGGAAAAAAGATTGGGTAACACCAGAAGAAGCCAATTAAAAGTAGATAATTGTGTCCTTGTTTACAATTTTGTGCAAGCAATAACAATACCACAGAGAATTTTGGGTGCAATTTCTGTAGTCTTTGGCCACTTGTCTGTACTGAACAAAAACTGTACATACATAGCTATATAATACAACCCCAGGAGTTACTTCCCTATAAAAGTGACGGAGGTGCTTGCTGTACCTTTGAGGGGTTTTAATTTGTGGACTGGTGCTGCTTAGGGTGCTAAAAACTAAAATGACTGCTGCCAGAGTCATCTCAATACCTTTTAGGGGCCTTTGTGTTCAAAAGTTATCTTTACTATTATTAAAATTTGTAGTGCCAGTTATAATTTGTTGTTGTTGTTGAAATTCTGGTACCTTTTAGGGGTGTTCTCAAAATTTTATGACAAGCACATGCATCACTTTCCTAGGGGAGTACCCCCCAGGGATATTTACACTGGGTATTGATAAATTAACCTTTGTTATAATGAACAACAATATTTAAAACAGAAAGGTGTTAGCGATCAAAATTATGCAGAAGACCAAAATTCAAACCGATATTGCAACATTTTAGACGAAAATAATGAGGAACAATCAGCACCATGAATCTCTTAAATTTAATTACCTAAAACTCTGGATTCTTAAGATGACTACTTGTTAACTTTCTAATAATTCAATTATAAACTGTTAACCATTAAATTCCTGAAATGCACAGAATTACTGCAAATGTAACACAACTTATTTACAATATGGACAATGTACTATGAAGTTCTTTAAAGAAATAGTACCCTGAATGATTTCCGCATAGGTCCCTGCTGCATTATGCATGCTGTAGCCATACAAGAAATGTTTGCAAGGCACTTCCCAAGACAATTCAACTACAGCATGCATAATAAAGTAGGGACCTGTGCAGAGATCATTCCCGATAACCTGATACAAAATAATAAAGAGGTGGATAAGTATGAGTCAAATGTCTCTCCCACTCCCAAGATCCAAAAATTGATTCTCCTTACATTCTCTTTTATGCTAGTTTGGAGAATTAAGTGTTTGATATATAATTCAGTATCTACATGTTGATCATTTTCTTAATTTTCATTATCTGTTTGCTTCATAATGAATTGGAATCGTAAGGAGAAGTTACTCATTGGTCACCGTGGAGAGTAAAAGGATTAAATAATAATGACTTTGTAGTATGTACATGAGATGAATGGCTCTTTGTAAAATGAAATAGAATAAAATATTGTGACAAAGATAACTTGTTCACATTCCATTGGACATAAAAATGAATTCAGTGTACAGCCCTTCGAAGTTTTCCTTTCAACTCAGTAAAGTTTGCTACCGTGAAAATGGTTCACAAATCCACCAGTATTTTGGGTGACTTCTTTCAATTTGTCCAGTGGTTAATTCTTGTTTAGGTCTGATTGTACAAGCAAACATAAACTAAAGCTATCTATGCTTAACTTTATTTCTTTCCCTGTAATAGTGTTTATATTTTTTTTAACCGAGCCTCTTGGACAGAATCAATCCATTCATTTGCTGTGTGGAAATCTGGCAGTTAAGCTTTGACACTGCCACATGTATAAAGTGGAATTTCGCAAAAACACCACAAACGAGTCGACCGACAAATAGGGCTGTTTTATCACAAAATGTACAAGATGGAAAGGTAAAACGTACCTCCCATTGGCGGATCCATTTTCCCTGCAGTTGTCCAAGGTTAACTAACCTTCGCACAACTCCAATTTACCGAAATTTGTGGATTTTGAGAATCGATTTTTTTAGGGCGCCTGCGCATCACACTAAAGTGACGTCATCAGGCTAACGTGGCAATGGGGAGAAGACTAGGGCGGGGACATCATACCCACTTTGAGGAAAAAAAATGTTTTTCGTTTTTCTACATGGTTTTCATCGGATTCTTATTCGTTCTTTTTGGTCTGCCTAACTAAGATACTGGATACGATCTGAGTTTAATTTGTGCCTTCCAGATTACCAAAATTCTTAAAGATCCGACGATAATTCAGATCCACAATGATGAGGTGTTGAAAAATGCGTCATGGGTTTCATCACAAAATCTCGGGATTATTTTGGAAGGCTTTTTTTAACTTCCGCAAGCAGTCTTTCACTTTCATGCACATAGACCATATGGCCTCGGGGATTGGTTGCACAAGAGAGAGAATTAAGCGAGAAGCAACGAGGGACGAAAAACATTTTGATCCAACTGGGGGATTTTCTCCTCTTACCTCGTTTCCTCTTGATAAAAAGGAGGTCAGTGCTCATGGTCTACTCGCGTATGACGAGTAGACCATGAGCCAGTTGCGACGTTAGGTCAATTACGCCACTTTATCGGGAAACATCAAATAAGTGTGTTAATATCAGTATTAACGAGTTAGAGGACAACGCTCAGAAACCAATGGGAATATCGAAAAAGCTTACGGCGAGTGACAAGCCATGGTCTCCTATTAATGATATTCAGTTACTTTGAATCTTCGCGGTTTATATGCGGAAAAACGACTTAATAAAGACTCCTGCATGCTTTCTGTGTATTTTATCAATTTTGTTGTCCATATCATTAGTTTTACAATGATGTATCGTTTAATTTATAGGCCGTTTCCTGTAAAACAACGAACTATTTTACTTTTTACCGGAAGGCACTGTAACACATAGAAACTGTAACAAATCACAAAAAAATAATTCTCAGCATAATTTTCGGTCATTTTTCGCGGCAGAATTTTGTACCTGCAAAACACAAGGAATGGGTAACCTGCAATATTTAGCTCCTGCAACATTTTGGTGTAAAACGGAGTTTGACGCCCAAACAACTGCCTGTGTTCGGAAGTCACAGTTTCATTGTGTGACAGGATGTTGTCACGTGCTTGTCTGGGGTGTTCGATTTCAGGAGTGCGGCAACACGGATTAGCTCGTCTTTGCTGAAGTCTACCAGAATGTAGGTTATGGTCTTTGTGTTTCATGTTGAATTCCTTTTTTTGAATGATCCTTTCTGTGCAACGCGAGGAAAGCTAAATTGTTCTATCATCTGGAAAAGTTGCTCCATTCACGTGCAAACAGTGGCTCCGTTTGTGAAACGGATTCTTCGTGCCTTGTCAACAGCTGATAGGTCTGTTAAGTTACACTAATAGAGACACAGAGACACTCGCGTGCTTAAAAATGAGTTTATTGCAATCTACGAAATTCTGAAGAAGAATGTGGATTTTCGTGTATTGCACTGAATATACGTAAACAAACAGTCTTGCACATGCCTCTTTTGTATATTGTGGTTGTTTCTAAGTTTTTTAGCAGTGTGTCGTAGGCCAGATTGCAGAATACCTGAAATGTAAAGAAGCTGTTTCCGCTATCCTGAAGTCGTCTAAATTCTTTTTAAATTTCACCTGTACACACGAAAGCGTGATTCTTCCACTTATTTCTTAATTAGGAAGCGCGGTCTTGAGTTGCCCCTCCTTGACGACTTTCATTCGAGCTACTGCATTATTTTATTCCTAACTGTGGAAGACCTGCTTTGTGATTCGTCGATTTCATTGACAGTGCATGGTTCCTTGAAGTTCTGAATTGTTTCGTGCCAAAACACCATGAACTATAAGTCGGATATTGTGATTGTGATCGTTTGAACAGAACAGAAAATATCCCACACGTGAAAATTTGCCACATGGAACATATAGAATTAGCAAACGTTATCATGTTACAGGTAGACATTTGTTTCTATATTACTTGCAAGTTGTATTCTTCAAGAGAGACGTCTTCAGTGCTAATGCCTGCAGCCCTGCATAAATAACGTTATTACAATTTTGTTTTGGGAACAGGAGTCTCTTTGGAATGCTCTTCACTTTGGTTGTATTTATTTTATGTGCACTTGATGTCTTGCTCTTCTTTATTCCATCTCCGATTGATCCTAAACCTGTGAGGTGAGTCTTACATGTAACCTACATTTATTTATGATTGCTCATTATTTTATAGTTTGGGACCAATAATTATTTATGTAGAGGGATGTATATGTTGAAAATATAGAAATTTCTATAACCCCCCCCCCCCACCCCACAGTCCAGGCCATGTAAATAGCAAGTGACCCTTGATCCTTCTCCAGTTAATATTTATCTGATGACCCCTCCCCCCGCCTCGTCACCTTAAAGAAAAAGGACTACTATATGTTGTTATATTATGTTTAATTACTTCTTGAGCTATTTTGTCATAAGAAAATTCAGTCAAACCAAATTTTAAAGCAAATGTGGGTCTGACTTCTTTAAATTTGAAATAACAATGGATTAAGAGTGCAAGCAGTATTTTTGTGAGATAAAAATCAGGGTAAAGAGCAGGGTTGCCGCAGTGGTGAGAGTGTCCGCCTTCCACCAGTAATGATAATAATAACGAACTTTATTTGAGTGTCAACTGAATCTAGCACTGACATCCTAATTGGGGACACTGTAAAGCACAAATCAAATCAAATCAAATCAAATCAAATGTTGGTTTTTGTGGAGAGGGGAAAACCAGAGTACCCGGAGAAAAACCTCTTGGAGCAGAGTAGAGAACCAACAAACTCAGCCCACACATGACGCCGGGGCCAGGAATCGAACCTGGGCCACATTGGTGGAAGGCGAGCTCTCTCACCACTGTGCCAACACTGCTCCCCAGTGTGACCCGGGTTCAATTCCTGGCCCTGGTGTCATATGTGGGCTGAGTTTGTTGGTTCTCTACTCTGCTCCGAGAGGTTTTTCTCTGGGTACTCTGGTTTTCCCCTCTCCACAAACCAACGTTTGATTTCATTTAATACGATTTGATTTCATTTCTGTTTTATAGTCTCCCCAATTAGTACGTCAGTGCTAGATGCAGTTGACACTCAAATAAAGTTAATGTTTGTTATTATTGTACAAAATGTGAGGTTTAAACAAAAGGAAACAATAGAATTAACACAAAATTGTACAATTTAGCATGACTGTTTCACATATATGTACACTCTGTTTTACCCACCTTGGGCAATGGACCACTCCTAAAATGTACATCAAAAATGCTGATACCCTCTTAACTTCTCTATAAAAAGCTTAACTCTCCCCCTCTGGCCAATCTAAATAAGCCTTGACCCCCCCCACCCCTCCCTCTACATAAATCATGACTGGTCCCTTTTTGTGTTTTAAGATGGAGTTTTATTATAAGTCCCCCTGACTCAACTTAATTTTTAAATAAGTTACAATGAAATCAGCTGCTTTTTAAATTTATCACTTAAATTTTTTCCTCTGCAGCCTTCCCAAGAACCTTCCAGTTCTAGAAGGGGCACTAGAAGTAAATGACAACTTAACACGAGCAAAGAGGTTATTTGATGGACAACTGACTGGTCCAGAATCCATAGCTGTGGATAGTACAGGTAAAAATTACAGGAATAGCTAGTAAACTTGATTTATGTAATTAAATAAATATAACATCATTAATTTGCAAACATCTTGAGTTACATTATGCTATCTACATGTATAGTAGAGTTGTTTTTTGTCATTTGAGTGAATAGTGCATCTCTGTGTGTCTCAGGAGGTATCTATACTGGCTTAGCAGATGGCAGAATTGTCAAGCTGGAGGGAGACAAGATAATTGACATTGTTCAAACTGGCAAGCCACCTTGTGGTAAGTGTGCCAAGAATTTAAATACTAACATTCAATAATGAAATAAGTAAGTAAGTATTGATCATCATTTGCATTAATATTTATTTTTTCCTTTTTAAATCCACTTTTGGGTGTGGGTAGGAATAAGAACTGGGCTTGTATTTAAGAAAGAGATATCTCGTTCTTGAAGACCGAGACACTCAAGACACTTGCTTTGCATCAAAGTATTTTTGCATTCTTTCCATCAGGTACTCTAGAACAGGAACCCACCTGTGGTCGCCCTTTAGGGCTGCGTTTTGACAAATATGGAATAAACCTGATAGTGGCAGATGCGTATTTTGGATTGTTGGAAGTGAATCCCAAGGCGAGAACTGTGAGCACCCTTGTACCATCATTACCTGGAATTAATGGTAAACCCTTTAGATTTGTAAATGATTTAGACATTGCACACGATGGCACCATATACTTCACTGATTCAAGCACCAAGTGGGAGAGGCGCAACTTCCCTTACGCAATTCTGGAAGGAGACAACACAGGAAGGCTACTCTCATACCATCCTAAAACGGGCAGCATGGAGGTTCTTATTGAGGGCCTGAACTTTGCCAATGGAGTACAGATATCTCCAGAGGGTGATCATATACTTGTTGTGGAAACAACGACATGCAGGATTCTTAAGTGAGTTTTCTTTTACTTGGAACAATTCCTGTTAATTTTAACATAAAGTGTAATAATGCCTAGGTGAACAGTAAAATGACATGACTATATCAGTGAATGTGTTTTGTTGCATTGCTGCATGTGGTAATTAGTTTTCAAAGATGAAATGTTTAATTTCCTCTTTGAGAATTAACTTGGCCATGGCAAAACAAATGATATGTAAAACTTTGGTTTATAATATTTTTAAGTTAGAAGCAGGATTTATGCTTTTTTCAAGGTAAGTTTCTCCTTAAAGCCACTTGAAAGTTTTTTTATTAATCAGTTTAGGCCGACATTCAAGAAATTAATTATTTAGTTGAAGGTTGTTTGTCAGGCCCATACAAGAACAACAATATTGACACCATCTTTGATCTTGTCTTTTAGATATTACATAAAAGGAGAACATGAAGGTAAAACAGAAGTGTTTGCACAAAACCTTCCAGGAATGCCTGACAACATTCGTTTAAGCAGTCAAGGTGGCTACTGGGTTGGCATGGCTCCTACAAGCCTTCGCACTGCACCATTTTCTAAGAATGATTTACTAATTCAATATCCAAGGGCCAGGAACTTTTTAGCTAAGGTAACTTAGGTGTTTACAAGGTTAACCAAGAGGTGATTATCTAGCTCTAATATGTACTGTTAAAATGCTGGAGGCAAAAATTTCATTTTGGTGGGAGAAGCAAACTTATTTTTGATTGAGAGAACGATGAATCCAATGGAGGTGATGCCACTGAACCTCGTCACATGTAGATAACATCTCCTCTCATTCCAGGGAGGCTGCGTGAAAGGGCGGCAGCATGGCTGAGTGGTTAGGGTGCTGAACTTGTAATCTGGTTAAGGTCACAGTACTGGTTCAATTCCCGTCCTGACCACTACCTGGATATGTAATACAATAATCCTGAGATTCAGATCCTCAACCACGCTTTTAAATAGCCAACTGGTCCGCCTTCTACCAGCTGGGATTCTCAGCGAAACAGTTAGTGCATTGTTTAATATTTCACTGAAAAGTGCTGAGGGGACCTGAGATAAATGTCTGAATGTTGTGTTACATTATGCTTCAGAAATACATAAATTATTATGGCAGTTTTAGGGACTTTTGATACCAACCAATGTGTGTACTTAATCAAAGGTTTAACCCTTTAAGCCCCGAGGGGTCTCCCTGTGATGAGTAAAATCGTCTGGCGTTAGCCAGAGTAAAATCGTCTGGCATTAGCCAGAGTAAAATCATCTGGTGTTAGCCAGAGTAAAATCGTCTGGTGTTAGCCAGAGTAAAATCTATAAAGACACTAGCTATTGGGGCTTAAAGGGTTAACAGGCTCCTATGTATTTTAAAATTCTATTTTAGAGTACGTCTTGCAGTATGTTGTCATAAGCTAACAGTTGTGATGTGGAATCCAAATATTATTTTGATACTCATAATGCAAAATATTTTTTGACTTCAGTTACAGAGATTGTATACAGCTTGAGAGGAGATAATTATAAGGGTGGGTTTGAATTACAAAATTTGCCTTTTTCTCTTTGTCACTGTACAAAGGTATTTCCTTTGGAATGGATCACTTCCTTGGGAGCATTGCAACATGGACTGCTACTAGAATTGAATGACCAAGGCCATATTGTGCGGAGTCTTCATGATCCTACAGGCAAAGTTATACCTGGTGTAAGTGAGGTTCATGATGATGGCGGCATTCTGTACTTGGGATCATTCAATGGACCATACATTGGGCTTCTTGAGCTGGACAGTTGATTCTGACCAGTTGATCCTGGTCAATGGTTTAAGTTACTTCCATGAGTTAACCCTTAAATAAAACCCAATATTGGTTTCAGTTCACAGTTTGGCTGAAACATACTTGACACTCCACATAAAGAAGAATACAACAACTAGTAATATTAATTATTTTTGTCAGACTTTGTTCATGTATTTTATTAACAGTATTATATAGTTATCACTTATCAGCCACTCTGTCTGGTGATTTATTAAGTGATCAAAGTTTATATAGCCATTTTTTAGCTATATAACTGTTAAAAAATAATGTTTCATTCATTCATTGTATACCGAAAACAAAATAGAAACCAGTATTACCAAATTCCATTTGGCACAAGTTTAGCATTGGGCACAAACTTTATCTAAAAAAACAAAATTCCTAAATATGCCATTCAAAAGCTGTTTTATGTTCTAATCTCATTACAAAACTGAAAAAAAAAACAGTCATAAACATCTCTAAAAATGAACAGTTCCACAAACAAATATTGTTACCAGGTTCCTTCTTAAATAGGGAGAGTAACAAGCCTATTTACAGCTTTCATGAAATTATTAAATTTAATTGCACAGGTCAGGTCTATTCTTGGTACACAGTTACATGTGGCCTTGTTTTACCAAAGCTGCATCACTTTTTACAACAAATGAAAATTAATTCTAACAAATCCATTCCTAAGTGATAAATATACACCTTTACTATAAAATACCACTACCCTGCAAGTTAACAAATTTAATAAAATGCGAGAAGACGCCTGAAGGCGTTTACGCGGGATGTGCTGGTTTAAAATTAATGACGCAGTATGTTTTTTGCTGATTGTGCGATCATGGATATCCATGGTGCAATCCAACCTGACTTACACGTGATTTGGAGTTACAGCCAATAAAAATCACACAATTTTTTCGGGACGGGCTCGGGATACGGGAAAGTTAAAAAAAACACGGCAATTTTTTACTCCCAAGACGACGAAAGGAATGCGCTACCGAATTTTATACGCTGGCTGACTACGTCATCCCACGTAATAATTTATCATGGATGTTGATTGTCTCACAAGCCATGTTTGCAACAGGCTGTCCAAACAACAATTTGGTGTCAACACTAGCTCCTGCATTTTATGTACCTTGAAGTCTTCCTACTGTCCTTTCTTACTTGTTAGGTTCATGTATTTCAGTGGGGTACCCACAGGCAAACATTTTATTTCTCAGGTACATGCATTTCAGTAGGATACTCATGTGGATACTTTGCTACATGTTCCATACATTCCTGGTATTGTCTCTGCAGTCGAAGTGGCATTTCATCATATACATCATTAAACAGCTCTTTTATAGGTGGTTTCAATGTTTTTTCTGCTCTTGAAAATGCCTCCATAACTTGCTTACGAGCTTCACGTTTCCATGTATCTTCCATTTCCTTATTCCACCAGTCTTTACTTTCCATGTAGTTTCTAAAAACAATATAAAACATTAATAAAGTTATAGATAATAATAGTTCTATGGTCATTAACATTACCGTTATCACTTTCAATAATAGTGGACATCACTCTTATGATTATCATTATCATAACTGCTATGATCATCATCATTATTATTATTATTACTATTACAATTATCATCATTATTTGCAGCACTGATTCAGTATAAACAACAGATGGATGGAGGATTAATTTATCAACTACCTTTATCAATATTGTGTAGTGGTTAGCATGCCAGACTTCCAAGCAGGAGGTCTGGTGTTCGAGCCCTGATGGTGGCACTGTGTTTTTTCCCTAGACAAGAAACTAAACTTCACACTGTCTCTCTCCACCCAGGTGTATAAATGGGTGCCAGCGTTATAATGCTGGGGGTAACCCTGTGTTGGACTAGCATCCCATCCATGGGGTAGTAATAATACTCCCAGGTGCTTCATGCGACAATAACCGGGATAAGCTTCGGCTGTGTGCACCTTACGGACTGTGTGCACCTTACGGACTGTGTGCACCTTACGGACTGTGTGCACCTTACGGACTGTGTGCACCTTTGCCTTTACCTACCTTATCAATGTTCAGTTAAACTATACTTTTGTCCTGTTTCATTTCTTTAAGTAACAGACCAAAAGACCTTATAAAAACTCTTAGAGAACAGAGAAAGGCATTCTTTAGGGTGTATACCGTAGTCTTCCGATGGGATGATCCTCTTTGTCCCAGTAGTTGACTTCTTTCAGGGAACGGTAAACTGACGAGTCATCACTGGTGCTGTGGTGACCAATCCTGTTATAAAACACCACAATCACTGGTTAGATAATTCTTTTATCACTTTGACAAACATCAAATGCATTTATAGGAAGTTAACAACGTTACTATAATATTTGACCTCAAATTACTCATAACTTGTCCCATAGTTTGGTCTTACCTATCGGAGGACAAATTGTTCACCAAGATAATGCACAGTCTTGATATTAAACCATTTTCGCCATTATTCCAGGCTTGGCTAAGATCAAGGAAATTCCTTTGAAAGTTCAAAAGGAGTTCTATATGCAATAGGAACATCGGTGACACCTGACTGCTGCTAGTGTGCCAGTTTTTGTCGTTACTAAATGTTGATGTTGTGATAATGAAACTTGACAGGGACACAGCAAAAATGCAATCTATTTGCATCAAGTCAAGCTCAAGTCAAATTCACTCTATGGCCACATGTGACATCATTGCCAATATAAACTGAATGACTGACCTATATGTCATGGCTTCAATTAACACAGGTCTTGACTGTGCTACAGACATTTCACGAGCGGCCTTGGTGACATTGTAGACAGCAAAAATGTCATTACCATCCACACGGACTGTCACCATACCATAACCTCTTCCACGACTGGCTAAAAACAGAAACAGAGAAACGAAAATTCCACTTACAATATAAAAGGTTTCAGCAGTAATATCATGTTACCCAAGTCAATAGAAATAGTTCTATTATAATAGACTTAAAAGCCTTGTCTCAAATATTATTCTCTTTCATAAATTTTAAAAAGTGATTCCTTTAACAATTATTAATAAGGAAAAGCTTTTGGTTTTCTTTATAGGCTTAAATGTAATTAAAGCTAGTTAACTATGAGGAGCAATGTTGTGTGTTTTTTCCCTTGGTGGTTTTATCCTACAGAGTGTTAAGTTTATTATCAGTCAGTATGTCAGTATGTACACTAATTACAAGACAATACTAATAATACTTAAGACTGGCCTACGTGCACGACAGAATCACAACCGCTGGCAACACACGCAGATGTAGACGTAGTAATGCGCATCCCATTAGAGAACAAGTGGCACCATTGAGAAACATATGTTACCAAGCCCTCGCCTGTGCCTGCGCTGCATGTGCAAACCAGCCCTTAGAGTACTATACTCACACACACACATACATACACACACACAACTACTCTTCCAATCCCTAATTATTACTTACATGTTCAAGTATTTTTATTTGACCAGTTACGTAGACAGAACAGTGGGTAAAAACAAACAGACCTCACAAGGTGCTGGATGCTCGGGTACTTTTTGTGTTATAAAGTTGGAAAAGAAAGTAGAAAGAGCGAAATTATGAGAAATCAAGATGATGTTCCTGTGTAAGGAGCTTATCCCATCTTTTAAGAGAGCTTAATTGTTCCTCCCTTTAGCAATTTGATGCTCCATTTTATAAACTGCTTTCACTTTTACCAGAAATACTGCAAGTGATGGTAAGACAATTTTGAGTTTACAGCTGTAAATGAATTGTTTCGAAAGCAATATGAGGAGATTACATAGAAGCGAGTTTTTAAGTGGTCGAATGACGCCAAGAAGTACATCAGCCTTGGAAATTGTGTAGTTTCTGAAAAAAAGATTGTATTGAACTCCAGAAAAATGTTGTACCACAGACCATTGAAAAAATAAATGAGACATCTTTTCCTCTATCACAAGGCAAAAAGTACAGAGAGGAAACTCACTCTTCCCAATCTTAAAAAGAAAATCATTAAATGGTAGAATTCTGCACAAAACTTTGGACTGGAATTTGTGTGATTTTGGGGGAGTTTATTGGAATGACAGCCAGCAGTCTTCTCCTGTTGCCTTGGTGCATCATATGCATTGTGTACTTTTACTGTGTACTTTGTCTTCCAAGTTGGCAGTTGCTCTTGAGTTTTTTCTCATCTGTTTTTCGAGTTCCCCTCCCTCTCCATTGCCCTTGGCTTTTGTTATTAAGTTTGTTGTTATTGTTTCAGTTCTATAATTATTTCTATTATTAATATATTATTAGTTATCTAGTTATTTATTTATTTATTTTTCTGTCTTCTTGGTTATTTTCTTTTCTTTTCTTTTTTTTTTCCCTCCGAGTCTGCTCAGTGTGATGGGTACCCAGTGTGGGGTGTAGGGTCGGCCAATCAGAAAATCGTAATTAGTGCAGTGTATGAAAGTTGAACAATGATATTATAGTGAATAATGATATAGCGAATAATAACATACTAATGCACTTACTGGTATACCACCTATGAGAACATAATTACTAATTTACCACATACTTTACATACCTATACCATCTCCTCTATATTGGTCACTGGTTGGAGTGGATATGGCATAACCATTGTTGCGGCTACGAAAAATAAAAATTGTTACTATTATTTTAACAGCTATTAATTTTTAGTATTGTAATGGTTATTGTTATCATAAGTTACCATATTACTATCAAAATGACTATCAATACCATCATCATCATTGTCATTATCATCGTTAGTATTACTATTAGAATTAGCATTAGTCTTTTGTTTAAACACAGTAAAACTACAATTACCAGAAGAATAGAACAGGGCATCCTAGAGTAGCCGCAAAGTTAAAAGCTGCATGTGCATCCCCCTCACTGGCTGCTCCTTCACCAAAGTAACAAATGACACAGTTTCCTGTTCCAGCTCGTTTAACTGCATATCCAACTCCAGCAGCTAAAAGTGAGGACTGATTTCAATGACTCTTTGAAACTTTGTAAGTTTGAGGAATAATGATGATAATAATGATCTAATTATGATAATAATAATGATAATAACAACAACAATAATAATAATAACAATAATGATAATAAATTAATGAGATCAAATCAAGGCACAAAATCAATGCTTGTTAAGAATAAAACACAATGTGAAAAAAAAACATTTTGCTGGTGGTGCATAGCTAAGCCAAACAAGGAGCTTATCAACCGCAAATTAAATTTATTTTATTTCTCAGTGACTATTAAACAATTAGATTATTCGCTCTCGATTTCTATGCGTGATAGTTGACTCGGACTGCGCCCTCGTCAACTATCACGCATAGAAATCGAGAGCGAATATTCTAATTGTTTTAGTATAAATCTACTAGTCGTTCAAAACTTTGTCTTTTCTGGAACAGCCTCGACCAGTTAACTGTAAATCTTCTTCACAGACACTTTGAAAGCGTAAAGAAGCGGCTGCCATTACGCTACTCAATATCTATCACAGAATAGATAGTGGGTAGCGTAGCCAATCAGAGTACGGCATTTGTGATAGAACACTAGTAGATTTATACTAAAAAGGCAGTATATAATTATGTCATAACTTGGCTAAAAAAAATACACTAATTAAAAATAGGTGGATAAGAACTTTCGTGAATAATAATCATTAATAGTGATATGCTGTAGGTGTTTTCTTTTATTATGCAAATGTGATCCAACCCCAGGTGTTTAAAGTTTAGACTGTGGCACAGGTTAGCATTGAAGGCTTGGCTAACTAAGGACGAGAATCTACCTTGAGGCATCTGAGTCGCCAGTGTGGAAGATATTGTTAAAAAATTCAAGTCTTTAGAGCCATAATGGACAGGCATCTGTCGTCCCTTTCCATAATCAAGTTCATTAGCATAACACTGATTCATAAACTGATCTAAGGTGAAACCTCTCCACATGAGAACACCAGCTTCACGGTACTGTCCAAGTACAATGTCTTCTGGCTGAAGGGCTGATGCACTGCCAAAGTGTGTTGCCTCCTCTCCATAGCTTGTCATATAAAATGATATGCGACCCTACAGTGATTTGTGGCAAGGTAAAAAAAAAACATGAAACCTCATTCCAAGAGAAGGGATAGGAATAGGAGTTTGAATCCAGCTAAATACAGAGGTATATAAACAAATAGAGTGAACACAAAAAATGGATTCTTTGACGATTTTGAAATCTTTCATAAGGAAAGCTGCAGAATAGTAATCTACAGACTGGTTTCAATCATTATACTATTAAGTAATTCCCAAATGGGGTCAACAATGAATTACTGATAATGTAAATGAATTGACTATCTTCTTGCACAAGTTTACAGTTTCCAAAACATACTGGTAAATTGTGTTGATATAACAAGAAATTTAACTAGAAAATCACCTGGCGTTGTGATTCATATAAGATTCTATCCATGGTGTTTAAAAGGGTCATCTTCTTGTATATTTCTTGTATAAATTCTTTATCAAGCTACAAAAAAATAAATGTTGATGGCTTCATATCATAATGATAGATAAACCATCAAACAATACAGTAGTACACCAAGTTCATGGAATCAGAATGCAATTTAATGCATCAATATCATTGTGAGCCACATAAATCATAGCATCGTACCCAGATGTCTTTTGCGCTATCTTTATCGGAATTTGGAGAATCTAAGTCTGCAGGAACATTTTAACTGCCTGACAATTACTAGCCTCAATTTTTACCATTACTAATCTTAAGATAGCAGGGTTCTCTGGAAAAATTTAAGTACAGTAGAATCCTTATTTCTGGAACCTCCAAAGGGAATGAATTGGTTCAAGTTGTCGGGAGTTCGAGTCATCGAATGTAAAATTACATAGAAAATGACCAGAAGGGAAATGAAAATTGGTCTGAGTTATCGGGAGGTTTGAGAAACTGAGGGCTTGAGAAATTGGGATTCTAACTGTAGGAAGAGAGGAAATGAAAATAAACAGCAGTGGGTTAATTTATACAGGATTGCCCACCTCCCACTGAAGGGGGGGAGCACTCCAAGAAAATATTTTTTTTAATGGGGAGGGGGGGGGGGGCTAAATAAACATACTACTAATTATGAGTGGAATTTATTACGTAAATTTCACGGCCCAAAGATATCAGTGTTTTAATTTAATCTGATTTTTTATCTTGCCACTGTCAAGAATTTTGTTATAGAACAAACTAAGGCAGACTTATTTTTAACAGTGTCTAACATGTAAAGAAACATGGCCAACTGTGCAAGGACTTACTCTTCAGGCATACCAGTGCCTAAGATGTAAGAGGGATAAAGAAACTACAAAACTGTTTTCAGCGGAGAATGACATGGATCCGGGCACAGTACCAGATGAATTACAGAATCTTACCGATGTAGAGGAGATGCTTATCGCTAGAGCTTGCCCAATAATGTGTATTTATCGTAAACATGGAGGACAGCGTGGCTACAAAGGACATGTGTTGAACCTTCCTCAAGACATTCAAGGATTCATAACAAGACTGCCACCCAATGTAGAAGAACTTCCCTTCCTTGTGATAAGGCGATATGGTGCAGACAACAGCAGCAGGGACTGCAGAGTTAGAAGACACAAGGTGATGCAAGCACTGGCATGGCTAAAGGACAACAATCCCTACTACTCAGACATTGAAATAAACCATGAAGCTCTTGAGTGCCTACCATGTGATGGAGTTCCGACAAATTTGCCTACAGTTCATGTCCAAGAGACAGAAGAAGAGCAGCAGATACAAGAAATATGTGAACAGGTACCTTACCAGAATGAAGCAAATAGTAGTGAACAGGAAAGCAGTTCTTTCCTTCCTTTTCAACAGGTTCAACAACAGGAACAAGACGCTATTCGTGCCTTTATTAATGGTGAAGACCCACTGGACTGGCCATCCAATGAAGGAGATCCCATCAATGAATTCCAGACAGAAGGACTGGCTACAATGGCCTTCCCCACACTGTTTCCACATGGAAGAGGAGACCCCACAAACAAGAGAAGATTAAGGGAGGTAACATTAACTGAGGGTTTTAAACACCTTATCAGGTATGCAGAACATTTCTCAACAGGGCAGTTTGTGTGGAGATTTGCATCCCATCCAAGGTTTCCCTACTGGGCACTGAACATGAAGCAGAGGCATCAGTTGCTGTCACAAGCTAGGGTTTACCTCACTCAGAACCCTCAAGATGCTAACCTTACCACAGAAGAACTACAAGAAATGGTTCGACAGATGTCTGCACAGCAACTAATGAACAGAGTTCAGCGTTATGTGGCAAAGATTCAAGGAACAAGACAATACTGGTATCAACGCTACTTGGAACTTAAAGCTCTTATAGAACAGAAGGGAGCACCAACATTTTTCTTCACATTTAGTGCAGCTGACAACTACTGGCCTGATCTTCATAAACTGCTAGAGGAACCAAACAATGCAACACCTGCTATACGGATAAAAGCTGTCATAAACCATCCACATATCACAGACTCCCACTTCGTAGCAAGACTTGAAGAATTTAATAAACATTGGTTGGATCAAGTTTTGTATGCTGAATGGAAATGGCTTCGTTATGAATGGCAAGCTCGAGGAAGTATTCATGCACATGGTTGTGCAAAGCTCAAGAATGACCCAGGACTCTGTGAACTTGTAAAGAAAGCTGCTCAAGGGTGGAAGCTTAAGCAAATATTGGACAGGCAACATGAAGAATCCAACTATCAAGACATGGTAAATGACTTTACACCAGCCATAGAAGCAGGAATTGAAGCCAAAGCAAGAGTTATTCAATATGCAGACTGGCTTCTCACCACCATGAATGAAGCTCTTCCAGATGGAAATTGGGCAGTACCAAACCCACATCCTTCTGCTATACCCATTCAAGAAACTGGAAATGAAAATGATGACTACCACTCTCTGGTCAATTCAGTGGAACGTCACACCAGGTGCAGTACAGCATATTGTTTACGTAGCAAACATGGACAACAACCACAGTGCCGATTCAATTACCCAAAGGATTGCACTGAACAGACCAGCATTGACTTTGAGCTAATTGTTAAGGGAGATAATGGTGGACAAGATGAACTGACAGTGCAGCAGATAACTGAGGCAAGAGTAAGAGCTTCACTTATCACCAAGAGGAATGATGACCGCATCAACTCACACAATCACTTAATGCTTCAGAACTGGAGAGCAAATGTGGATTTGCAAGCAATTGTTGACACTGACCAATGCATTCGCTATATGGCCAAGTATGCAACCAAAGGTGAGCCAAGATCTCAACAGGCAACAGAGATTCTCCAATCTGCCATCAATAAGTTACGCCATACAGACAGTGCATCATCTGCTTTACGCCGAGCCATGATTCAAGGTGCAGGAGAACGTGACATTGGATCTCAGGAAACAGCCCATATGCTTCTTGGAAAACCTTTGTACGGTTGTACTTACAGCTTTCTCTGCATTTCTCTGGATGGAAGCCAAAGAGTACGTGGAGGACAAGATGAAGAAGTAAACCACGGTGAGTGCTTTGGATCCCTCATTGCGTGATCATTATGCATCAAGGGTTCAGTGGCAAGAACAAGTTCCTGGAATTATGCGGCTAAATCTACTCCAGTTTGCATCAGATTTTTATATTACAAAGGGAGACATAAGAAAACGTAAACAGGAGGTGATAATCAGAAGCTTTCCAGTGTTTTCTCCTAATCCTTCTGGTAAGAATTATGGTAAGTACTGTAAATTTCAGCTGGTAAAGTACAAGCCATGGCATCAATCAGTAGACTCTGCCTGGGATGGACTTGAGGAAAGTGATGAAGTGTTCATTGAATGCTATAAGAATTTCCTAAATTCTGAGACTGGACAGCAGTGTATACCAACATTTTCTCAGGAGCTTGAACAAGCAATGGTGCACAATGGGAACAGTGAAAATGATGGGGATGAAAACGATGGTGAGGATGATGAGAATATGATGTACCAACAGCAAGAGGAAGTTGAAGAATGGATGCTGCTTTGTAGGTTTAACCAACACTTCGGTAATAGCACAGCTAATGATGATGCACCTGATTTTGACTGGACATCTGCCTCAAGAAATATGCCTCCGAACCTCCTTCGGGAATCAGAGAAGTGGATAGCAAAACAACGAAATGAAGTGAGAGAAGCTGCACACATACAAGAAATGGAAAGGCAACCTGTGGATTTAACAGCACTGAACCACAGACAAAATCTTGCATACAGTATTGTTCAGCAACACAAAAGACGCCTAAATGAAAACGTACCTACAGAACCTCTACACATGATTATCACAGGAACCGCTGGAACAGGAAAGTCATTTCTAATAAATGCATTGGCTCATCTTCTGGGAGATCAGTGTATTCTCACAGGAACAACTGGAATTGCTGGTTTCAACATTGCTGGAAGCACTCTTCACTCTACCTTACAACTACCAGTGCGCACTCTAAACAAAACAGATTTGCAAGGAGCAGCCTTACAACGTCTACAACTCAGATTACAGGGTAAACATTATCTCATTATAGATGAATTCTCAATGCTTGGACAGAGAACTTTGGCATGGATTGACAAGCGTCTACGTCAAGCCTCAGGAAAACTCAACACACCTTTAGGAGGATACTCAGTAATCCTTTTTGGTGACTTTGCACAGTTACCACCTGTAGGAGATAGACCACTTTATTCACCACCAGCAGCTACTGTGTTAGCACAACAGGGCTATTCAGTTTATACTCTGTTTGAAAATGTGGTTGTATTGAATGAGAATGTTCGACAGAATGGAAATAACCCTGAAGCAGAGGAATTTAGAGAACTACTATTGAGGATGAGAGATGGAATAGTAACAGAAGAAGACTGGCACAAACTTCAAGAAAGAGCACCACAAAATGTAAACATGGAAGATTTCAAAGATGCAGTACGACTGTTCTATGATAAGGAAAATGTTGCAAGGTACAACTATGAGAAGTTGTGCAGACTTGGTAATCCTATTGCAAGAATATCAGCAGTTCACTCAGGTATAGGAGCCAGTGCTGCAAAGTCTGATGATGCAGGAGGCCTGCAGTCTGAAGTGTTCCTTTCTCGAGGTGCAACTGTCATGCTCACTTCTAACCTTTGGCAAGAAGTTGGACTGTGCAATCGGACAGTTGGGACAGTTCAGGAACTTCTGTTTCATCCAGATAAACCACCACCATGCTTACCCGTAGCTGTACTTGTACACTTTCCCCACTACAGAGGTCCAGCCTTTATAGATGATGACCCCCTTTCTATACCTGTACCACCTCACCGGTTTGAATGGGAAGATGACAACAAGAAACTTTCTCGTCTTCAATTGCCACTTCGATTGAGCTATGCAATGACTATTCACAAGTCACAAGGACAAACACTAAATAAAGTAGTCATAGACATTGGAAAATCAGAAAGAGCAGCTGGATGTACCTTTGTTGCAACATCAAGAGTTCGGTCTTTACAGCATGCTGTAATTCAGCCAATGCCATTCCAAAGACTTCAGGGCATAGGTAAGTGTAAGCGTTTGCAAGAACGACTGACAGAAGAACAAAGACTACTTGACTTAGCAGACAACACATCCATGATTTACCAAAACTTTTAATTTTTTAATGAACTTAATCACTTTCAAGCAGTAAAGACAGCTGCCACATGTAATCATCCAGGTAAGTTGGCATCTCTTAAAAGTAGTACAATGTGTTAAAAAAAAATCACAACAAATTTGGATAACAGCTATATTGTAAACTCTCTCACTCCCTATAAATGAGCAGTTCTTCTCTATATTGATATTATAAAAAAATACCAAATTGATATTTTCCAGATAATAAATACGTTATATTTCCATTATGAAGACATTTCCAGTGTAGAGTTGGCAATGAACACATTGCAAATTTTACAAGCACTGTTTGTATAATACTGTTAATAGTAGTTTCATTTATTGGAAAATAAAGCATTTCTTATTACAAAAATCTGAGTTGTGCTTCTGATAGTTACTGTATATCATTGGTTACAGTTATGTTTTGGGCAGTTGACATTTTGGCATTATAGTTTGTTTTGACAACTTCAATAACTCGAGCTGCAATGACTGTTTTTATAAAAAAACCATACTTCTATTAAATTTCTCTTCTGCAGTTTTTAGAATTGAAATTTTCGTATATTCAAAATCATATACTAATCCCTGGTTGGCTAGGGATATTTTAACTATTTCTGTAACAGCACAAGTAAACTTTCCTCTGGTGTATACTGTTGACTACTTGATGTTGATTTCACATTAATTTTTTTAAAGCAATATTTAGTGCAGCCATCTTTTTCAGCATATGAACTATTAAATAACTCTTTCTTACACTGTTTTTATGATATGTTCTAAAAATAGCGCAACAACCTACTATATAGTTGGCACTCACTATTACCAAACCTTTATTCAGTCTTTGTACAATTCAATTCTTTCCTCCTCCTTCCCCCCCCCCCCCCAATTTTTTTTTTTTAATGTTATGACATTGGATCTCACACTTCTGTTGATATGGCATCTCTTTTGGGGAAAGAGGAATTTTCTATCTATCACAGGGGGCACTAATGTAATTAAAGAGAGTACATGCACTATTCATTATGTTCTCAATTCTAGTTTCCTAGGAATGAATTAAATAATGTCTGCAGTACACGAAATACCTGATCAGACGATTCTTATTACAATGGATCTCATGCAATGATAACAATAGAATATATAAAAAAAAATTAATAGGAGCATTCAACTCATCCTCGGTATAATTAGAACCTATTGCGTTCAAAGTGATGTGCAACAAAGCAGACAAAGCAATAGAGACTAAGAAAATAAAACAAAAAAAATCACAGGTTTTTACACTGTGGTAAACACAGGAATTCATATAAATTCTTCAACACTTCACCTGCAAAAGATTTACAATCATTTTCAATTTCTGGTAAGTGAATCTTATTGTGATACTTCATCAACTCTGTATTCCGGGTAAGGACAATAAATTAATTCTATTCTCTCTGGTGCACTCTCAGTGGCAGTAAGAGAGCTAACTGAAGGCAAATTTATAAGCTCTGTGTTCAGCGGTATACTGATCATGTAATTTGCACAAGGTGTCACTAATTGAGTACCAAACATGAAGTAATGAATAGAATAAAGGGGATTAGGCTGATAGCTAAAACCATTGTGACTTCTTCAAATACTAGCTTCGCGAGGTTTTGCGGGAGTCGTATTTCTAGTAAACTTGACTTGAATTTCTCCCTGTCTAATTCAAGAAATCGTCCCTCCATGATGGCCGTTTCCGTGCCAATGGTATATGAGCTGATATACAATGAGTAGGGAACCAATCAGAGCGCGCGTTTGCTCATATACAAGGGTTGCAGATATAATAAATTTATATATATATATATATATATATCTATATTTTAAAGGTGTCCGTTCGCAGGCCAGGTTACCTGGCAACATTACTTCATGTGAATTTCCGCCATTTCGAATTCCGTGAATGATGTTTTGAAAATAATGTGAATTTTGTGGAAACCGATTTCACTAATCCTGGAAGTACATCTCAGCAAGAAGATCTCCGAGATATACAAGAAAGAGCGGCGAGGGATCGTCGTCGAGTAAGTTTGAATGCCGCAAAAATCAGCGCACGGGAAGCGGCGACTCAAAGAATAGATTAACAAACTACGGCAGGGACGATAACAAGAGACATCGCAGCAGAGACAACAACTGCTCGCTCAAAAAAGGGAAAGGAAACAGCAAGGAAAAGGACCAGGAATGCAATCAAGTTAGATGGGAAATTGAATTTGTTATAGATAGTAGCAAAGACTCGTTTTTGCTATACAGGACATGAGAGACTTAGAACGGAAACCGAGTACGACTTCAAAAATATTGAGATACACTGGAAAATATGATAATCACAAGGCAAACTGCAATGAAAACAGAATTTAAGGAAAATCATGGCAACAGCGTACAGACAGAATCAGAGGACGAACGAAGAAACAGATTACCATATTGTCGTGAAAAAAGTTTCAGGAAAGGGGAAACAGTAACCAACCGCAAAGAAATGAAAGATGACAGTCACGTAGTATTTATACTGCAATGAGAATGCAAGTAGGTATTTTTCGTAGTGAAACGATTGCCTTCCATTTTAAAGAAATTCCCAATACAGAGGTTGCGGTTGTCATAGCAATTATTTATAATTATGTGATCTGATATCATTGCAACAGTGAAAATATATTGTAGATTTGTTTGATGTAGCAGCTATGTTCAGCATTTTTAACAGAAAAGATAGCAAACAATAAGTGACTGGTTCTGCAATATTATCAGTGATCAATGCAATTATTTGATGTTATTACTGACTTCTGAGTAGTATTTCTCTTTGCTATATTTCTTTGCTACATATATGTATTAAGTAATTAAAAGGCTTCGTTGGGACAGACAAGTTCCATAGCCATTTCAAAATGCATGTTTACCTTTGAGTTCCATGTATCCCTTGGAATTACTCTCTTAGCCCCCACCATTTTCTCACAAATGAAAAGTTAAGGCCTACTTTGCAAAATGAAGCATAAAATCTTAACCTTTTTCCTTACTGTTGTTTAATTCATTTTTATGATGTCAAATACTTATATTTAATAACAACCACAATATACAGTTGACCTTTTACAATGGAAAAACTCTATAAGGGAGAAAATAAAGTTTGTAATGCCAAAATTTCTACAATCTTTCTTATATATTCATTGCAAGGTTGCTGTATGTAATAACAAATCATTGAAGTTTCCTAAATGCCCTATGCTTTCAATCATGATTTTCCAAACTAACTGCATTAACATGATTGCCACAGGTCAGGAAATGGTAAGGGTAAGAAAATTCTTTAAGGTCAGGGAAAAGTCAGGGAATTTCAAATAAAGTCAGGAAAAGTTTAAGTATTTGAGAGAAGTCAGGAAAATGTGAAATTTAAGAGTGCTGATTTGATTCTTGGCAATTCAGCGTTGGTTTGGTGTAACCAAGAATGTGACACGAAATGTGTTGGATTGATAGAATTACATGACTGATTAAAAGCTGATTTTGGATTTTCAAGAAAATCAATCCTTTTTCCATGACTTTGTTATCTTAAGAAACTATAAATTGATGTTCACTGTGTGTGACTTTCTGAAAGCATATTAAATAAATGGGTTTAGGGGTTGGCTGTGAGGAGAGGTTGGAGACCATTACCAGGACTAATTTGTGACTTTTCTAATTTAGTTGGTAAGGGAAATTTTACATTTTCCAGGAAAAAGTCAGGGAATTTCAAGATCCTTTGGCTGTGACAATCATGACTAGACTCTAAGCCTAAAAGAAGAAATGGTATTGTTCAGAGTTGAGTAATTTTTACCACCTCTGATACAAACCCTATTCAAAAGAAAGCTGTATTGCTTGAAGTAGCAGAGGAACCTTTTCCCAGATTAGGACATACACCCCCACCCCATAACAGTATATTATGTTTAACATAAAAAAAATGATAATAATAATATCAATACCAGTAATTAGAATAATAATAATAGTAATAATACAATAATAATAATAATAATCATAATAAACACAAGAAATGAGAAAATGAGAAAAGTTATAATGATAGAAAGTAGGTGTAAAAGGCGGGCTCCAGGACAAAGTCAAATCAAAAATTAAAAAATGAAAATGATCTCTAGGACAAAATCAAAAATTAAAAAATAATAGATGAGGTATAAAAAATTAAAAATTAAAAAATAAAAAAGGGTAAAATTAAAAAATAATAGATGAGGTATAAAAAAAAATAAAAATTAAAAAAATTGAAAAAATAAATATGATTTAGAGGGAAGAATAACAGTATACAATACAAATGGATCAATTGAAAGATGTTGAATTAAAAGAAATTGTGAAAGAATTGCGTATACGAGGCAGAAGTCGTATGCGGAAAGCCGAAAAAATACAAGCATTGCGCGAAATAGGAATTAATACAAATGAAGATTTGGAAAATTATAGGCAAAGACATAATGAAGAACAACCTATTATTAATACACCACAAACACCAGTGCCTGATATACCACCCGGTTCTCCCCAACCAACACTAATACCAGAAATATCACCCCCAAATTCAATAAAGATAAAATCAAAACCAAGAAAAAATATTACAAAAAGGAAATTAGCGCCAACTTTTATAAAACCACAAAAGCCATCAAACAAAACTTTTAATTGGGGAAATTATTCATTTAAGGTTATGGATAAAGATGTGTTTTATAAAGAGCTTACAGATTTAACCAATGAAAATGTTATAAAAATTACTAATATTAAGAAACATAAAGCAAAAAAAGAAAAAATAAGTATATCCGATAGTGTGAGAGATGAATTGAAGGAAAATGCTAATAGATTTGTTCCAAAAGAACAACAAAGAGCATTGAGGGGATATCTAAAAACTCACAGGATAGATGGGCAAAAAGGGTATGGGCCTAAAGTATTTATTAATAAAATCAAACCAAAAGTTATTGATCTAATTAACAAGCAAAAGAAACCGATAAAGATAAAATTTTTATTTACATGTAAGTTTATAAAAAAGAATCCTATCAGAAGAGAGACCTACGAAAATTCAGGATATTTTCATTCAACAGTAGAAACGATTACTTCATCAACTGATTTATCTGAATTATTTAATATTATGACAAATAGGTTACTTGAAAAAGTTGAAAAGTTTCAAAATGAAGGTTCTGGATGGCAATTTGATCAAGTTGAATATTTTGATATCAACATCGATCCTTTCGAACCTTTTGTCGGAAGTTCATATATTAATTTACCGCAAAAATTAGCAATAAAAAATGCGATTATTAATGTTAGGAATGAGAATGATCATGAGTGTTTTAAGTGGGCCGTTACATCTGCTGTTTACATAAAAAAAACTCACCCAGAAAGATTAAACAAGGAAATGGTTGAAAATTCGAAGAAATTCAACTGGTCAGGAATAGAATTTCCCACTTCATTAAAACAGATTGATAGGTTTGAAAAGCAAAACCCCTACTACACGATTAATGTCTATGGATATGATAATGATGATGTATATCCACTAAGAATAAGTAAAAAACAAAAAGGCTATCTAATAAACCTACTTTTAATATCAGAAGATGAAAATAATCATTATTGCTGGATAAAGAATATGAGTAGATTGTTAGCCGCAAAAGTTAGTAAACATAAATCTAAGATGCACTTTTGCCCTAGATGTTTAAACGCATTTCAGTCAGAAAAATCGTTGGAAAAACATCTAGAATATTGCGGCGCAAATAAAGAAGTTAAGATTGAAATGCCAAAAGATGAAGATGGCAATCCAAAGTATATTAAATTTAATAATTATAATAGAAAAATGCGAGTGCCATTTGTTGTATACGCAGACTTTGAGTGTTATACAGAGAAAATACATACCTGCCAACCAAATGAAAGAGAAAGTTATACTAATCAATATCAGAAACATAAAGCATCAGGATTCAGTTATCTCATAAAGTCTTTTGATGATAAAATATTTCCGCCCAAGCTTGTAAGATATACCGCCAAATCCACAGATGATGATATCCCGCAGATATTTATAGAAAATTTGGAGAAAGATATTAAGGAAATTTATAATAAGACAAAATATCATAAGAAGGCGGAGGATATGTCAGAAATGGATAAAAAAGAATATGAAAATGCTACTCACTGTCATATATGCGAAGAAAAATTAGGGGAAGATAAGGTATTAGATCATTGTCATCTTACAGGAAAGTATAGAGGAGCAGCTCATAATGAATGTAATTTAAATTATAAGATACCAAAATTCTTCCCGGTAATATTTCATAATCTATCTGGATATGATGCGCATATTTTTATCAAGAATCTCGGTGTAACAGAAGGTAAAATAAACTGCATACCAAATAATGAGGAAAAGTATATTTCTTTCACAAAGCAGATTGTGGTTGATGAATTTACAAATAAAGAAGGTAAGCGGATTGAGGTGAAGCGCGATATTAGATTCATAGATTCATTTAAATTTATGGCATCAAGTCTAGATAAATTAGTAACTAATTTACCAAAAGAATCTTTCAAAAACTTAAATATTTTTTGTAAAGGTGAAAAATTAAAGTTATTGCTGAGAAAGGGCGTATTTCCATATGATTGGTTTGATGGATTAGATAAACTCAGCGCAAAACAACTTCCACCAAAAGATGCATTCTATTCAATACTAAACGATGAAAATATATCAGATAATGATTATAAACATGCACAAAATGTTTGGAAAACTTTCAATATGAAAACTATGAGGGAATATCACAACTTATATCTTATGTCCGATGTATTACTTTTAGCTGATGTATTCGAGAATTTTAGAGATGTTTGTTGTAAAAACTATGGATTAGATCCTGCACATTATTATACAGCACCCGGATTAGCTTGGGATGCCGCATTAAAGATAACAAAAGTAAATTTAGAGTTGTTAACTGACATAGATATGCTGCTTATGATTGAGAGAGGTATCAGGGGCGGCGTATCTATGATTTCTACTAGATATGGGAAAGCAAACAACCCATACATGAAAAACTTTGATATTAACAAAATAATAAGTTATATTATATATCTCGATGCAAATAATTTATATGGAGGAGCAATGAGTAAGCCACTACCTACTCACGGTTTTAGATGGATGAATGAAAAAGATCTTTCAGACTGGGAAAATATGCCCTGCATACTAGAGGTTGATTTAGAATACCCAAATAACCTTCATGATTTACATAATGATTATCCTCTAGCTCCAGAAAGGCTTGTAGTTAATAAAGTGGAGAAATTAATCCCAAATCTAAACAATAGGGTAAAGTATGTTGTTCATCATGAAACATTAAAACTTTATGAAAGTTTGGGATTAAAAATAACAAAAATTCATAGAGGAATTACATTTGAAGAATCAGCCTGGTTAAAACCATACATAGATTTGAATACTAAACTCAGAGCTAAAGGAAATAACGATTTTGAGAAAGATTTCTTCAAGTTAATGAATAATTGTGTGTTTGGTAAAACTATGGAAAACATTAGAAATAGGGTTGATATTAAATTAGTTACAAATAAAAAAGATGCGAAAAAATTAATATCAAAACCTAACTATCAACATCGCACTATCTTTTGTGAAAATCTTGTAGCCATCCATATGAAGAAAAAAAAGTTAGTATTTAATAAACCCGTTTATTTGGGTATGTGTATTTTAGATTTAAGTAAAACAATAATGTATGATTTTCATTATAATTACATAAAACCAAAATATGGAGAAAAAGCAAAAATGTTGTTTACAGACACAGACAGCCTTGTTTATGATATAGAAACAGAGGATTTCTATAAAGATATAAGTCCAGATGTTTGGGACAAGTTTGACACAAGCAACTTTCCTGAAAACCATAAATCTGGTATAGAGACTAATGTGAATAAGAAAGTAATAAATATGTTTAAGGATGAAGCCGGGGGTGAACAGATAGCCGAATTTGTTGGTCTGCGGGCAAAGCTATACTCCTACAGGATGGATAATGAAAAAGAGATAAAAAAGGATAAAGGGGTAAAGACATCAGTAGTAAAAAAGACCATAAACTTCGATGATTATAAGAGATGTCTATTCAATAAAGAACCCCAGATGAGACGGATGAATGTAATCAGAAGCCGATTACATGATGTTTATACTGAAACGGTTAATAAAGTTGCATTATCCGCCGATGATGATAAGAGAATCATTTGTAAAGATGGAATAAATACTTTCGCTATAGGCCATTACCGTTTCAAAACAGAATCTGGCGGAAGTTCTGTATCATAAGGAATAACCTGCAATTCTTCTCTAACAAATCCCCGTCGTGGCCCATTAACTAAATAATATAAAACCGGCTGATTAGGCGAAATCACGCTTCTAGAAATATCATAAACTTTTATACTCCAAATAGGATCTGTAGCCCGACTTTTTTCACCACCCTCAAGTTCGCCCGGAGATAATAAATATCTAACTTTAACACTAGGAGGTAATCTAACCTCATCAGGCCCCACCAAACGTTTATAATTTTTAGTTTCAATATCAACCTCTTTCATTTTTATAGCCTCATCAGGCTCTTTACCGGTTATTCTTGTTTTTGTATTATTCAAAGTTTTTAGAATAGCTGGTAATCTTTTCACCCATATTCTAGATCGCCCATCACTAATCATTTCTTGCGCATATTGATGACTAAATAATCTTTCTCCCAATATTCTGTTTGCGTTTTCCACAAATGCTTGGGCTCTATGATTACCAGCTTCACTTCTTTGTATTCTAACATTATGGTAATTCATGAGTTTACTAACTTTACCCATAAATTCTTTTCCTGGATCAACCATTAATGTTTTGGGGTATTTCAATCTTCTAGAATATATTTTTGTAAAAGCTTCTGATATCTCTCGACTTTCTTTTGAGGTTAATGGCTCTGCATCTTTATATCTCGAGGCGATATCAACCACAACTAACGCATATTTATATGTTTTTCTTCCAACTTTATCATGCGGTAAAAATAATAAATCTGCTTGGTGAATCTGATTTGGTTTATCTACAGTCCAATGCGGTCTAGGTATATACTTTGGAGAAGGAAGATAGATTTGCCATATTGCCTGTTTTTCAAGCCATTGTTTTGCCATATTTTCACTTACTTTCGCCTTCTCAGCTAATTTAGTAATCGCGGAATATCCTTTCCAATACCCTTCAGCCGAATAATATATTTTTTGCATTATTTAAAAATTAACAAAGTATTTTATAAATTAAAATGGTGGAGGAAGAAAAATTTAGCGAATATCAAATTAATCTTATGAAAAAAATTATTAGAAAAAAAATTCTATATATGGAAGATGGCGATAAAATTTTTAATATTATGATTTTAATTCCTGATGCGAGAGAATGTTTATTAAAACATATCGAAAAATTAAAGAATAATAGTGTGAAGGGGTTTAAAGGTTAGGCAAAGTATCTTATAAATTACAATGACGTCAGAAAAAATTAATCCAAACAGAATTCCACGAGAACCCTTTGGTTTGAAGGCAGAATCAACATTAAATAGAATTACTCTAAACCCATCATCGGCCAGCCCTGGCGAAACATATATAAATATTCCAAAACTTTCTGAGAATTTAGTGATTGTACCTGGAAGTGTATCTCTTTTGTTTGATTTGGATGTAGAAGGTCATGCAAATAATAGATTTGTTAATAATTTAGGGGCTAATCTTGTTTACAGATTAAAAGTTCTTTTTGGAGGCGAAACATTACAAGATACCCAAAGATATGATTTATTTCAAACATATCATGATTTATTTTTAACTAAAGAAGAGCGTAAAGATAGATTAAAACAAGGTATTTCTGATGAAAATATTAGAAAACTTAGAACAAATGCGGGTGATAAGGATGATTCTGAAGCAAAAGAAGTAGCCCTTGCAGTAGTACATAATACAAAGTATAGAATACCAATAAATCATCCTATTTTAAAAGATCATGGGGTTTTTTATCCAAAAGCATTAGAAAATCATTTAATATTTGAGATTACATTAGCTCCTGTTTCTGATATTGTTGTTTATTCTGATACAACTAAAACACCATCATATTCGATCAAAAATTTAGAGTTAGAATATTCATCAATTTCAAGCGAATACTTAGCCCGAGAGGCACAATCAACTTATAAAATTGGTAAAGGATTCTTTTATGAAAATGTTACTTTACACAAAACTTTTACATTTTTAACTGGAGCTGATGAAGTTATTAATCAACACGTTAATTTACCTAGAAGATCAATGAGTGGAATATTATTTTTGTTTATTGCTCCATATGCCGGAGGTGCAAGAGATTCAGAAAATTTTTTTTACCCTGGAATAACTTCTGTTAATATTGATGTTGACGGTGTACCAAATAGAATATACTCTAGAGGTATGATTATATCAGATCTTTGGGAATCTGTGAAAAAACGATTCAAGAGAGATGATGGTTTAAAAATTTCACTAAAAGAAGGGGATTTTTATACAAATAAGTTTGCTCTTTGGCTTGATACTAGAACTCACCCAGATAATAATATTCATGGTGGAGGACTAGCTCTAAATAATACACATGATGGAGTAAAAATAGAAATTAAAAGGAAAAAAAGTGGCTCATCAAGCTCAGTAGTAATAACTTGTCATATGTTTGTTGTGGCTGATGCAATGATGGAAATAATGAATTCAAGTTTGAGATCAATTAAGTACTAAAAACATAATGTTATGATACAAAAATATGGAAGATTTACGAGATAAAATCCCATTTCATTGTATTATAACTGGGCCAACAAATTGTGGAAAAACAAAGTACCTAATTGAACAGCTCCGGGGTCCTTTCCGAAAAGTTTTTGAATATATTGTTTTAATTTGCCCAACTTATTCTAAAAATAAAACATATCATAATTTTGCTCGTGGGGACAAGAGATTCTTTGTATTATCACCCGATGCAAGTAATCTCGATGAGATTAATGAATTGTTAAATGATTGCCAAATTTTATTTTCTGGGCGCAATACACTAATAATTTTAGATGATTGCGCCGTATCCACCGATCTGAAGAAAAGATCTAATAAATTTATAGATTTAGCATTCTCCGGAAGGCATCACGGATTATCAATGTGGGTTCTCACCCAGCAATTAACATCAATATCAAAACCATTCCGTGAAAATGTGGCTTGCGTTGTTACTTTTCATAATCCATCGCAGAAAGGTATGAAAATGTTTTTTGAAGATTATGGGGGAGATATGGATTATGAATTGGGTAAAAAGTTTGTGCAACTCCTGAAAACAAAAAAATATTCTAGGTTATGTTTGAGTTTGCGATACCCATTTAATTGCTATTTAGAGATACCCGAGGTGATTTAACAAAGATGACAAACGTTGAAGATTATATTAAAGAAAATACCGACCAACCTAATGGAGAAACGGTAAAAGATGATAATGATCTTGAAATAAAACAAGAATCACTTGCCATTCTCGCAGCCTTAGGAACAACAAAGGAATATTTAGGGGTTGAAATGAGTTTGGGTGATATAAAAAAATTATCGGAACGCGATGTAGAAAAATATTTTAACCGGTATCAGGCGGTAATGGGTAAGAAAATTAACGGCGGATTGGTAGATTCATCACTTCAATTAATTTCTAAAATTATTTCATATTTAGTCCCGGTTGATGATATAGAAGCTCTTTGCGATGATTTGAAGAATGATGATTTGGTTAATCGTGAATTAGCAAACATTGTTGGGTTATTAGCATTAAAAGCGGGAAGATTGGCAGCACTTGCCAGCGGATTATTTCAAGTAGCTAAACACATTAAATTCAACAAAAATCAACAATTTTCAAGAGAAGAACCAGCAAATTCTAACACAACTGATCAGGAAACTAAGCAATCTACTGAAGGTATTGATACTGTATATTAAACAGATCTAAAAACTTATTTTCAGCATCTAAATAACAATGTCTGAACAATCTGAAGTAGAGCAAATTACGGCTGATCCCACGCCTGAAAATAAAGATACTAAAAAGAGGGAGAAAGATCCAAAAAAAGTAGCGGCTGGTAAAAAATTAGCTGAATATAATAAAAAAGCAAAAGAAGCATTAGCTAGGGAGATGAAACGAGAAGATACCCTAAGAGCTGCGGAACAAAATGATGAATCAAATCACCGCGAAGCGAAATCATGGCTTCCAGAGTTATCTTTTACTGCTGTTTTATCCGTTGTTGGATTAGGGTTTACAGCATTTGATCTTTTTATGAGATATAAGGAAAAAGCTAGGGTTGAATATTCTAATAGGATAGCTGATTTATCACAAGTCCCGCAAATACCCCAAACTTCAAAAATTCCATTGCATTTAACCCCAAAATCTTTAGGAATGGAATAATCTCTAAAGCCATCTAAAGCTTTATATTTGATGTAGTAAAAATTATGTCAAGCGAAAATAAACTTGTGAAAACTGTAACTGATTCAGCGGTACTTATCGGATTAGGGGCTGGAGTTGGCTATGTAGCTAAAAAGGTAATGAAAGAATCATTTTTGAATGATCCATCCTCAAATATTACAAATTATGCAAAATGGGTGGCTGTATTATCCGGAAGTATGTATCTAAAAACATATTTAGAGGATCAAAAGATTTTACCAAAATAAAATGGCAGCAATAGCGATGATGATTGGTGGGGCTATATTGAATGCAACGGCATTTGTTGGGGGAAATTATCTTGCAAAATCTCTCTCGGGACATAATGTGGATGCAGAAAAAATACGACACGATAAAGCATTAGAAAAATATCAAAAAGATTACGAAGAATATCAGGAAAAAAGACAAAAAATGCTTGATTGGAAAATGAAGAAAAAAGACGAAAAATATCAAGCATCAAAAAATATTTCAACTACAAACCAAGCGTTTGAATTGTATGGGCAAATAACTGAACCCAAATTCTCTGATTATTACAAACCAAGCGATGAACAAAAAACGGGAGAAATGGCATATGTTGGAGCTGGAATGTTAGGTTTAGGTTATGCAGTTAGTAAATTCTTATGAATTATTATTTGTTATGTAACCAGTAATTTGGTTATATAACATAAGTATATTTATTTTTGGTTTACAAAATACTCCCATCATCAGAATCTTCTTCATTTTCCATTTCTTCAGCCGCAGATTTACTATCTGAAATAGTTAAACCTCTAAATTTAGTTAATCTTTTCATTTCTCTGTTTGGTTCTATAACTGCTTCATAAAGTTTTACTTGGAGCGAAATACGAGCCCCAATAAATATTGATTCGATTTTTATTACACCTTCTTCAACGCGACAACCTTTATTTAATAATTTTAATGGGTCAATTAACTTATCATTTTTAGAGTTATAAAACTTAGTTAAAATTTGGTCTTGTTTTTTATCCCAAATTAATTTTGCATATAAAGTTGGACCTCTATCTGGAACTCTAGCCATTGAAGATTGTTCCAACTTCCAATATAGAGGATTTAAACCTCCTTTTTGTTTTTCAAGCTCATTTCTTTCCAACTCAAATTTACCAATTTTTACTCTATTAATATGCAAATGATCAATGCAATTGTCAACTATATCATTGAATAAATCAATCCATTTTTCCTCTTCAGGTGTTGGTTTACTTCCACTCCATAAACATAAGGGAAATGTATATTCTGTAATTACACCTGTTTGGTTTGTGTTTGTAGAAACACCAAAAGAATATAAATTGCCGGTTGGAATAACAAGTTCTCCTTCTGTTCCATCATCATTTTTTGTAAAAATTTTAATTCTTTTAAATTCAACCCTTGGTTTACTTCCAGGAATTTCACCAACAATTGGTTTAGAAAAGATCATGCTTACTTTAGGTTTATAAGTATTAATATCTATTAATTGTGTAGTTTCATTCATCATTTTATTTTTATATATATATATTTTTTTTATATTTAAATCAAATTTTATTTTTAAACTCTAAGTGATCTAAAGATTTCTTACTGATGAGTAAAAAAATCATGGAAGAGGATATACCATTAGAAGATTTGCCAAAAGGAACTGATGATGATAATGATGGTGGGGGTAATGATGGTTCAATTTATTTATCACCAAACACATCTACATCTATTGATCAAGGATATCTTGGTTACTCTGAATATATGGAAGAAAGAAAACGACTTCAATGGGAAATAAAAGATGAAGAGAAAAAAACACCAAATATTGAAGAAAGAGATGAGAAATATGACAGAAGGCGAGAAGCGGGTCAGGAACTCAAAAGCTATTTACCAACTTTCAATCCTAATGATGCGACATTTAATGTAACATATGGAGAAGATGGTAGTATATTAGCAGAATTTAGTAATAGAAAGGGTTCTGCACCACATGTTATACTTACTAAAGATAAAGTTCTTATGCTTGAAGATTTACCAAAAACAATGAGAAAAGCTCTAGGTGCCGATTATGAAACAATGTTAGATAAATATAATGATGTCATATCACAATTTAATGAAGAAAAAGCAAAACATAATGAATTACTTTCTGCAGTACAAGGAATAGATTCACTTTTAGCGACAAGAACGGAGGAGATTAATGGATATGCCGAAAGAGAAAAAGAACTTAAGAAATTCATTGAGAAACAACAGTTGGAAAAAACAGAAAATAAAAGTCTTTTTGATAAAACCGCTGAACAGAATATAGAATTAAAAATACAAGCAGAGAGACTTCTAGAAGAAACAAAATTATACAAAGAAGAAATAGACAAATATAAAAAGGGAAAATTAAATTTAGCAAAGTTAGAACAAAGCAATGAACGATTAAAATCTGAGGTTGATAAATTAAGAGAACAGATTAGAAATAAAACAATTTCAATTGAAGAACAATTATCAGTTATAGATGGGCGAAAAGATGAAATACTTAAAAATTTGCCATTGCGAGAGCGGATAAAGTATATATTCAAAAAGTATGGTTTTACAGTTTTTGCTGTTCTAAGTGCAGTAGGTGTCATTATTGGGGTTATAGTTTCTAATCTTTCTAAAGGTTTATCAACATTAGGCCGAGGAGTTGGGAATGGTTTAAAAACTCTTGGTAAAAAATTAGGTGAAATATTACCAGGAATGGTTGGTGCAATAGTTAGCTTTTTATTCAAAACAGCTGGAGAAGTAATTGGGTTTTTAGGAAAGAATGCTTGGCTTTTGATAATGGCTGTAGTTCTATATTTTGTAGAAAACATAAAGAAAAGAAAGTAACAGATCTAAAGATATCACACTGATCAGTAAAATACAATATGGATGACTACAATAAAATTTATCCTCAATTACCTAATAATCCAGATCCTATTAATTTCAGACTACAAAAATCAAGCGAAGCATTACAAAATCTTGAGAAAGAAATTAAACATTACGAAAAAGTAAGAAAAAAATATAATAGGGCGAGAACCATATGTACAAAAATTAGTGTTTCTGGTGGCTTTATTTCAGTTATTCTATCAGCGAGTGGTTTGAGTACATCTCTCACGGGGTTTGGCGCTATTGTTGGTGTGCCTTTGGGAGTTGTGGGCGGAGTTTTTGGCGGGTTATCGGTTGGATTTGGAATTGCATCAAAAAAACTTTCTCATAAAGTTAGTAAACACGAACAAACAGCCGCAATTGCAAAATCAAAATTAAACACTATAAATGATTTAGTTTCAAAAGCTTTGAAAGATAATGTTATATCCGATCAAGAATTTTCTATAATTTTAGCGGAATTGGAAAAGTTTCAAAAACTAAAACTTGAAATACGACAAAAATTTAGAAAAGACGCAGAAAAAAACTTGGATATGTCTGTGATAAGGAGAGAAGTGCGCGAAAATCTATTAAAAGAATTAACAAATCCAGGTCATTAAAAATTTCATATGAGAGAACTGATGTTGGTTGTAATTGTTTTGCGGTAATTAGAAGAGAGGTTAATTGAATTTACATCTTATTCTAGATCTAAAGATCGGATTAATTGAAACACAAAGAATAAGATGTTATTATCAGATTTCAAGACCCGATACCCAAACGCAAACCTTGATAAATTTACATTTATTAATGATTCGTTTGGCGGGTATATTAAATGGAAAGTTAATGGGGTAACAGTTATGTCCGATGATGATCCTTCTGGGAAAACCTGGACCGACGATCTTCCCACTAATTTGAAAACATTATTATGGCGCGATTTAGGGCTAGAAAATAGTTCCTTTCCTAAAAGTTTATCATCTACAAAAAATATATATCCAATACCCGGTATTAAATTCAATGAATCTGCAAAAAATGTAACAGAAATGTTAATTATTTTAGATATATATGTTTCGGATAAAGATCATTTTACCGCACAAATGAAAAATGTATTTAAAAATCAGACTGTAGGACTTACTAGTGGTAAAGAAGCTAGAGCTTGGTTGAATAAACCAAATATTAATCACTGGCCGCAGCAATTAAACATGGCGGTTTGGTGCGCAACATCTGGATGTGGTGTAAATTTAAATGATAGTTTAAATTACCCAAAAGTTATTAGAAGTTTTTTTATATTTCACATTTACTTTACAATAAGAAGAATATTATATGAATTATCTGTACCATTGACCGGCGAACAAACTTTTTCTTTAAAAAATAATCCATACAACAAAAATGCTTATAATCGTTTATGCGCAGAATTTGGCTTAAGCAATAATCAAGATTATAGAGGATTAAATAAACCTTTAGCTGATTTTAGATGGAAAGGTGGTGCAAATCATGGTGTCGGGGATGTATTCATTGATTATGGGAAAGGATACGTAGCCCCTGGAAGCGTTAGTGGGGATGGAATGGGCGGCGGAAATCAAAATGTTAGAATTGTAAGAGGTTATGATGCAGAAGCTAATATATGGCCAAGCAGTTCAAATAGATTTTCCGATGATGGAGGTAAAAAAATAGATGGGAATTTAATATCTATGCTTCGAAATGATTACTTTGTTGATTTTCAATATGCGTGGTTTATACCCAAATCTGGATATGGATTAACAAATGCTGGATTAGGAAGAATAAATAGATCGGTTGAAGCTTTTGTTTATTGCGTTTTGGGAGCCCAAGTTAATACTAGGAATTCAATTATTGGTAATGGGGGAAGAGCATTTGAAACTCAGCAAGAATTTATAGATTTATTTGAAAGCTCTGTGATTGAAAATGATATCGCAAATTCAAATCAAAGATACCAAATGGCGGTTCAAGAATCAAAAGTTCGGCTTGATTTGGCTATAGCTCCTGATGTTTTGTTGATGCCGAGCAATTTAATTATAAATACAGAAAGCATTATTGGATACAATAATAATCTGAAAATAGCAACAGAAAATATGAAATTTGGGGTAAATAATTCAATAAATGTTAGTACAAAAAATGTTGGAATAACTCATAGTTTGGGAACATCAAAGGTTTTATTAAATACCAATCCTCAACCGAGGAATCCTAAATTAAACAATATCAATAAATCAGAAAAAACAGATGAAGTTAGTAATATAGAAACATCTTCTCATCAAAATAATCTTATTGTTTTAATATTTGCTGGAGGAATATTATCTTGGTTTTTATTTCGTTAATGTTTTGATTATATAGTCTAAAGGTGAATATCATGTAATCAAAACAATATGTTCAGTATTACAATGTATGATTCTGAAACTCGGGTTTATTTAGACCCTCCAATGAAACACGTTAGTGAATTACAACTTTTAGATTGTAATATTAAAACAAAAAGATCAATAAATTTAAAGAATCAAGAAAAAATAACCGATGAACAAGGTAAGCCTTTAGTAATATTTAATCCGGGGACATATTCCATAAATGATATAAAAATATTAATCGAGCTCAGCGAAAAGGGTAAAAATATAACAATGATTATCGGGGATAATTTTGCTTACATAATCAACAATAAAACAGTTAACATTAAATTTACCCAGGGTTTGCAAAATTCTTTGGGGGTGCCAGAGATTTTATTTAAAATAAGTCAAATAGATATAACTATAAAAGAACCTTTGAGACTTTTATGCGGCATAGTTGATAATAGAATGTCATACACGAATAAAGGTAAAAATGCAAAAATACAGCCATCCCAATTACTAGCAAACATTCCATCAAAAGATTACCCATCTATTCCAATTAGAAAATATGATGGTTTGATTAATCACTTTGATTTAACCATTTTAGACTCTGATTGGAAAAAGTTTGATCTAAAGGGAGAATCTGTAACTTTTAGTTTAAGATTTAAATAAATTTTTGTTATATAACCATTTATTGGGTTATATAACATAACTTTTATCAATCTTCACCCCATCTTTCTTTCAAATCTCTTAACTCCTCAAAATCAATACACCAATCCAAATATCTAGATGGTTGCCATGCTATTGCCATAAGCTCATTATGTAAGTCTTTATGAAATTTGCGTTTTTGATATAACTTATCAGAATTTACATATATTTTAACTGTTAATAATTCAACAATAAAATTTTTATCAAACTTATTAATATCACATTCCTTATCATAGTAACCTTTATATTCTCCAACTTTACCATAATATTCATCATAACCATTCGAACGAACATAATATCCATCAACATTTTCATAAATACCACAAAGATTATTATCAACATACTCTTTTAACCATTCTTTATAATCTTCATTTGCAGCATTTAATAAATCTTTTACAAAATTATTAACACATAAACCATTCAAACCAAAATCTATATCTCCGAAATAGCCGAGACTTCCTGCATAATAACAATTATCATAATAATAATTATCATCATCATAAATAATTTCAAAATAAATACAACATTTTTTCTCATCAATAATAGAACGATTTTTTGATATATTTTTTAACAAATCTTCTTTTATTTCTTCTATAAAATCGCAAATATTAAGCTTTTTATCGTTTTCATAATCTTTAATAATACTTTTTGTTTCCATATTTTTTTATTTTATATTTTTTTAAAATCATAATTATTTTTTTTAATTCTACATTCTTTACAAGAAGATTTTTGTTTCATGTGTTCGCATATTTGCGATCCTCCGCATTCTTTACATTGATGTTTTTGATTATTATGTTTACATATTTGAGACCCGCCGCATTCTTTACAGCGATACTTATATTTATTATGTTTACATATTTGCGATCCTCTACACTTTTTACAAACATACTTAATTTTACCATGTTCGCATATTCGAGACGCTCCACACTCTTTGCAATTATACTTAATTTTTTCATGTTTGCATATTTGAGACCCCCCACAATCTTTACAAACCGCTCTGATTTTTTTATGTTTACATATCTGACTGCCTCCGCACTCTTTACAATAATCTCTGAATCTTTTGTGTTCGCATATTTTAGAACCGCGGCACTCTTTACATTGATGTTTTTGATTATTATGTATACATATTTGAGACCCACCACACTTTTTACAGTAATATTTATATATTCCATGAATACAGTAAATATTTTTTATTGGTTTTGATTTTATCTTTATTGAATTTGGGGGTGATATTTCTGGTATTAGTGTTGGTTGGGGAGAACCGGGTGGTATATCAGGCACTGGTGTTTGTGGTGTATTAATAATAGGTTGTTCTTCATTATGTCTTTGCCTATAATTTTCCAAATCTTCATTTGTATTAATTCCTATTTCGCGCAATGCTTGTATTTTTTCGGCTTTCCGCATACGACTTCTGCCTCGTATACGCAATTCTTTCACAATTTCTTTTAATTCAACATCTTTCAATTGATCCATTTGTATTGTATACTGTTATTCTTCCCTCTAAATCATATTTATTTTTTCAATTTTTTTAATTTTTATTTTTTTTTATACCTCATCTATTATTTTTTAATTTTACCCTTTTTTATTTTTTAATTTTTAATTTTTTATACCTCATCTATTATTTTTTAATTTTTGATTTTATTCTAAAGCTCATTTTCATTTTTTAATTTTTGATTTGACTTTGTCCTGGAGCCTGCCTTTTACACCTACTTAGAATAATAAGTAAATTCATAAATTGGGGTTTTATCCCTCAGGAAAAACAATTACAAGTTCTTTAAAAACTAGCTTCGCGAGGTTTTGCGGGAGTCGTATTTCTAGTATATACGTCGTGATGACGTCATATATATGTATGTGTAATGACATGACTTTATGACTTTTCAAAGTATACATAAAATGTAGGTAATCATTACAAGATCATTACAAATCAGAGTTTGGGTAAGTCTTAATGTCAATCGCCATTTTTATTACCCACAATGCATTGATAAACTATCCCAAAATGCAATTCTCCATAGATTTCCAAAAAATCAGTAAGTGTCCTACTTATTCGCCAGAAAATAGCAATTTTCTTGAACAACAATGTTAAACAACATGTGTGTACTGTTTTTGATAAAAGGTTTACAAAAAAAATCAAAGTTTAGTAAATTTTTTTTTCTTATGATCTGCAATCTTGGATCCGCCATCTTGGATCCGCCATCTTGGAATTTTTCAGTTATTCTTTTCTGCATAATAATGTTTAAAAACATACATCAATTGACTGGAAACAACTAATTATAGTTTATCAAACATTTTTTTAATCAAAACATGGTATTTACTTATCTAATATTAGAGATATTCTCATGAAACTAAAAATATTGTCCGCCATCTTTATTTTTGCTAATTAGAAATTCATGAATTCATCTTATTTGCATACAATGGTCATAAATTGTATAAACTACTATTAAATAAATGATTTATTGATGAATCAGTGTAAAAAGACCAGTGCAATGGTGAAATTGTAAACAATATGTCCAAAAAAATACTCATTCCAAAATTTTGAAAATATACCTGTGACGAATCGGTTACCATGGAAACACCAAAAATGACAGACATTCATAACCAACATAGAAATGTTGCCAGATAAATTTTAGGAAAAGTCATCAAGTTTAGTGGTCCTAGCTTTCCTGGTTTGGGAAATACGAGCTGTTAAAGTTCGGTAGGGCCTCAAAGGCCCCCCCCCGGTCTAGATAGGGTTAATAGTTGAGTAGGCAGGGGAGTGGATACAGTAGCTGTTTTAGGATCTTTACTGGGTGGATGGAGGTACATTTGTTACAAGGTAATGTTGTTAAATGGGTAGCTGATAACCCAAAACCAACTACCCTGCCCTCACTTCAATTCAGGACTCTATTTTATTTTAGTTCAATAAGAATACTAAATTCGATTGCCCATAGCAGCTTTGGAAAAGCTACCATGGAAGATTTATCATAACAGGGCGAAGGTAGAGGGAAATTAAAACAATTTGGTTTTGCGAAATGTGGTTTAATTACGTAATTCTCATTGACCCAGCCCCCAAACACTCCTTCCAATTCCCGCTGAGTAAATACGATTAAGAAAAAAATCCTCGTGTTCATTTGATGATTCGCTTAATTTACCTTATATATTGCGTTAAAACAGAACTAAATATTTCATTCACATCTGGTGTGGTGTTCTTGGTCAGCACTTTTATTTAACTTGATAATTTATCGTTTGTTTGTACCTTCGGGTCGTGGTTTTCGTCGATGACTTTGCCATTTCGATCCATAACACGGTAAACGGGAATGGCCTCATCTTGCTCTGGATTGATAAAATCCATTTTCTCGGTAAAGTATGAGTTCAAAGCACCAGGAAATCTCGGCTTATCGTGAAAATCTTGTTCTAGGATTCCACCTGAACTGGACGACGAAAACTGACCATGAAGAATAAAAAAAAATTCCATTGGCACACCGTAAAAAGTAGTGCAAAGATTGCAAGAGCTTTATACTTACTTTTATTAAGCTTTTTGAATTATTTGCTAGAGGTCGTAGACGCGATAGAGCGCTTCCAGGAAGGAGAAACATTCTCCGGACCATAATCCACGCTGTAGACGCCATTTTCGTTGTCGAAGATAGATCAAGCCCGTCTAGGGCAGCCTAGGGGGAGTTCATAATGTCCGCCGTTCAGCTAAACTAGAGTGATTTTTATATGTTTGAACAACATCAAGGTTGAGATGATTTCCGCTCATTATAAGTCATAGTCGCCAAGAATATTGAAAAGTAGGAAGGTTATTAATTTTATTAGTAAGAAGGTTCTCTTTTCCCCACCCTTCCCAACAGGGATAACTTTTTGTCATCAGGAAAACGTCTCCCCTTCCGGGGCAGGTAAGAAAATGCACTTAAGAGACATTTGTGAAAACAGTCTCGGTCTGTAGTGTACAATTTGTATAGGTAATCGCATGGGGCCGAGTAAAATTAAGGATTAATATCACGCGTGTTTTCAGAAGTTGCTGAAATTGCCCTCGTCGCTGCGCGACTCGGGCAATTTCAGCAACTTCGGAAAACACAAGTGATATTAATCCTTAATTTTACGAGGGCCCATTGCGATTACTTGTTAATGAAATAGAGGGCAAAATTACTAAATTTCTGAATGCGCTCTTGAGTAATCAGTCATAGGAAGCCATTTAATGTTGACAAAGAGTCAATCACTACAAACGCACGAATGAGCTGAATGAAATGTTATTCAATAAGATACCAAACCAGGCCTGCTAACAAACTTTCAACTTTGAAAATATAAAGAAGTTAGTGCATCTTTCTCAAACAAAGTTAAACGTTCAAAACGCTTTCAGATCACTCAGAATCTGATTCTTCGATGAAGATACGCTTGTGTCCTCGCCGTTTTATATCACTTGTGCTCTTCTGAACGGCATCATTCCCGGCGATGTTTAAGGTGACGCTGCAGTGACTGAACTTGTAAATATGGCCGGGAGCAAACAAAGATGAAGTGGAGTTTGCAGGATAAAGTTGACTTAAAGCGCGTCGTGAAGGAGCAGGACCACTGTTGTCGATGGCTCGTGAAATGATCTGCTGCTCTCGTTCGTCGCCTGAGTCGTAATCGTCAAGCCCGTTGACAGTGTCAACGACAAGCCACTAGCGACAGCGCGTCACCCAAGCCGAAAATGAACTGGAAACTAATCAAAACACTCGAAAGGGGTTGGTACCAAGTACTTTCGACGCCTGCTTATTATTAGTGTTTATACTTCTGCGAAGTACAGGTAAATATTCCGACGAAAAATGCTTGGTCGTCTGGTTCGCGAAAGGATTTCAACAACGTCAAACAAAGTTTGAAATGTCCGCATTTTCTAGTCGATCCATGCGTCTCCCACGGTTAAAAGACACTCGTCATATAAGGTGATAATGCAGGGCCTGTTTGTTTCGAACGTAATCTTGTTGTTTTCTTGTGCATAATGAAACGTATTTGCAGGGAAGGGTGTGCAAGAAAGGTAGTAGTTGGCGAGACAGTTATGATTTTATAACAAAGTAAAGCACATAATTAAAGAATTAATCAAAGGTTTTCACTTTATCTCAACAATAACACATTTGTTCTTGTTGAGCTTAATTATATTCATTTCCCAACGAGGACACCTCAACAGTCAGATAACCTCAGATTGAAATCATCTTGAAGTCTTCATGTAACATAGATCGTTCTATAACAATAATATAAGATAAGATATCGTCATACGAACAACTGTTGAAACGAATGAGTTCCCAGACACTGCAAAATAGGAGAATTCAAGACATGTTATGTACTATAAATAACTGCCTAAGTAACAAAGCCCCACCCAGCATTAAGAACCTAGTCTCATTAAGAAGTTGTAGTTACAATCTTAGGGGTGAAAATATGCTGGCCTTGCCAAAAGTAAATACCACCAAGTACGGACTAAAGTCATGGCGCTACTTTGCTACAAAAATATGGAACGACCTACCAAATGAAATCAGGGCCACGGCTGGTAAAAATGAAGTTGTCCGAAGGATACGTACTGTAAATTTTTAAACTTTTTAGCCGAGTAGATGTAAATTGTTTTTTTTTATATATAACATTCTTAACATAGTAGACATTTTAGATTTAGATTATATATTTTCACATTCTCATAGTTTCTATTTTAGTTTTCTTTTATCTGTTATTTTAGTGGAACATCTGTAAACTAGCTATTCCAGCTAAGCATGTTTCCCACTTTAAATAAAGTATTGTATTGTATTGTATTGTATTGTATTACAACGGGAACTCAATAGTTAATCGTTGCATCATTAGTAATTGTACTGGCGAGTTCTTTTAACTCCATCTCCCCTTGCTTTGCAGATCATGTTCTGTGATCAGTGACAAAGTCAATAAAGGGCCAGAAAAAAGTTCTGGAATGTTTTCTTGAAAATATGTCTACCTACTTAAATGTCAATATAAACTTGCTAAAATGCCATGAGACATTTGACCAATGTTTACTATAAATGCTCTGTTAAGTTCCTGTTCTGTGCATTTAAGATCACTGGCAGATCCAGGGGAGGGGCCCGGGGTGGGCCCCCCTTCTTTTTAGACCAAACTGAGACCTGAAGGGCCCAAAAAAATTTGGGGGGACCAGGCTCCCCCCGTTATGCTCCCCTCTTATCTAAGGGTCTGGGTGACTGCCCTCCTCCGACCCCCGCCCCCCTCCTTTATCTCAAGGTCTGGATCCGGCACTGAAGATGGTCTACTGTTTCGGATCATCCATATTAAAGTAGGAGTACTGGTTAGAGATTCTGAATGAGGTCTGAAATGAAGCATTTATACAATACTCTGACAAAATTATTTCTTCGGAAATGTTCAAGAGCGGCACATACAACAAACGTAGTTTGCCTTGTCATCAATGTAATCACAGACCTCATGCACCCAGCATCGACACTTTTCACACTCTATCCACTCAAATGTGTCCTTGTCTTCACCAGGTGGGTTTTCCTTGAAACAAAAAGCACACACTTGGACTTCCATGTCCTCCAATTCCTTTGCAGTGGCATCTGACAAATAAGCCCTCTCACGATAAACTTTCCTTTTTTTCTTTGTAGAAAAGAAGCGCGTTTGCTTCTCATACAGTTTATTAGCTGGAAGCAACTGCGTTTTCAGGTATTGATGGTCAGATCCAATGACAGACAATCCCTTAGCCACTGATATTGCAGATCGAATGTGCTTCAATGTTGTATTTATGGTGTCTTTTGTCGGGGCACTCTGAATCAAATCACTCAATTCAGTAATCTGACTAAGAGCATATGTTTTGAGGTCAGCCAGCTGTTTGCTTTCCTGGAGTTGTTTGTCCTGTTGAATAATATTAGACAGCTCCTCACGTTTCTTCTCTATGTCACTGTCACTGGTGGTCTCCAGCTCTGTACCAGGAAATTCTAAATCAGCAGCTGTGGTTTTTGGGTAGAGGATGTTTACAGAGTGGATATGGGAGCACAACACACCCCTTATAGAATAATCAGCACAAGAACATTCGAAGGTATGTACGCAAGCATCACAGGAAGGGCAATTCAACAGGCACGAGCAACCTGAACTTATTCTTCTCACATGATGCACGGTTTGTTTATTAGAAGCCGACTGAAAATGCCAGAAGTTCTCATCCTGCATGTGAATCGCTTCCTTCTTCACTGCTTCCCCTTGTTTGTGCCGCTTGAGACTTTCACGTTGTCTAACGGTATTTTTGCCCTTCTCAGCTTTAATGAGTTGCTCAAAGGCCTTATCTCGAGATATTTTCCGTAGCTTAAATATCAGGTGATCAACGCGACGGTTTTGTTTCTTTTCTAGGTAAACTTCCTTGAGCGTCCTATGGAAGCGCTCAACGAACATGTTGGTGTTTGCGCGTGATCCTACCCGAAAACAAGCTGCCCATTCCCTTGTTCTTCCAACGTATTCTTTCTCAAAATAGTTAGCCAATGGCTCTGATTTTCCCTTGATCCACGCCATGAATTGTTGTAAGGAACGCCTGAAGCTTGTTTCGGATAACTCATTCTGTAACGACTTCAGTGCGGCATATACCTCGGCCATTTGTTCCTTGTCTTTCAAATGTTCGGTCATTTTTCGTCGCCAGCTGCGGTCGACGTGCCAGCTACACAACAGTTTCCGGTCCGGCCTCAAAAATGTAGAAACCCAGGCGTTGTAGTAAGCGTCAGCGTCATCACTCATAAACGTTTCTGTCTGTATTTCGCCACAGCGTTCTCTTAAACATGAAAAAAAGATCTTCAAAGCATCCGTCGTTTCTTTGTTACTAATGAGCCACGCTACGGGTATACCTTCGTTGTAGTCATCTATAACAAGAACTGTGACTAGCTGGAAGTCATATGCCGTCGTACCGTGGGTGGCGTTGACGCATATTAATTTCTGAGCATGTTTTTCAAATATTTCTTTTTGGAACTGCGTTTGCAATGCCAGTAGGAAATCTTTTTCTTCCACACCATTGAAATCGGATTTCTGGCCTTGTGGTTTGAAGAACAAAACTGGATTGAATTCCTCGCATTGCATCTCTTGTACCCAGTAGAGAACACTGTCAGCGTCATCACTAGCTTTCTGCATACAGTTTATATTATACTGTTGCTTGATATTGTGTAGGTCTGCACGGGTTATTAAGTGATCCCTATTGAGCGGCCCACACATACTGTCCCGTATGTAGTCCATTACGGAGGTCATGCTTATACCTTGAGACAGCTTAGCTGCAATGGTGGTGCGCATTTCCTTCGACATTCTGTTGAAGGCGTTCTCCTGTCTGTGCCCAACGTGTTTTAAACAAGACTCTGCTTCCACCTCTCCTGTTGCGTGATACCTTCTTGTTGTGATAAAGGCAGGGCATGAGCATCCAGTCTTGGAAGATCCTTGTGATTTCATTGCTCTCTTTCCCGTGCTTTTGGAGACAAACGTGCCACTTCTATTACATCGCAACCATGATTTTGTGTAGTGCTTGGTCTTTCTGTCAGCACGATGTTTCACATACCAACTCTTTGTCATCCTTTCTTCTTCATTCTTCCATTTGTCGAATTCTGTCATGTCTTTGAACGTCATGCTTTCGATCTTCAAGTCGTGACCGTGGTGATTATTAAGGTGGTGTATTAAATCGCCGGTTGTAGCAAAAGCTGATCTGGAGAGACAAGGAAACAACAATTACTGAAATAGTTGAAAACATAAAGGCCTACAATGGACTAGAGTATATATAATACCTATAATGACATTAATTATTCATATTGTTTGTAACTTCGTCTGCCGTTGCAAGCATTTTGTCTTTGTTGCACTGGATAATGGAGTAGAGAAAAGCACCAAACCCTGCATAGATAAACCTCCGAACGTAAAAGCGAAAAATATAACAAAAGTTGTTGGTAGTGCCATCGTTGCAAAAGCTATTCAGCCTGAGTTATGAAGGACGACTTTAAAGGCTTTTACTCTCATTACCAAAGTTATAAACAGTGGTGCAAAGCAGTGTTTACTTTGACAATTTTTTTTCTTATCCCGATCGATTTGGACTGTCACGTTGGTCATAAACTATTCACCGTGCTTCATTATAACTCAGCCTTGCATTTTAAGTCCCCCTGAAGGCGATAATGCTATTTTCTCGTTTTATCATGCCTTTTTTTAATAGTAGTCCCGAAAGATGGAATGAGCTGGTTCATCTCACCTTTTTGGTTTTTCTTTGCACTCTGGACAAACGACATGTGTATTTTCTGTGTCTTTTCCTCCATTGTCATCAGCTCCGTTGGTCGGCTTGTGTTTTCTTTTTTTGTGTTTATATAAGCAGTTTCTACTGCTTAAGTTCATTCCACAATGTTCGCACTGGAATCTGGTCATACCTTCACAGTTGGGAGGAGGTACTGAATCAGCTGAATCAGCGTTAGAGGAATCAGACGCATTTGTCGCTTGAGAAGTTGGTTGCGTTGAAGCTGAAGCTGCAGCAGGAGCCGGAGGCCCTGTACTGGGAGATGGCTGGGAATTAGAGACGCTCTTCTCAGAAGGGTTATCTTGTGGACAAGCTTGTGGATTATTGTTCCGTGCAGGACTAGTTGGATCCGGGCGTGTAAAAGGCTGAGGCTTTTTTGCTTTCGAGAAGTGGTCACCTGAGGACCTTGGGACCTTTCGAGGTTTCCCAGAAGACGACTGGGACCCTTTTTTACACGAGGGAACCGCACGTGAATAGTTAGGCGAGGAAGGCGTCTTTGGTGGTGGCGAGAATGTTTCTTTCGAAGACATTGGAGAGTTGGGAATTGAAGAGGAACCATTGGAGACCTGAGCAGTATTAATTGGATAATCTTCAGCAGGAGAAGGAGAGGAGCATTCTTTAGCTGATGCATGTTCCTCTGTTGCTCTCGGAATTGATCCACTGGAGGACGACGCTTTAGGATTTAGGGACAGCTTGAGCTTTTTCCTTGTGCTACTTGACGTGTCTTGACGTAGGCAAGAGGAGTGGTCAGACTCTGTACGGACGTTATCGCGCCAATCATGATTCAGAAGCACATAATTGATTTCAATGCGACTTTCGGCAAACCAACACATTATGATTCTCCTTAGAAAATAAGCATGTTGGCTCGGGCGTTGTAGATAGACTTGACTTTTCTCGCTGGGACCAATCAAGAACTCAAATAGGGGTCGGTCTAAGGCCGCCACCGCTGCGATTATTAGAGCAATGACTCCACATACGTCAGAACATGTCTGTAGTGGATAGTTGCGGCATCTCCAGTCACACATATGGCCGAACCCAGACGTAGCCATGAGGTGGTGAGCCAAGAAGAGATGCGTATCACCATACTTTCCAATACGAGGAATGTGGCCGATATAACTGTTGACCACCTCGATAATATCTGATGGGGGTTTCCAGGCTAACGTGTCACAATAAAGGATTCGTTTGAATGGTCGGATCTCGACAACCACAAGAACCCAGTGATTGCCCGACTTATTCATGGTACCGATGAAGGTCTGACCATTTTCTTTACCAACATTAAGCGGCAAAACAAGCCGCTTCACCATGCCAAAATTGAAAATTTTTCTCTTTCTGACCATCTCATTTGTGATGTTGACTACCGCGTTCGGACACAACAGCAGCGTATCTTGCTGCATCGTGTTTAATTCACTTAAAACCCATGTAACATGGTCAGTCGCCAGCCACCCTCGCGTCCCAGACGCAGCAAGGCGTGAGAGCTCATCAGGAGTCAAACCTAAGAATGAACAAGAGAACGCCCTTATGGCAAGCGTTTCTTCGCTGTTATTTAGTACCTCAAAATGTTCCTACAAGCTTTAAAATAAGCTCTCCCGAATGCGCTGACCCGAAAAAAGATATACTCTGAGAAAAGCCATATTGACGAAATATTTACCGAGAGCTTCGTATCGAAAATTTATTATATTACCACCGGGTTCTTTAACTTTAAAACTGAACATGTATCGTAGAGCGAAGGAATCTACATTGTGAAGCGAAAGGAATGGTACAAGAGTATCTGCTTTCAGAGACAAGGTTTGTTGTTTTAAAGTCAAGATTATAGGGATTGTGGAAATCATTTGCTAGTTCGATTTTTGTTTTGTTCAGTAGAAATATGTAAGACCAAAAGTTTTTTTTTATTCATAGATCTGATCAAAGAGTTTTTTAATTGCGTTGTTATCCACTGGATGTAACTTTGCCTTTGAAATATAATATCTTCTTGGGTTAAGGTCACGTCATTTATTTTGTAAAGACATAAATGTATTTCTCCCACCCCATCTCTTCAGGGAAAATACGTTAAGACCGTGAAGATACTACTTTATTAGAAGAAAGGATTAGACTTTTCGAGACCAGTTCCTACTCCTGAAAGATAGACACCCACCGATGATCTATTATTTGTTTATATTACCCAAATGGAATTATATTTTAATCAGGAATATTCCAAACGGATAGAGGTAATTCAGGCGTAAGCTAGACGTACACATCATAATTCGGGAACCTTTTTAATGGCAAAAGAGAGCACTTACCGAACGTTGGTAAAATGTCATCCCCAGGTTTATCCCAGATCATGGTCTGAAATGCATCGATTGTTGATGCCGATATTTCAAGCCTTGTTTTGGGCTGACGAAATCCTTTCGCGAACCAGGCGACCTCCCGTTTAAAGGTGTCAGGGTTTTGCCTTCGGCGTATTTCGTTCAGAGAAGGATTCATTTTCGTATGTGCATTTACAAAGCAAAAATATTATTCGACAGCAGTAGTGTATTGAACCGGATAATTTTATTCGCAAATTTCCCGCGAAAAGCTCAGACTAGGTACCAACCCCTTTACGAGTGTTTTGATTAGTTTCCAGTTCATTTTCGGCTTGGGTGACGCGCTGTCGCTAGTGGCTAGTTGCGTGGCCCGTGACATTCTTTATTTCACACTTCGGGTACCACAACTTTTTAGCTTCTTGACCACGGTTTTTCTGGCGCTATGGTTGGTCAAATTCTTCTCGGGACACAGATCCTTCAGCGGTGAGTTCTCTTTCATGTTTTTCATGATTGTGTTTATGGTATTCTTTCCCATTGCGGTTTTCTTGTACCAAACGCTTGACACTGGCTTGTCGATGACGGTAAGGTAAAACGGATCGCTTTTCTTCATTTCGCTTGGTCGCTTCTCCAGATATCGTTTGAACAACATGACGGGGCACCTTTCCTCATTCCCTGTGGCAAACATTTTGGGGGTGACTAGTCTGGTTTTCACGCTAAGTCCTCCCTGTCTCGTCTTAGTTGGACCTTCGGCAAAAGTAAGAAATTTGTTTCCGTCGTCGTCGCGTTGTAAAGTAAAATCTTCAATTTTCATTTGGTGGTGTTCTTGTCGCCCTCGTAGGCCAAAGTGCTGAGTGAGCAGCCACCACATGGTATTAATTAGAGCTCGCGGAGTGCCTCCTCCAAGCTGGCCGTTCTGCCAGAGGACTTCTTCCTCTTCTTTTGTCAGACTTCTAGAGCGGTTTGGTCGCTTTCCTTTGCCTTGCTCTCGCAGTTTCCTGGCCTTCCCCTCCAGAACTTTTCTGGAGTTAAAAAACTCCCTATCTCGGATGATGGACTTTGGATAGGCTTTTGATTTTAGATATCTCTCCAGTGATGCCTGCATTACTTTCAAGCAGTCGGGCTCGTAGTCATCCCCGTTTTCTTTTCGTAACTCGGCATAAAACTGTGACAGTGTTTGGTCGAGGACATTGCTCTCGTACGCTTCTAAATTTGCTTGGAAGTGTCTTTCATTCGCCCACTTTTTGAAAACGTTCTTCCAGTACTCCGTGCTTTTCTTCGTGTTTTCATTTTCGCTCTTGTCTTTTAATTCTTCGATATATTTCTCGTCAACTATCTCGAAACGAGAGGCCATTGTTACAAAAAAAATTGAGCAACAACTTCGGCGATAGCATAAGCTGTTGCTATGCAACCTGAGGACCAATCGTGAGCGAGTAATTTTACCCTCTTCACAAGCAAAATTAAGATAAAATACCCTCTCCATTGACCAATCAGATTTCAGTAATTTTGCCCTCTATGTTATTAACTGCAAAAGACTGTGTATAGAGCTTTTCTCATCTCCAGCTCCATAGATTTTGCAATATTGCAAAGACCCGGACAGAGATGCCAACCTCTCGAGATCTAAAATCTGGAGATCATGTTTCTCTTTTATAACACCCCAGCATCGCATTACCCCACCCCCTCTCATACAATTCATGTTTCGCGGGAAACCGGGCTTTTATGTCCTGTCTTTTTATTGGTTAACGGAGATCAAATCAATGGCCGTAAAACGAAGAAAGCGTTTTTTTTTTTTTAATTTCCGTCAACATGTGGTTTTGTGGTTAAAAGATTACTCAAAAAATGCCTTAAGAAACGGCGAGGTGAGTTTAAAAAACCGAAATTTTGAAAATTAGGGTATATTTGGAGACAGGACGTAAGATTACAGTGGTGCAAAGGTTTTAAGTCGCTTTTATCCGGGAGATTAGGTTACCCGTACGGGAGACCGGGAGATTCGTTCTGTATCCGGGAGACTCCCGGATTATCCGGGAGAGTTGGCATAAATGCCCGGAGAAGGTCCAAAGTGATTTCCCTACCCTCCCCTACGCAGTACTAGGGAGCTTAAGCAAGCGCGTTTTTGAGGCGCGGACGGCAACCGGAAGAGAACATTTCACGTACCAGGACAGTGGTGTCTCCCAGATTTTTATAGTGATCATCTCTAACGGAGAAAAGATACTAATCAAAGTTAATGTAGTTGTGTGAAGACAAGATAAAAGGGGAAACAGCTCACTTCCGGTTGCCGTCCGCGTCTCAAAAACGCGCGTGCTTAAGCTCCCTACTATGCAGGACGGACCACGGGATGCATACGTGAAATAGGGTACATTATAATTACTATATATGAAGTGCCTACCGAAATGGCGGGGGGGGGTTTTTGAGCCAGCGATCTTTAGTTACAAATTCAAAATGGCGGAGCACGATGCTGCGCGATATTCTTCGGAATTAAGATCGATGCGGTGTGAACAGTGCCTTTTGAACAAAACAGATGGTTCATCAAGCTTCTGCCATGGTAAGTGGAAATATCTATGAATAAGAATGTGTTTTATTGGCGCCTGTGGTGTGCATTCTAAGTATAACAGTAGAGCACCAGCACAAGGATTTCTGAGTTATATTGGGATGTTTATTTTAACCACGGATGTAGAACGAATACAGCAAATACGCGCTAATCCCGAGAACAAACACAAATGTAGGAACGTCCACAACTTGACCATACACTTTGTTCTCACTTGATCACAAGCGTTTCTAAAGAAAGATATACAATTACTTAGAAACAAACCTTATGAGCGAAATGGAATCAAGTTCAACACTGTTCAAATCCAAAGAAAACTTACTTGAACCGTACGCGCTCCATACATGTTCTCACCAGAACGAAAACTGAGAAGAAATATGTCAACGAAACCTACAAGCACATGGAATACCATATATGGTAATGAAAAGGTATATCATCATTAACCTGAGCCCAGTCTCGCATCTACACTAAGTTGCGTAAAAACGTTCTATTTATGTGCACATACAAAGGAAATACCCAAGTTATAGCAGCTTGTTATGGCCCAGCAGAAGTGCGACCAAGTAAAGAGGTCATTGACAAAGCTACACTAGAAGTTGTGTTTCGACCAAAGATAGGGATGCCAGGTTAGACAAAGTTTCGTTTCACCTCAGCCAATCTCAAGTAAAAGTAATAAGATATATTATGTTGTAATCCTCGGTTTAACTGTTATTTTCCTTTGTTTCAAACTCACTATCAAAGGTTACAATACCAAAAAGCAAAGGAAAATAAAGTTTAAACTAAGGAAAAAATTGAATCACAACATATATAGTAAGTGCGGATATATTAACGATAAATAATAATAATAATAATAATAATAATAGTATTGAAAATAATAATTATAATAATGATAATGATAAATAACATTGATAGTAATGATAGTGATAATGATGATGATGATGATAATGATTGTCACTCCTGACTTCCCATGAGAAATTGGTTGCTCATATGATATGACCATTGAACTTTAGTTGCCATGTGTTCGAGTAAGCGAGTGTTTGTTGTGCCATTCCTTTAGCTCAAAGCAAACAGTTCCGTACGTTACGATTTCTCCTTTGCAATTCAAAAACATTTGGAACTTAACCCTTTAAGCCCCGAGGGGTCTCCCTGTGACGAGTAAAATCGTCTGCCGTTATCCAGAGTAAAATCTGTAAAGACACTATTGAGGCTTAAAGGGTTAACACCTTTTTATGTACTTTTCAGAAAACTAGACATAGATACTTGCACACTATTAACGCTTTAAGCCCCAATAGTGTCTTTATAGATATTACTCTGGCTAACACCAGATGATTTTACTAGTCACAGGGAAACCCCTTGGGGCTTAAAGGGTTAAAAACTACCTCCTTAATGGAAGTGAAGAGTCTTATTCAAGTTGTTGTGAGTTTGTTCATTGAATGAGGCCATGCTGCAACCTTGTTCACAGGGTGTGGAAACAAGGTTGACCATGGGGTTGATGTGTGCCTTTTGGGCTTGAGCCCATTGTGAGCTGAGTTTTTGCATTTGTTTTGAGAAGAAATAAAGACAGGTACTACGGTACTGACAATGATATTGATGTTACTAACATTTATAATATTAGTAATTGTAGTAGAAATACTAATGGTACTAATACTGATCCTGATACTGATACTTATAATAATATTAATAATACTACAGTTATTATAATACATTTTTATTTGTAGAACAAAGGAAAATATTTATGTACAACTATTGAATAATACTACATGTAATAATGATAATGATCATAATAAGTATTAAGTAAAAATATGCATTACTTGAAAAGGGTAAACGTTACTTATATCCTCCCTGGGTCATTTTTTTTGTCTGCAGGTTGTGCTGAAAAACTAATGGAACGCATTATTCGCAACAGCTGTGATCCAGTCGTATTAACAACAAGACACCCCAGATCTTCCCTTTCAGTTATTATCCAGTTAGTGCAGGACAGTGGATCAGTATCCTGGATTAATTACATTAGTAAAGGTAATCATACGGTTTTGAGTTCAATTTGGAATTAATTTGCATGAGTGAGTTTTTGAAAAAGCTGAAATTGCATGAGCTGCTTCGGTGAGTGCAATTTCAGCTTTTTGAAAAACTCACAAGTGCAAATTAATTCCAAATTGAACGGGAAAACCCGTATGATTACTTATTAATAATATAAACATAAAAAAATTTGCCTGGAGGAAGTGCCGGAAGATCTAATTGCAGTCAGGAAGTGAGCATTTGACGCAGATTTGACACTTTATTTACTGATTGGCAGATGAAGATCAGCTGATAATGCTACAAACTCAAAGCGGTTCATTTAAAAATAAAAAATGTCATAATCCAGAATATCGATGTGTAATTTGTACTGGTGTTACACTTTTTGCACTGGTGTTACACTTTTTGTACTGGTGTTACACTTTTTGCACTGGTGTTACAGTTGATCTGCTCTGCTCTTAACCAATCAGAATCTGAGTAATTTTTCATGTATATTATTACAACGTAAATTGTATAAAATCCTGTAATTTTGCATCTTTGAGTAGAAAATTATATGCTCTGTTCTACAGAGTGTACATGTTACTTTGTGAATTAATTATTGTACATTCTGTAGAATATAACACATAATTTTGACTGTATTAAATATGATGACCATAAAATGTTTTGTTATTCTACCACTTAACTGCAACAAGTTGCTTTCTTGTGCTATAAATGCAGTTTGTATGGCTATGATTGATGCTGGATTCCCCATGAAATGTCTAGTTTGTGCTGTAACTTGTGCACTGACTGGCTCAGATGATATTCAGCTGGATCCAACTTTGGAACAAGAAAAGGTGAAGAGAAACCTAACTCCTGGATGAAATATTTTATTTGCACAGTCAAACCCTATCATTGGTTAGAAAACAGTCCTAAGAAAATACGCATGCTGATTGGTTAGAATTCGTGTTTCTATAACTCGATAGAAACACAGAACTAGCACGAGCTATTGACGTAATGATGACGCGAGCAAAGAGAATTTACATTTTGATAATCAAAGCAAACAAGTTGCTTTTCTTTTTTTCGTCGCGGTGTTTTCTAAAAGAAATAGAAAACAAGTTCTTCGTGTTTCTATCGAGTTATAGAAACACTCGTGAAAGTTTGGGAGAACTCGAAAAAGCTGTGGGAACACTCGCCTGCGGCTCGTGTTACAACAGCATTTCTCGTTCTCCCAAACTTTCACTCGTGTTTATAACTCGATAGAAACACGGTACATGTTTTCTATTTCTTAAATGTAACCCTTAAATCATGTGACTGATTGAGGTGTGGCTGCTTATCATCAACAGGTGGCCAAAGCTGTGATGACCTTTGCATTTGATAGCATCAACAAAAATGTCATGACATCTTCCACAGCAGGGCATTTTACATCAGAAGAGGTAAGTGAAGTCTGTAGCACAGTGCTGTATGTTGCAAGTCAGCTGGAGTCAAGGATCTTATGATTACTCAAATAATGAGAGAGTGAAGTTAATGACTGTCAAGGACTTTGAATCTTATCTTCCTAAGTCATCAAATGTTATTGTAAATTTCAAAGTTGTTTGTCTCAGTTTATCTTAATTATTAAGAGTTTCCAAACATCCTGTCATTTGATGACATTTGTTGTGATTTCTGTCCACACCCCTGAGTTTTTCCTAGTTTATGCATGCGTTTACAACACTTTTCAACTTAGTGTTGTTTCATTCTAGTATGACAAGTGTTTAGAAGCCTGCCGAACTGCCACAAGGAAACTGTTTGAGTTCTTTAGGTTATCTGTGGAAAGAAAACTCTCAAAGGTAACCTTTGTTATGCTTGTTGTCATGAGCAGTAAGTAAAGGTACCAGTATAATGTTTTCTTCTAAAACATTTAGTAACTGTGCACTATATATCTTTTGAAGGAAAAACTGGCTTTCCAGAGCCTGCTTTGTATTGGGTACAATCATCAGCTATAGGAAAAGTGTACTTTTGAATTAACAGTGACTGTAAAATCATTCTTCTTTATATAGGATGCAAAGTTTATGGATTTAAACATTAGCTGATCTTGATAGATGGATAGAACCAAGCAGTGTAGAGTTTGAATACTGGAAATCTAACACAAGACACAAGGAATTCACAGCAGTTGTGAGTTTTCTTTGAGTAACGTTATATGTGGCATTACAACACCAAGTTTATGGTATTTTGAACTGAAGTGTTAGGTCTAAAATCACTTTTACTCTGTGTGACGTTTTCACCAAAACATAATTTAAACATATTAATGTGCATGACATTGTTTACTTGACATCAATGTTGTTTTACAATAAAGTGCATTTAGTATAGTTTTTGGCCAAGCATTCAGATCTCTAGCCAGAACAGCTTACAGGTAAAGGACAGTGAAATAACTTTAAATGGGTTCAAGAATTAAAGATTGCATTTTTGCAGCAGCAAAAGAGAAATCTAATTTTTGCTTGTCATACTTGGTTTAAATTTTATTTTCCTTAGTTTTTTTTTTTTTTTTTTTTGGGGGGGGGGGGGGTATGGTATTAATGTGTGATAATGAGTTTGAAACAAAGGAAAATAAAATTAAAACCAAGGATAAAATTAAGCCGCAACATACACAGTGACTAGAGTAAAGAATTAATTGTACAGTAACAATGATGGTAATGCCCACTTCTTTTACTTGTATGTTTCATGTTTACTCATTACAAAATGTGACAAATCCCAATAGATTAGGCAATGTGCATTGGTACAGTAGCAAATAATAAATAAAGCAAAATGCGACAGTTTATCGTAAAATGTACAATGAATTATTACTGTGTGGAACCAGAACTACTGAAAGTAGATTATTTCGTATTGCACTCTTCTACAACCCTTGTGTGTTATTTCCTTGGATATTAATTTATTAAAAAAAAACTACTTTCGACTATAAATAGCATGTACAATGGTACCCAACTTAAGGAATATGTTCACTTGTTTGTTCTTTTTTAAGGAACTGTTGAGTCTGTCACACATATATGTATTTTGTACATGTCAATCATGTCTTAATATTTTTAAAGCAGTTTGTGGATTACCCACTGGAAAGTTATGCTGCACCTGTTCATCATTGAAAATTAATAAGTTGTTATAAAAAGCATCTTACAATCCAGTTTACAGATATACACTTATTTGCAACATTCAGATGATTCTTCTCCCTTATATATTATAACTTTAACCCTTTCAGTCCCTGGATCAGTGTAGTAATTCTCCTTAGTCAGTGGCTTACACTACCTTACATGTAAGTTTAGTGAATTTGATTTTAGATCATTGACTTAATTGATTATTTTCCTAATTTCCATTATCTGTTTGATTAATAATGTATTGATATTTTGCAGGGAATTTGTAGATCACTCTTGTGAGTGAAAGGGTTAATTAATGAGATTCTTTAAAACATGTCAATTTAAAACAAGAAACATGACAGCTGCCTTTATATTTGTATGGGCCAATTTATCAATTGAATATACTTTTCAGGGACTACTTCATTTATCTCCTTTTGTCATCCTTAGCTTGCAGCTTGCTCAAACTGTTGCATCATTTTTGACATCAACAGGTGGTAATGGTGCTTCAACAAGGTGACTTTTCTGGCCCAGAAATATTTCAATAAGTTTCATAATATTGTTAGCCGTCTTGTTAACATCATCCTCAGAACCAATAGCAGGATTGAACTCAACAATATCAACAGCAGAGAGAGAACCTGAAAAAAGGTTCAGTTACAAGTTAATGAACAAAAATATTATTAAATAATGATGAATAAATTCAGAGTTACCTTCTAACACTCCCTAAAGGGCTAATTATAAAGACAATCATGATAAAGAAGATATATTAATAAACTGAATAGAAATATTTTATGGTTTTAGAAGCAATGACTCTTACCTGACTGTGCTACAATTTGTGCAATGTAAACTCCTTCATCTAATGTCAGCCCTCCACGTACTGCAATGTCCATAGTGAAGAAAAATAATGTTAACGACAAGCCAAATCGCAGTCATTTACAGGGCTTCCATTTTTGTATGGGTTTCCAAGCTTTTATTGAAAATAGGTACCATCAATACTTGATTGGCATATAATTAGTTAGGAGAGATAAATGTGACCTCAGAGGAACAAAATTAAAATAATAACATTATTAGACAAAATCTCAACATTATATGATTCCAAACCTGGAGTCCCAGTACTAGGAGCCTCTTTTGGGTCCAGTGAATCAATATCGTAACTGACATGAATAGAGGTGTATCCACTGCAGAAAAATCAAGAGAAAAATGCAGAGTTACAGTCAGTCTGGCTGAATCTTCAGTCAATTACTAAATTAATCCACTTTGTCATTCATAAGTTTTTTAAGATCCTGACAGTCAATAAGTTATTTACAACTCTAATCAGACACCATTACGTTATAATGAAATTAAACAAATATTATTGATTGAAATCTTAACCTTTTTTCATAATATATGGCACAATGCAATGAAATCCAATGCAGTTATTTAACAATTATTCGCTGAATGCAAAGTGATTCTCTGTGAATATTCAGCGAGAATCACTGAGCCTGAGGCGAATAATTGTTTTAGTATAAATACACAGATGATTATTTCAAAAAAGAAAAGAAAAGCCTTGAACAACACGAAAAAATTTATTTCATCACAAGCGCGCGAACGACTGGCAGCCATTTTGTTCGTCGACATGATTATCGGCTGATAATCCGAGAAAGCGAACCAATCAGAGCCCGCGATTTTGTATAATCACCTGGGTATTTATACTAAATGCAATTAAAAGGCTTCTTACTCAGGATTAATTCTTTCTAGAGCCTTTTCGATGATAACTCCAATTCCGTGCTTGTCAATGTCATCAATGGTGTATGCAGCAATTCCAAGCTTCTCACAAATTTCCCTGCAGAGTGTTTGCAACAATCAAGTCTGTTATGCTTAATAGAAGAGAGTAGAAGATCTGCTAAATAATTATATCTACAAGCTATTGTTCAGTACCTTTCTTGTGGTTCAACATCTCTTAAACCAATGTATGCTACATCCTCTGGAAACAAGCTAGTAAACAAAAGAAAATGTTTTTGATTGTTAATCGGTTCTTGTCTTGCACTTGCCTGTTATTGATCATGATATTTTAATCGAACTGAGTGCATGGAGTGCAATTTGGTCTGAAATTATACAAGTGATTGAAATATCAAATGACCACTGTGCGTTTGTTGAATTTGAAATCACAAGTATGATTTCAGACCAAAATTGCACGACACGAAGTTCAATTACCAATTATTACATTCAGTTTTTTAAATTGCACAATTTAATAGTCCTAATACCCTATTTTTGTTCGTTAAGTGCCAATATTTTATTGTAAATTTGATTGGTTGTTTTATTTTTGTGTTTATTCTCATTGGCTGAAAAAAGAGATGCGATTTAGAGCCTAAATTCGTGAATAAATCACACTGCTATGGGCTAATCAAATTGCAGGGATCACCTGTGATTTCAAAATTGATGTAAGAAACAAAAAATCACTTTATATTACAATGATTAATTATAACTTGGAAATAGGTGATAACTTTAATTCTCCCTTTAAAAGAGAATTGAATTCCAAATTATTTTCTGGACAGGCTCAGTGGTTGTATCTAGTCAATATGTAATGTCTAACGTAGCATGCTGAAAAACATACCATGGAGAACACCATTCATAGCCAGGAAGAACAGGAAACTATGCACAAAAAGAGGAATTCATTATATACTATACTGATAAATTATTTTATAACTATTAGCTTTAGGAAAGTGTGCGCTATAATTGGCTAATATGCACGATCCATTTGCTCATCGGTTGCATGCTGACGTCAGATTGTTAAGTTGTGAAGACTTATAAAAGAGATGGTAAATGCAGCAGCTGTGCAACCATTGAGTTATGGATGCAATTGGGAGGTTTGCTAAGCACTCAAGAAGCTTGAGATGCTCTTTGCTGCGCCTTGAGCATCTCTTACAATCTTTCATGCTTAGCAACTGCCCTTGTGTGTCAATAACTCATTTCTTCAATTCAATTATGTTTAAAAACTAGGTATTTCAAGGCTGTAAAATATTAATTGTAATTATCTATTCAATCAGTAAATTATGTATTATAAAGTTACTTGCTGTACAAATTGTCAAGTTAAAAATTCTGAGATATTATTTTCAGTGGTTTGATTTTCATTTGGTAATTTTTATCAGTTGTGGCATTAATATATATTGCATTGCAGTTTTTGTGGGTGTGTTTAAAACTTTTCCTTGAGGAAGACACAAAGATCTTAATTAAAATCACCCATAAACATAACATTTACCTGTGGGATGTCTTTGATCAAAAAAGACATTGGCATTCCATGAAGATTTCCGGAGGTTGTGCTTGCTGGAGTGTTAATATCTGCATGAGCATCAACCTTTCAGAATAAAGTCGTTGGACTAGGTGTGAATAAATGTATTACTAAATAATCAGCTATCAATAATCCTTTCTACTTGAGATCAGTTGGGGTTGCAGAAAATAATAATTATGTATAGTTATTATATATAGTTACAATTATATATTTTGTTCAAGTATGTGTGTTGGGTATGTTGGAATTCACATATTAGGTTATTACAGCTGACAGCTATGTAATTGCTCAATGCTGTTGACATCATTAGACATGACACTTAGCATATGTAATACACTGTCTCTACCCATATACCTATATAAATGGGCACTGGTGATAGAATATGTCAGCAATAACTCTGTGATCGATAAGCATCCCTTCCAGGAGGAAATGAAAAAACTCCTGCGTGCTTTAAGTTACAGGATTGAACTATTATGTGGCTTGTTTGTGCCTTAAATTAATTAAAGTGTAACATTATTTTTATTTTGTCAGTTTGGTGTTTTTGTATGCAATTAACTTACCCATAAAAGGCCCATTTTTTTGGCAGATGATGCATGACCAAACACTGAACCTGTCGCAATGCTGTAGGTACAGGAAACAGTCAACAAATTCACAAAATTACCACCTTGTTATTATTATTATTATTATTATTGTTGTTGTTGTTATTACTACCATTATTTTTATGTTACAAGATATTAATTGCTGCAGAAAAGCATAGATTTCCTTCTTTGTAATTAAGAAATATTACAGTTCCAAATGAACAGACAGAATGGGCTAAGTGCAGTAGCCTTCAGCTGCTAGCCTAAACCCCAAACTTATAAATTTTCTAGACAGAGGGTGTTTAGGGATTTGTTGTTGCTGAAGTGACAGTCACAGATATACAAATCACATTCCAAACATTTTTGAGGTTATATAAATAATTCTATTATGTGCTGTCCTAATATATAAAATGTGCATGTCCTTTTTGTCTGGATACCAAAACTGCTGTAATGATTTGGGAATCTAGCCAGTTGGTTCATTACAGTGTAACTGACGTGGAAGATTAAGTCATTTAGTTGATATTTTAGTTAATTATTTCACTGTTTAACAACTTTGTATGACTGGGCTCAAATTGAATACACTTTTTTGGCTCATTGTTGGTGTAAAAACCTGTTATGTTCACTAGTGACATAGACAAAGAAAATAAAGGAGACAAAACAATAGAGACTAAAATATAATAGGGAAAAAAAAAACAAAGGAAAAGTTAACAGGTTTTTACACTGAGGTAAACCCACTTTTCCAAGCTTACCTGTGGTCTCCGCCAATTGTTAGACACAACTTTCCTTCTTGATGAGCTTTTGCAATTGCCTTTGACAACTGTCAGAAAAGAATTAAGTGCTCCATTATATAAGAACTTATTAAACATACACTCCATTTTTAGACTAGGCTTTTTACCGTCTATATACTGCAGTGCATGCTGCAGCCGAAAATTACCACTGCAATTAACATTACAAAAACAGTTCTTGTAGACACTGACAACAAAAGCTGACCCAATTAGAGTCAAATGCCAAACGGATGTAAAAGTATTTGATAAAAAGTCTTAATTAAGTTGTCTTCAGGCAATGAAGCGAAAGGATAGGATACCCCTGCACGCAGCCGCTCTTTTTCTGTAGCGTTTTTTCGGCTGATGTGCGGTGAAAACACACCACTGATGGAAAAAAAATTACAATAAAAATTTAAACAATATGTAGTCAGCCCATGACAACATCGCTCCAAACAAAAAACATTCGCACCGTTTTACACCGAACATAAACAATTTTTTTCTCCATCTCCTGTCAAAGCAGATTCTTATAAAACCATCCATTTTCGTTGGACGACCTTTTTCGGTTAACCGACATACATGGTAAATTTCTAGGCCATCCCTAAAATACTTATTCTAGGAATGATTGAACGGAAACCAACTGTATATTAATTAACTACGGAACTGAATTCGTATGCCTCTGAAATCAGTTGTTTCTCACCTTCTCTGCCACGGCCCCACACTGCAATGAATTTTTTACCAGAGTACTATTAAGATGTTCCTGATGATCGATCGCTGGTATTGCTATCTCGCCGGCATCTTGAATATTATACCCTTTGGAAAAAGAACATCAAACACGCTGTTGCGTCATCTTTTGAGTAGACCAGACAACAGACGATAGAACGGTGGGAGGCAAATAGAATATTTAAGTATACTAGTATACTAACAGAATAAAAAATAAATAAATAAGGACAATAATAATAAAGAGAGAAGCACGAGAACCAAAGCTGGATTATGTATTAACACTTACATCCTACATCTACTTACCAACAAAGATGACTAACGAAGGAACAGGTAACCAACACTGCTTGACAAAAGGATGTTATGAAAAGATCTGAACTCTTACATACCCAGCTTAAGTAATTTTTCAACTAATCCTTGTTTTCGTAACCGTGTTGGACCCTTTTCCACACCTTCTCTGGGCTAAGGAGAAAAAATATACATTGCGTCAAACTCCACGATGTAATATAAAGTTGATTGTTGTTGTAAATGTGGAATAATGTTACCAACCTGACCGCCAGAAAATGGAACTCCGATCAAAAACAACTCTTTAGATTTACTCAAGTGACAGAATCTTAAGGACTTGAGGGAATTTTTTAAACTTCGAATCCTTCTTGACGAGTTCATGACTACGTTCGCACGCGGCTGGTAACGTCTGGCGATTGCGACTACTCTCTTCTTATTGGATAGTTCAGGGGGAGTGGTGAGGGTGTGTAGAACTGACCTCCGGTCACGTTTCAAAGCATTTGTTTATCGTAATCAAGAAAAACTTTTTGTCTTCATTGTCGACCTCCCTGAAGCGAATGAGGTAAGATTAGAAATTCAAATAAACAGCAAAAATATAGATACTCGTAGCATCACTGACGTAAGGTCAATCTGAAACATTTTTCAAGTTTTGTCACGCAGGTTTTATCACGGTCATGGTCATGAAAGCTTAGTAGCCAAGTCTTAATAATTTTATTAATGCTTGGCTAGGCTACGAAGCTAGTGAAAGAATAAATTTGCTACTTGATCTGTTTTGTAAATTTCTGATCAGCTTGTTCGCGAGACGATGGGTTTAAAATCATCAGTTCTTTTACAAGAAGAGGATATTGCTGAATTACAGAAGGAAACTGGCTGTAAGGAAGAAGTTTCAAGCTTTGTTTATAGTGATTTGATCAAGGATATCTTTGGAAATAGTCGTTTGATGACAGTAATACACTTGATTTAAAAAACTGATTAATTTTATGAAAGTGGTTATCTCCTTGTTCTCTTAGTTTCATCAAATCAAATAAGAAGGCTTTACAGCAGATTTACAAGCCTTGATAAATCAACGAAAGGGACTTTAAGGTTTGTTTGAAACAATTGCAGAGCAAATGATATTTCTTCCTACAGGTTTAAAACTCTTAATAATCATTCTAGATTATTATTCTAGATCAGCTGTCTGTTGTTTAACTAATTTATATATTTCTAATTTGCCTTCAATTCTAAAGTTAGACACCTAGCTGGTATTGAATAATCTCCATTACTGACAAAGTTTATTTTCCATGTGAGGTACTGAGGCGCCTATACTGAGCATGATAACTGTTTGCAATGTACATGCCTCTCGTATGATCCCTGATATATTCCCCACAGTATAAAAGGCATTTCTCTATCTTTTTTTCCATTGCTGCAGTCTTTGCAATCTTAGGGATGGACCATTATAAAAAACAGAAGGGGAGGGGGGTGTGACAATTTACCCCAAAAAAATTTCTGCAAGGAAAATTAGTCTAAAAAAACATCCTGCAAGCGATGGCACCTAAAAGAAAGTTAGTGCAGATGAAGACTGCACACTAGTGGGCTTCAAAAAGAAATTCATGAACTGAAAATCCCCCCTCCAGTTTTTTCTAATGGTCTGTCCCTTGGGTTAGATTTCCGTATCACCTCATACATCATTACACATACTGTAGCTGTTTAGTTTTAATAGATAAATGTATGTGCAAACATTAAATCGTTTTTGAAGAATGGAACTGTCCAGCTACAGCATGCACAATGAAGTATGGAGCAATATGGAAATCTTGCCTGATCCTATTTTTGTCCTAAGTATTAATTACTGTATTTTGACTTACTAGTATGCTTTACTTTACTTTTTGGTGCTTTGACTAGAATGTAACTTACAGCTTATCAGCCTACAGAAATACTTTTTGGCAAATTAATGTTACAGACGGAAATTTAGCGTTTTGACTTCTGCTTGATACTTGTGTCCTGTTTGCAGCCGTGTGGATTTTCTGCGGATACCAGAACTGGCTATCAATCCTCTTGGGGAAAGAATAATTGATGCATTTTTTATGAATGATGACAATCAGTAAGTAACAACAAAAAGTTTCCTCATTATCATATTTTAGGAAGCTGGCTTAGGGCTCAGTCTGGACACTAATACTCATGCATCACCTCACCTACATCAAAGAAACTGATAAATCCTTTTCCAGAAATTATGGAAAAGTGAGTTCCTTTGATGCATCATGATCAGTGTGATCTCGGATCACAAATCCATGGATCCAGATCATATCCACTGTTTTTTTCTTTGAAAAAAAGTAATGTTTGTGTGTTCAGTACCCCTAACATAAACAATATTCAGCTGCAGAATGCATAATGAAGTATGTTATATGGAAATCTAGTCATAATTTTTACATACTCAGTACCGCTATTTTATTGTCTTTGCAAGTACTTGAACCATTTGGCCACCAGAACAAATTTTTATACAAATTTAATTATCCAATCACGTTTGAGTATCTAAACTATAGAATCAATACAAATACGTAGTATTTCGCTTGGAATATGTATAATTTGCTCTTAAACTGTGCAAAACATATCGAGATTGAAACAGAATCATCTTTGTTAAGGAATTAGGTTGTTGTTCATCATGGAAAATGTGATGATAATATAAAATTAATTGCGTTCATTTGTCACATGATGTGGTCACTGGATGTTGATCGCGATGTTTTGACTGCTTACTGCTAGTCGTCTGTGACCACATCGTGTGACAAATGAACAATTTATATTATCAGAATCATCGTTGTTGGTAGAAAGTTGCCAAAAATCGGTTGTTGAACATAAAAAACAGACATTCAAAATATGTATAAAAATTTATTTGGGTTGCCTTGCATGGTTTGAGTAGTTGCTCTGTAAGTTATTTGGCTGAACTCAATTTATTGTGTCTTCATTTGTCTTTTTCAGGGAGGGAGGTGAGGAAACTTGTAACTTCAGACAATTTGTGAGAACCTTAGCATACTTCAGACCATTTGAACCAGATACAGAGAATCCCCTCAATACCCGGGATATGAAACTAAAATGTAAGTTCAACATTATGTTAGAGGGTTACATCTTTAAGAAAAATGCAGAGACTGTTTGCAATTTAGTTTGCGCTTTTCAACTTTACAAGGCAAATCATTGATTATAGGAACTGCACAGATGTGGTTCTGAACCTCTTTGTGTACTTTGAAATAATCATAATAGGGATCCTGTACTGACTCTTAAATGCTCTCATCCATGGGCAAGCCTGCAGTTGGTGTGCAAAGCTTCAATAATAAGTATTATTTCAGCTGTGGAACGTTTCTTCAAACAAAAAAAATTAGTGCACTGCTCTTTTTTATAGAACATAGAACACGGAACATACTTATTTTTCTTGGACAATTCTGTCCAAGGGGGAAAGGCGCAATGAGATTATCCCTATGTGAAGCGCCAACCCAAAGACCCGACCACAACACCGGGAACTACGGCCCCTACTCTTTACGATCAGTGTGTGGGTTCTTTTAATGTCCCACTAACAGGCCTTCTGACAGGGTGCGCTGGTGCGGGACCGCACAATTTGATCAAAGCCGCACAATCCCGCACAATTTCCGAAAATCCGCGAAATCCCGAACAATATGGAAATATTTGGTTGAAAATCTAATTAAATCAATATTCCCATCGATTGCCAAGGTTTAAAGAAACTTTTTAGGCTATATTTAGGCTATTTACCTAACAAAACAATCGAGAAATCCGCCGCTTTCCGCGATTGAACAGTTCGAGCGGATATAAAAACAACAAGGCGGCTCTTCATAGCTCCGTGCAGGCCTGGGCACTAGTCTCAGTCTAATCTTGTCTCGGTGTTGTGGTTCAAGCGTGAAGAGTTTTAAACCTTCACGAAATAATATTCGCTCTACATATCAAAGAAAGTACAAAAATGTCGGGATTTTTCATAAAGTAACTTGTTCTGGTCGAAAAGATTTTATTTTGAAGCGGAATTACGCCCGGGAATTACGGTTTTGAATTAACTTAATCGATCGTGTCACGCAACATGATTTTGTTGATACAAACTTTGGCCAAAGTTGTAGCAAAATAGAAATTTGGTTTATGTTTAATTGCCAAACTAAGAGGGGAGTTGTTGCACTTTTCATTTATCCAGAAATTGCTCCATGTCGGTTTTTTTTTGGGCCCGGTGATCGAATATTTGTTTGTTTACACGATTGCGCAATCCCGCACAATTCCCGCACAATCGCCGTTTTTTACCGCACAATTTGCCTCCCAAAACCCGCACAATTTTCTTTTTTTTCCCGCACCCTGTCAGAAGGCCTGCACTAAGTTATCATGTACAAGGGTTGTGAGACAGGACCTACGGGTTATCGTCTTTATCCAAGAAGACTAGAAAGTCTAACCATATGCAGATGTCATTACAAAGGCAGCACTTTCTCCTCAGTTATTTAAAGACCCTGAGTGTTGGTCCTGTCGGGATTTGAACCTGTGACCTCCTGCACGGTAGTCTGGTGCTCTACCAACTGAGCTAACCAGTCTGTTTTTACAGTTGCATTTAAGATTTATGACTTGGACAATGATGGAAAAATATCCAAGGATGACTTAATGCAGGTAACTTTTATTTTCCATTGACATGCAGACCCTAATTACTATAGACAAATGTGCTTTATTTTTTTGCATTCAAGAGGCTTTGTGAAGTAAAGAGTTTGTCTTTGAAGGTTTTCATGCAAGCACAACATGTGACCCAAATACTCTAATCATTATTAGATTCTTCACATGATGGTGGGAATGAATATAAGTGATGAGCAGCTGAGTGGAATAGCTGATCGTGCCATAAATGATGCAGATATTGATCATGATGGCACAATCTCAATTGATGAATTAAAGAGAGTAAGTAGTATTATTTTTTTCTGAAGCATCTCAGCAGGCCGGAATCCGAAATCCTCGAATCTGATTGGCTAATCGTGTGCTCGTAACCAGTCCAGCTTTTTACAATACGGACCACGGTCCGGATTGTTATCCACGCTATTCGCAGCAAATTGAAAAAAAAGCAAACAAACAGAAAAAATAAATAAGTTATTTACTGGTCTAGGTCGGTCCGTATGGGAAAAAACTGTGCCCTTGGTCTTAAGTACGTACTCAAGACCTCGGGTACAGTTTTTTCCCATATGGACCTCCCGCCCGTTAAATAACATATATATATTACTAACTGTGATCTTTGATATTCAACAGTTTAAGTCTTCAAGTTGGAGTTTTAGATGAGTCAACAGTCGACTTGGTGTGGTTTGCCTTATGGGCTACTTGACTCATAAAATGTGATTGAGTTTACTTTTTTGATTGGTATCAAAGGTTTAGAATTCCTGTCTATGTGATTATATTTTATTCCATTTCCTTTACAGGTACTGGAAAATGTAGATATGAATGCAAAAATGAGCATCAGATTTCTTGCCTGAGTTTCCATGCCAGAGAATGGATACTGTTGAAAGATTACACCAAGCAGGGAAAAACATTTCTGTCTTAGTGGCTTGATATATTGAACAATTTATTTTCTATATTAAATACAAGTGTAGCCAGGGCTGTGAAAGTGCTGCAGGTTTGTGATTCATTCAAATTGAACAGATTTGTATGAAAAAAAGGTACCCTGGAGTACTTTGTGAATATGTGAAGCCCGTAACATTAAAGCTCTGAAAAAGCTTATTCAGTTTACCGAGCTGACTACCGGTAATACACAAAATCACGTCTAAGTCACCAAGGTGTGTAAAATCCAATGCACAAATTTTTCAGCAAGAAGCACAAGTTCCCGGCGTGGTGGTCTATCTCTACCTCTGGTTTCATCTGACCATTTATGCATGGGTTGGGTGGGTGGGTGAGATCATATGTGGACTAATAGCAGCAGACAGAGGTGCCTTTACATGCTGACATCCGATCTCACCCAATAGAAGGGTAAAGCGCCTTTGAACATATTCATATGAAAAAGTGCGCTATATAAATTCAATTCATTAATTCATTCATTAATTCTGGTCCACTGAAAGCCAGGCTCTTCTACAACGAAGAGCATTGTGGTCTGCTGAAAGTGAGGCTTAAGACCACTGTGAAATCTTGATTTTGCCTACCTTTCTTTTAAATTTTGATTATAGTAATAATTATCCAAATCATTATGAATAATGATCCATTATGCAATGATTCACTCAGTGGGACTTTTGCACTGGCCTCTATATAAAGCATTTGGCAGATTTTTCTTCTGTTTTCAACTGTAACAAGAAGACGCCTGAAGGCTTTTACGCAGGATGTGTTGGTTTAAAATTGCTGACGCAGTATGTTTTTTTGCTGATTGTGCGATCATGGATATCCATGGTGCAATCCAACCTGACTTGCACGTGATTCAGAGTTACAGCCAATAAAAATCACACAATTTTTTTGGGACGGGCTCGGGATACGGGAAAGTTAAAAAACAAGACGACAAAAGGAATGTGCCACCGAATTTTATACGCTGGCTGACTATGTCATCGCGCGTAATAAAGTGTGTTGTACTGCCATAAAGGATCCAGTTTTAGTCTTGACTTACCTGCAGGTGACTGGCAAAGGGTTAATTGAAGTGTTATCTAATAAAAATAAGTCTCCAAATTACCTCTGTCGCTGAAAACTGTCTGAAGGATAACATTCAGCAAAAGAACCCAAATTTCAATTCAAGAACAACAATTATCAATTTTATTATTACATAGACACAAGTTTTTTTACTAGAAAATGCATCTTTTGTAATGTTCATATCCTTACCAGCAAGGATATTTGCTATTTATAATATCAGGCACAAAGAAACCTTTATTATTATTATTTCTCAAAGATCAAGGTGCATTGAATTTTTATTATTCTACTTATTTATTAGCTATTTAGTGTTGATTGCAGTAATCTCTGTATTACCTAAATACCTCTTACTAACAGAGTTTGAGGTCCGTACTGTAAGTTACGGACCAATTTTTTTCTGATTGGATTTATGGCTAAAGCGCAAAGCATGCAGTGGCCATAAATCCAAGCGGGAAAAAACAAGGATCCGTAACTTACAGCACAGACCGAGAAAATGAGGTTTGTAAGATATTTATTATATCTCAAAAGAAACTCTTGAATTTAGCAGGCCATACTTCACTGTACGGCCCGCTAAATTGACCAATCACAGTGTGAGAACTGACTGAGAGATATAATAAAAAATGTCATTGTCATGTACATTAGGTACATGTTAATCATAGTATTTTTGTAAAACAAAGAAAAACTGTAGTGTACTATACCTAGAGTATGTTGTGATGACACTGAAACATTGATCAACCTGTAATCCATCAGCTAATATTCTACTTTATGTCTGTTTCAGCAGTTGGGCAATACAATTTAGAACCAAACCTCGCTCAGTCTATCATTGGCAAACTGAGCTTCCTATCTAAAGCTCATATTCACACTTACATTACTTCACAACATAATTTTGAAATCATGTTGAATATCACCTATATCTGTGTCACTTCTGAGATTGCAAGTGTAGTATTAGAGTTAATTAAAGCAGCTGTTTGAATACATTTACTTCTTATTTCAAGTCATAACCAATTTCATGGAAACTAAATTAATATAAGGAGACCAAACAACACTATCATCCCAAATTCAACATTTTGTGGCAAACTTTATTATTGAAGGGTTGAGGGCAAAAAACATCCTTCAAAGTTTTGGTCATTTTTGAAAGTGCTAAAAAATGGCTGAATCTTGGGATATAGCTTTGCTTTAGGAGATAAACATTGTTCTGAAGTTTTTTTTGCTGGTTTGTGCTTTGCGTGCAAGAAAGGAAGTTTGCAAAAACCTTCACGTTTACAGCCTATAATAAAGGTAAACGTTTGGTCGATATTGATAATAGTATAACTGTAATTACAAGTTAATGGAAACAGCATAAAAATAAGCATCACTTAGGGCACCTAATATTACAAGTACAAATTCATGGCTACAGTGGCTGTTTAGATCATTATATGTAAAAATTTTAACTTCATCTGATAATTTCCACATTGATTGAAAATTTAATAAAATTAATGCTTTTTGTGAAAAAATTTAAGATATACCACTGCACCTAGAATACCTAGCTCTACCACAATAATACAAAGTAATAGCAACTTGTTTGTTGCAACTCTGAAAAAAAAGTAGAATGAATGTTGGTGAGAATAAGTTTAATTTAATAAGAAAGTACACAATAAGAGATACTACTAAAATATTAATTATACTAATAATTTTTCACTGATCTGAGACACTTGCAAAAAGAAACATATTTGGATTAGCACAGAGCAGGCAGAGTTAAATATGGTATCATACCCATCTGGTAAACTTGAGTCACCAAATCAATGTATATACTGTAATGTATTATCAATATTACATCCTAATTTGAGATTTGCCACAACTTAACCATGGCAATAATTATCATTGATTACAATCCTCACAGAACTAGGCATGTCAGCTCAAATTGGAATCAATATATATATGTTATTTACCGGGCAGAAGGTCCGTATGGGATAAAACTGTGCCGAGGTCTTGAGTACGGCCCGAGGCTGAGTGCCGTACTCAAAACCAAGGGCACAATTTTTTCCTATACGGACTGACCTAGCCTGGTAAAAAACTAATTTTTTTTAATGTCTCCTTTTTAAAGTAAGAAAATAGATAGAAACTGCTACAGTGAGGACAAAATCCGGCCTGTGGGCCATATCGTAAAAAGCTGGACTGGTCACTTGCATGTGATTAGCCAATCAAATTCGAGGATTTAGGATTCTGGCCCACTCAGATACTTGAGAAAAAAATAACATAGCATGTTAATCTCACCTGACGGCCATGCTATTCAATATTCTTTTGCTTTTTCCCAAATCCTGGTCAACATCCTTCAGCTGTGTTTAAATGATCATGGGTCACAATATTAATACTATGCAATCATTTAAATGAGGTGCACTTAAAACTACTAGACTCACCAAGAGGTTATTTATTTGATTTATGGGTGAGGTGGCTGAGTAAAGAAAGCAGCATTAAGTTGTACTTGGAACAATTAATAAAAAAAATCCAAACACACTGGTTTCCATAGAGAAAAAAAAATGTTACCGTCACCAAATCATCACCTGACACCTGCTCCCCTCAAAAAATCAAACGTTGCACCTTAAATTAACTAAAATCAATCATTCATCATAATGACAAAGTTATTCTTACTCTGTCTCTTGTTCTAACAAGGGATTCCCTTTGATCTCCAAGTTCTTCAACAATTTCTCCTCCAATTTGTTCTAGCCAGAAAACAATTGAAAATTATTGCTGAACAGTCAGTTAAGTAGGCATAAAAAATCAGAGAGAGCATCCTTCTTGAAAGAATGTTGCTCCATTAATAAGTAAAATTCTATTTAATTAAAAGTTAAATCACTATAAAGTTCTTGAGCAAACAAGTGTAAGTGATCAACCTTTCATTTAAACAAGTTTGAGAAGACCAAGAAACAATTCTGAACTCTTTCAGGCTGTTGATAAATAAAACAGTTTAACTGTAAACATAACTCACATACCAGTTTCTACTGCAACTACTGTTGACCTGGCAATGCTTTCTGATGCTCTGTTTAAGCTCTCTGTTCCTCTCACGACCTTTGAACGTTGGCTGGCCTAATGACAATTATTATTCATTCAAAATATTTCCCTGATTCTGATTGGCTAAAAGCACATGTTCAATTCACCATAACCAGTTACATGTACTGATGACCAAATTTGGAAGAATTTCGACTTTAACGAGGAAATGACGTCAAAAATGCAGCGTTTTCCCAGGTTAATGCACCGTTAACCGAGAAGACCTGGGGATGAGCTTGTGTTATTTTGTTGTTTTGTTATATTGCTGGTGGGTGTGAAATTTGTGAAAATAAAGCTTTAAAGTGTTATCCACCTCGGCCTATGGCCTTGGTGGATAACACCTTCCTCGATCCGCTTAATTCTTCATATCCTACTCAGCCTCATTCATTAATTGCTAATTATTCATTACCAATCATTAAAAAATTAGTGTCAAAAGTGCTGGTGCAGTCTGGTAAAAAACATCAATTTTTTTTGCTGACTTACTTTCACTAGCCTGCAAAGTGTTCCCCCTTAGTTTTGGCACCATGAAATGAGGGGAAATATGCAATTCGAAACCAATAAACCATCCAGATTACTTACTTCCACCAACTAATGCTTTGGAGACTGAGTATTTCAGTTAACGTTTGGCTAGACTTTTGTATTAACCTGTACTTCATTAAGCATACTGCTTGTGCTATAGCTGTATTGTTTGGGATAAATTATGGAAGTGACAAGATTTCTTGTTTTCAAATAATGAAATACCATAGTACATGTACAGCATGCCCAATGAAGAATTGCATGATATACATGCAGAAATCTACCCACTTGTTTCATTCATAACTTCTCAAATGCTTCACAATGGGGAAATCTCATTGTCTAACAAATACAAAGTTGCATACCATTGGATCAGAATCAAACAGTTCATCTCTCCCAAATGTCACATGAGCTTGACCTTTTGGAGCTTTCCCCTGTGAAAAAGCGTTTATTACACATATTAGGTAAAGGAATAGGCCATTTTACAGTTTTGACCTAAGGAACCTAGCCTTTGAATAGAAGTGAGGCTGGAGGTGACCTTGCTTGGTTACAAACCTCCCTGCCTTTCATGTGCAAATCATATTATTTACATGTGAAGAACAGGAAGGTTTGTAACAAAACGAGGTCACCTCCAGCCTCACTTCTATTCAAAGGCCAGGGTACTAAGCACACAACTGTAAAATGGTCTATTGAAATAATACAGAATTAATGAAGTTTGAATAATTGTTTCTCACCAAATCTCTCCTAAGTTTCTCAAACTCTCTTCTGTAACTACGTATTTGTGACATCATAGAGTTTCTGTACCCAGCTGGAGCACCATTTGCTTCCTCTTCCATTTCTTCTAACTACAACAAACATTGTTACCAACTAATTAATGACCACTTGTGATCACAGCTCTAAATAGTGGGTTAACCCTTTCACACACAGTATCTGTGCTATTTAACTATTTCATGTATTGACTTTTATAGATGAAAGGGTCCACTGCACCATGTACAGTCTAAGAGGAAAGTGCACTAAGTAAACATTTTAAACTAAGAAAATACATCCCATGAAAGTAACGGGCGGGCCTACGCCCCTCATTTCCTCTTCGCTGAAGGCCTAACATGGCCGATGATGTCAACATTGACTCATGTGACAAACTGCAAAACCCGTACACAACAGAACAAAAGAGATCCCAACTTCATTGGTCATGCGTGAAAACTATAGTTACTTTTTGGCTCTTAGGGAAATGAAAAGCGATAAAAAAAGCTTGTATAAAATAATTTTTGATAACAACCGGCACGTACAGGTGTAAAGTAACGTTACCTCGTGCGCTTTTAGATACTGGTAATTCATAACTTACTATTAAGTTAGCATCTTCAATCTTTCTCTCAACTTCTCGAACAGCGCTCTTCCGTTGTTCTGCAAAAAAAGAAGAAGTTCCTTCACAGTTAGGAGAGGCTTGCACAATTATTTCGTCCGCAAAAACGTTAAAAACCAATATCCTCCTACCAGTGGGATCCATACAAAAATTAATATATCGATAAGCCTTCACTACTCTAAGACAAGGCGTACCTCCCGATAACTTGGGGATTTTTAAGGTAATTTTCGAATTCACATCCTCATGCAAAGTCTTAAGCTCATCTTCAAGGTCTTCAAACTTCTCGGAAGACATTACGAAACTGTAAAAAGGCAAAAGAAAGTCTACACAATTCCCCAAAGTTCACAACAATCGCGACTACCCACATTCGCCCGCATTCTCCTGTACAGCGTGCTATACTCTAAGTTTATGCGCGTAATAGTTTGAAGACATACAGATTTCCAGAAAATCGATAATTGTGCGAGTGCAATGTTTTGATTTAATGCTTCCGATTGAGCTTCCTATCTTTTGTATTCCAACCAACGATCTGACAAAGGGGATAATCGGCCTTAATAATTAGCTGCTGCGCAGCACGATCGCACGGTATCTATTCTGGATCTCGTCTGAACAGCTAGTGTGATGTAGGTCTGCAAATCGGGTTTCAGGAAAAGTGGTTTGTATGCGCGTGTTCTACTTAGCAGGATGGAAGAAATTTCATTCGATCCGTGAAATGTCTGTGATCGCTGATTTCGTTTACTTTGGCGTGGATTGATATGTGAATACTGCAAAATATCATGCCCATATCTGAGTATGAGAACAACTTAACCTTGGCGAAATGGAAGGGGCTGTTTGTACCCTCTCTCAGAAAGGTGAGAAATATTATTGTCCTTGTTTATTGCGGAAAGCCGATCCGTCTAGCCATTCGTTTAATTAAGTTCATTATAAAAGAAAAAGTTAAACTATTAATATCTTCCACTTGCATGTGTAAGAGCAGGGTAAAGGCGCAAGATCTATGGATACAGTCGTGTTTTTTTTTATTAGAAGGACAGCGTTACAGAGGAGGCGTGATTTGTAGATTATTAGTTAACTTTTACTTTCGGATCGCTTTAAGGTTCAGTCACAGGTCCATCCTGCCTTAACAGTGCAAGACGAGGCTCTGGAGTACATCGAAGGCTTGATCGTACAACTCCTGCAGCATCTATGTGTCTGTCAACCGCGTTCCGTCAGTGACGTTGAAGAACGAGTGATCAATACTTTCCCTCATCCCATCGACAAATGGTCAATCGCAGATGCGCAAGCAGCCATTGAAAAGGGCAAAAAGAAAAGCCTGGTGTTATTGCCAGCTGACAAAGTGCATCCGATGATACAGAAGGTAGGATTTATGGATTTTGTGGTTAGATTTAGATACAATGTTATACTTAATAACTTTCGAGTTGTTTTTCAATACTTCGATCGATGTCTGTCATTGCGTCAAACTTACTTGAGTGTAGTGTACACATTCTTACGTACTCTGTTATATTGAATTATGTACTTGTCAGACTGCTTTGTCTATTTGTTATGTCGTTCACTTGTTTAGTCAATCATGTTTGGCCGAACTGATGAACGTTTTGGTAGTGGAAGTGGAAGTGTTTAAACATTAACATAGGATCCGGGCATAGGATATGATTTGCTTATAAACATTCATTCATAATTATTGAAAGTACCGCGCGTACACAAATATCACTGTGTATACGAAAAACGAAAGAGAGATGAATGTCTGAATGTTACTAAACAAAAAGACAATGAACATTACACGAAATTAATGTTCAGAAAATTTCATTTTAATCATGAAGTAGTGTACAGAGCAGTGATTGGAGAGCTTGACTTTAATCAGGAATGATATAAAGATCAACTCAGCACTTTGCACTTTCATCTTTGAAACTGTAGCTTATTGTGATTGTTTCGCAGTGGTTGCAGACTCAACAATGTATTGTCTTCACCTGATTTCTCAGATACCAATTGAAACACACCAATAATATTTCTAGCTTCTCTAAAATGCATTATATTTCTAGTTCCTCTTCTGTTTCTTCCTTTTGTTTTACCACCCTGGATCTCTGACAGATTCATTGGAAGCTGGTCTTATTGGTCATTTTATAATCGTTTTTGTAAATATTTCACAAAAGAGGCTTATGAATGGTTCAATTTTCCCTGTTACTATCCCCCCCACCCCCCTCTGTGCAATCCCCACAACAAGTCAAGCCTTTCTTCCCCGGGGTTGGAGAATTGTTCAAGGTAGGTCTGTCCTAGGGGTGGGAGGTGGGGCAAATTGAAAATAATTCCTCTTTAAATTTATAAATAACTCCTTGAAAATGAGTTCTTTGTTTCAAGCTTTCCAGGAAATATTTAAAGGTAGTTAAAAAACGCTCAGCGATCGTCGTTCTGGGGAGTGGAGAATTGTCCATTTCAGCCTGCCTGGGGGTAGGTAAAAGACCACCAAAAAGGAAAAAAATTAAAAAAAACATGCAAATCCCAGGGTGTATGCCTGGTGGGCAAATGGTAACAGGGACAATTGTACCTCATTACTATTTTCCATATTGTTTTTTTGTGACTGGTTATTAAGAAGGATTAACCAACTTATGATACAAAGAATAATTGAGAAGAATATTATGTGTGCTTTCAGGAAATCCTGGGATACAAGGTGGATTTTCAAGTGTCACTGTACATTGTTGCAGTCATGGAGTACATATCTGCTGATATCTTGAAGGTAGACATTGAAATTACATGATGCAGAACAGAGGAAAGTGTTAATGGGAGGGGAAGGAAGGGGGGAATGGGGTTATTTAAAGGGGGAGTTACTCAAGAAAGTTTTTCTTTTTGGGACCATTTTACCCTGTAGCTCAAGGCCTTGCCCTTTTCTGTTCTGTACCATTTTTGACAAAAGAGCCACAATCTTGAATTGTTCACCTTCCAGAGTAAAAAGTTAAACTCTTTCTCATACATGCAGAAGTGAAAAACACTGAATCCCCTGTCCCTGTTCTCTGAGAAGAAGTTCCACCTTTTAAAAGGCAGCATACTCTACTCCCAACCCCCTTGCTTCCCATAGGACTTAATCAAGGTTCAAGTCTTATGATGATCCAATTTTGTTTCTTACAAATAGTTGGCTGGTAACTATGTGAAAAACATCAGACACCTGGAAATAACCTGCCAGGATATTAAGGTGGCACTCTTTGCTGACAAGGTCTGTTTGCTAAGTCAATACCTTTATACAGTATGTTCCCTCATGTTTGAGTATTATTTATAGTACTCCTCCTTTGATGCTGTTACATATTTCATCAGTTTCTGCTGTAATATGCTATACATTAGTGTACAGTAGTGTGGTTGATAGCCTCATGCACAGCTAGCCATAGTCCTATTTGACTTCTTTTTTGGGGGGTGGGGGTTTTCAGTTTCTAATGGGAAGAGTTTTGCAAGTGAAACAGTTTTAAATTTTAGGATGTAACGCCTAGCATAGTGACCAAAAAAAAAAATTTTAAATACTGTACAAGTGTGTGCATTAATCTTTTTATCTTGCTATCAGGTTCTGATGGATATGTTTCATCCTGATGATATGGAAACATCAGTAGAAGGAGAGGTTAGTTCAGATTTGGAAGTTATAAATATTCTCCTATGATTATATCATTTTAGTAGAAATACTCAGGTGATTATACAAAACCGCGCGCTCTCATTGGTTCGCTATCTCGGATTATCAGCCGATAATCACCTCGACGAACAAAATGGCTGCCAGTCGTTCGCGCGCCTTTGATGAAATAAAATTTGTTCGTGTTGTAGAATGGTTTTTCTTTTCTTTTTTGAAATAATCACCTACGTATTTATACTAAAACAATTATTCGCCTCAGGCTCAGTGATTATCGGTGAATATTCACCTCGACTTCGTCTCGGTGAATATTCCTCGATAATCACTTCGCCTTCGGCGAATAATTGTTAAATATCATCATAACTGACAATGTCTTGCAGATTGCGTTGAAACAGAACAGATTAGGGAGGTTGCTACCCCTGCTGTGAATTCATGATGTGTCAGTGTTGAAGATGGCATTAAGCTGTGCAAGAAGAAAATTTCTATATTGGCTATCTGGCAAATCAAGAAGAAAGGGTGTCACATATCATTTGCTCTGACAAGGGGTTAAAACTCAAAACATTCCCCCCTTTTACCTTACGGTGGTATAACTTACTTAATCAACTTTGATTATCCTAATTTCTTGTGTAACATTAAACAGTCCAAGGACATACATATTGCCAGTGAAAGGAACAGTTAGAGACAAAAAAGAAACATAATTCTCTTGTTAGCTGCATAAAAAGAGTGAGGGAAGCTATCAAATTTATGGTTTCTTTTTTGTTGATTATAGACTCTGAACAGCCAAGCTGCCCTCACATATGATGAAGTTGTACGTGAAATGATGCACACAGAGGGGCAGTACATCAGAGATCTGAATATGATCATAAAGGTACTGAACAATGTTGTGGACAGGGTCCATTGTCAACCTTAATGAAATACCTTTGGAAGTAAGGTTACTAAGAGTTGTTTTTTCTTTCAGTCACATACGTTGCAATCCCAAATTAATCATATTGTTTAAATTAATGATACACTGCACTGTGAGACTTTGCTGTTGTAATCAGGTGGGGTGGTGTGAGTGGGAGAGATAAGCCTTGGGGAGAAGGGAGGGGAGAAATTATCATCTTAATTTATTGAATAGCTTGTACAATCTCTGTAGAGTTAGGTTATGTTTTAGTTTTATTTCTTTGTTGTGCAGGTCTTCAGAGCACCTTTTGTGGAAGCAAAGGAGCTTTTTCTTCATGAGGTAGTAATATATTTTCTGTCAGATAATAGACCAAATGCATAAATGGCGGCCAAAGAATATTCCTTTGTTTATGTGCTAATCAGATTCACTAGAATCTTTTGCATGGTCAAAATTTAAAAGAAATGTTGCTTGAGAGCGAGGTTTAATTAGCACATAAACAAAAGAATACATTTTTGGTCACCAATTATGCATTTGGTCTATAATAGTTGCATCATTCCAACCCTGCAAGCAAGTTAAGGATTTTACATCTTTGCAAATGTACTTTACATAAATGTAATTATTTTTGATAAGTAATTCTTGCAAATGGGGGTGATTCATCCATGTGGCTTTGGGGGAAATTTTCATTTTTTGAAGGAGTGCTTTAATTTTAATTTTGTTACTGACTGACTGATTTTAGTATGAGAAACATAGTTCTCTGTTTTTCCTGCTGATTTTGCTCTTTGGTGGGGAGAGTGTGAGGGACTCACTAGTCAGTCTTCATTGAAGCCTTCCCCATTTTACAGACTTAAAGATGATAATTTTGTTTTGATTTTAATATTTTCCAGGACATTGTTCAGATTTTCAGTAATATAACAGACATATATGAGTTCTCTGTTACATTCTTTGGTTTGTTGGAAGCTGCTATTGAAGTTGTTGATGAAGGCAAACAGCCTGCAATTGGGGAGTGTTTTGAAGAAATGGCAGAGGTGAGAACATGTCCATATTTGATTCATTAAGAAGAAAGTTTATAAAACTGCATGATAAGTTTTGATATGCACCTTAATAAAAATCTAGTTGCCTTGCTTTTGGTAAAAGGTTGTTGCATCTTATGAGTTCAGCATGTCAAAAGTTCACTAACTAAAATTATTATTCATTCAAAATATTTCTCCATTTCTGATTGGCCAAAATGCCCTGGCCAATTCATCATATCCAACAAGATGATGTCAAGTGTCCAAAAATCTATGCTGTTATCCTACAACTGACATCAATTGATGCCAATTGTAGTATAATAGGATGGATTTTTGGATACTTGCTGTCATGGAACTTACATATCTGAGAGAGCAGGAAAATGGCAGGTGAATGGTGTTTAACATTGAATCATGAAGATATCAGTAAGTTGCCAAGAGAAAAGGACAGATTTAAAACAAAGAAATATTTTGAATGCACAATAAAACAATTTTTGGATTCGGCTTCTGTATGATATGAAGAATTATGCAGATCTCCTGGAATGCTCTCTGCCTCAGCCTTTACATTACATACATACATACACACATACATACATACATACACACACACACACACATACATACATACATACATACATACACACATACACACATACACCCACACACACACATACATACATACATACATACATACATACATACATACATGGTTTATTTAGTAATGTAGGTCAGAAGTGGCAGCTTATGCAGCTGATGTGGACATACCTAAACAATTTTAAAACCTCGACTAAAAATTACTTACAAATATGTAAGTTGTCAATTTCAGTTAAGTTTGCAACAGAGCAGTTACCCCAAACAGAGATAAAATAGGTTATTTGTGGAATCACTACTTTAAAATAAAATGCCTCCACAAGTTTTGAAGATAGGTGTCATATTTTCTTCAATACGATACTGACTGCTAAATAGCTTGTGCACTATCTCCAATTGCTCTCTCCATGTGAGGTTGTTATCAGTAACCACTCCTAATAATTTTGTCTTATATGTGTAGTCTATTTATGTATCTCCTCACGTAACAGGGAACAATGGACCAACAAAGTTTACGCTGTATAATCATCGCTTCAGATTTTCCAGTATGCAATGTCAGCTTTTGAGTTTACACCAGATACAGATTTCTTCAAAGAGGTGGTTCAGCTTAATTATAGCGTCATCTGGGTTGTCTCCGATAACATAGGCTGTGGTATCATCTGTGTATAAATGAAGCTCACCTTATGTTATGCTCTCTGGAAAGTCATTTACATAAATTTGGCTTTGAAGGATAACACCCTCCTTGGTTTGCATAATTCTTCATATCATACTGAGCCTCATCCAATAATTGTTAATTGTCTCTTACCTTATTTGTGCTTCAGGGTGCAGAGTTTGAAGTGTATGAGACTTACGCAAGGGAACAAACAGCATCGGCCAGCAAGCAGTATCGACACTTAGGGATAGGTGGTAAACTCTCTGAGTTGCTGCTCCGGCCAGCTGTAGTTGATTATTTCAAGGTATCATTAATACAGTGGAACTCGTATTATGTGCATCTGGACTCAGCTGGACTGGGTTAATAAATGCTCAGTAAATTAGAGCTCAGTAGGTTTTGGTAATAATGCTATGATCTCTGTATTTTTGAGGTTTAACTGCAAACTGTTATTACAGGCATGTTATTAAGCGGCTTGTTAAATATCTTTGGAGCTAAAATGTTCTGCCTCCTTCTTAGTCTAAAGGGCCTGGTTTCATGGAAGCTGTTAAATATTGCCTGCCAAAGCTGCTGATGATCCCAGTATACCACTGCCTCCATTATTTTGATCTTATAAAGGTAGGAAATTGTTAAGCTGGTTGTCGAGTTGGTTTCTAAGCTTAAGGGGCATGTAGCAAAATTGATAGAATCTGTCACAGTGTTAATATTTAATTGTCATAATTGCCTTTAGTACACGAATTTGGCATAAAAAAAAATAATAAATAAAAGTGATTTTGGTGCAATTTTCTCTTTCCCAGCTTTTGTTGAGAACCTCCCCTGATGAAGCTGATACTGACAGTTTGGAACAGGTACTTAGAATTCAAGACAGTTATCTATCCTATCTTTGTCTTCTTTTGTTACCCTAACTTTCTTTTTTTGAAATTTCTCATTGTCATCGTCATGGTTATCATCATTGTCATTATCACAGTCTTTGCATTATCATGTGGAATAGCATCTGATACGTTCATACTTCTGTCTTACTGTTGTCCATCTATATTAAGTTTTGATTATAGGTGTTTCAGAAAGCTTTGTGCAAGTACTGTGACCTCTAGATTGATGTATTTTGATATGATGTAGTAACACATTATTGTATTTCATGTACATGCTGTTATGCTGTAATATGCACAACATCATTTTATGTTACAGTAATTTCCTAATTAGTGCTTATCTAATATTTGCATCTGGTTGTTAGGCCCAAAGTGCTTTGGGACCACTTCAGGCCACAATGGAAAGAATAGTACAGTCATCGGGCAGCCTTCCGAGAAGAAAAGAGTAAGCTTTGAATAATTTCAATATATTGGTCTTGGGAAGGTGAGAATTCCTTCCCTGATTTGGGAATTGGTCTGAAATTTTATGGAAATCCAACTAAATGATGCAAAATCTATGCTTAAAACCACTATCATTAAATAGGTTTAATATTACCATTTTTCTATTGTTTTATTAATTTGTGATCAAGCAGGTTTACACGAGCCCAGAAGAGGAAATCTGGAGCATTCAGATCAGCAGCAATGATCATGAATGAACTGCAGAGGAACATTGATGGTTGGGAGGTATGATCCAGATACTTCCCAAAACTTATCTATAGTCAACTTCTCCTTTAATACGATCGTAATAATTATAATCAAATTATTTGAATACACTGTCATGCAAGCAGTTGGGGAGAATTGAAAAAAAAAAAAGAAGCAACTCAACCATTCTTCTATCGTACCAGGCTCCTTGCCTGAAAATTGGTCTACGCCACTGGTTGATTCAGTGAATATTGATGTTCCACCGATAAAGTATTAAAGAATCACAGAATTTTTCATACTTGTTTTTTGTTCAGTTACCTCTTTTTGGTTTTCTTTTGATGTTATCAGGGCAGGGACATTTCCCAATCCTGCACAGAGATCATGAAAGGTAGGGAATATTTCTTTCAGACTAATGCTTGGTGTCAATGGATCTCTGAGACTATAGCATGTCATTTTTGTTTTACTTGTTGCAATGAAATTTTTTTTTGTCTGTGTGTGTCCCATTGCAGAGGGAATCATTGGCAAAGTTCACCCAAATAACAAGAAAATGACTGAACGATACATCTTTGTTTTGGATGGCCTTCTAATTTGCTGCAAACAGGTGAACATTTCTTTGACCTAAAGTAAAATTTATGAATACTCTTAGTTAGGTACTAGTTTAGCAACTAGGTTTCAACATCATCCTTTGTTTTTTATATTCAATTAATATGCCACACAGATTAGAGAAAAGTTTATACCACACATTAAGCAATGTTTACATAGTTCATCTCTGTTCTTAATGTTAATTCATAATTGTGCATGACACAGAACACAAGGCATTCATTGACTGGTCCTTCACCTGAGTACAGATTGAAAGAAAAGTATTATTTACGAAAGATAGAAGTGAACAATCTGGAAGACACAGAAGGTAAATTGTGTACATGTATGTAGTTGTAAGGCTGTAGTTATGTATCTCATTTAAACATGAGGTGCGTTATCATCTCATGCTTTAAATAAACCTCTTTTTTTCAGATGTAAAAAATGCTTTTGAAATTGTTGACAGAGATCAGCCAAAAGCAATTTTGTTTTGCAAGACTGAAGAAGAGAAAACTGAGTGGATGTCAGTGTTGATGACAATCTACATGAGAAGGTAGGAAGGTAGACAGCACGTTGTCATTTGAATACGCACACACTAAAAATTTTACTAAACAAGTTGATTAAGTAAGTTATACCCGCATAGGACTTGAGAAGTGCTGACATTTTGAATGTTAGCCTTTCCTCATCTAGTGTATGGTAGAATTAGATAAGTGTGTATTGTAATATATTATAGTAGGAAATGAGTAGTTGTGTAATTAGTGGAGCCATAGGATTGTGTAAATGGAAGTGAATTATAACCAAAACCAATTGTACATTGGCTTTATTTTTGAAGTTTCTACTGAGGATGCACAAGGTTCCCCTTGCAGCTTAAATAAGTGTCCCTTAGTAGTAGTCGGTATTGATGTCCACATTATGCTAGTGCTGTCACCCTGCAACTCACAATTAACTTTGTAATACCTATTTGTGACCCACAGTACATTGGATCGCATGTTGGATCATATTTTGTTGGAACAAGAGAAGGCCATCCCTCTCAGAATGCCCATTCCAGAGGAATATTGGTAAGTGGTGTGTTATCATTAAATATTAAGCATAGTGTTGTGAGAAATCAATTGGTCTTAACAAAACAGCCCAAAAATCTGTGTGAAATCCAAGCAACTGATACCCATTTGATTGACCCAAACTTTTTAAAGCAATATAGTAGTTAGTGGGCTATTCCAAGACTCATTGGTTTTTGTATGTTCTTCTGCTGTTCTTCTGCATTTCTTGTAGCTTAGCCACATTTTTCAATTTTCTAAATCAGATTTGGTCTATTAGCAGATAAGTGATTTATTTATATACCCACTGCGCTTATTTGTTTCAGCTTTGCGGTTGAAGATGCTGAGGATAACATTGTATTTGAAGAAGGACAAGGGGTAAGAAAGATACAGTAATGTTTTTATCAAAAGGTGCAGTTGAGGTGTGTTGGTTTGGCTCTTGAATCATTTGAAGTGTTGTTTTTTTTTTCATTTTGACCAGAGCTCTAGTAGTGCGCCTGTTATTAAGGGTGGCACATTGATCAAATTGATTGAAAGGCTGACTCATCACAAGTATGCAGGTTGGTGTTGGGCATGGTCCCATTTCATTGAATACTACTGTATAGTGTATTTGATATTTATGTGTTTTTGACCACTGTACCATAAGTGAGCATAAAATGCAGTTTTAAAAAAAGTGGCATGATTTTTCTGAGGACGTCAAGACACAGATTGGAAATAAGGTGAATCAGGAGTTGTTGAGTATAGAGTTTTACCCCTTGTTAGAAACTAAATACCCAAGTAGAGTCAGATTTTCCCCTAGTAGGCATAGCGGCCATGTTTTCCAATTTCACTTCTGTTTCTAAGTTTATAGAGTTTTGTGACAGTTCAAGTCATCAAACTTAAGTTGTTGTATTTTTATATTTCTTGTCTCCTCAGCACCAAGTTTTGTTAGAACATTTTTGACAACATACCGATCATTCTGCAAACCAAGAGAGCTTCTAGAGTATTTGATTGTAAGATATCCTTTTGGAAGTCTGAAAAACGTTTATGCTTTAGTTATTATGCAACTGTCAGATGCGTTCTTGTTTGGGCGACTTAATTTCTAAAAGCAAATATTGTATCCAGGTTTTTTGGTGCTTCAATAACGTAAATATGTAATATTTAACAATTATTCGCCGAAGGCTCAGTGATTCTCGTTGAATATTCACCGAGAATCACTGAGCCTGAGGCAAATAATTGTTTTAGTATAAATATACAGGTGATTATATCAAAAAAGAAAAGAAAAGCATTTTACAACACGAAAAAATTTTATTTCATCAAAAGCGCGCGAACGACTGGCAGCCATTTTGTTCGTCGAGGTGATTATCGGCTGATAATCCGAGATAGCGAACCAATCAGAGCGCGCGATTTTGTATAATCATCTGAGTATCTATACTAAAACGTTGATAAGTAATGGTATTAAATAGATTTAGGCAAGCCTAAAAGCGGAGCTCCTCACACAGACCCTCGCACATTGAAAATGCTGTCACTAAAGTTATTAAATACGTCTGGTGTACGCAACTACTTAAAGAGGATTCTATAGCTGAAATAAATCGTCAAAAAAAAAACATCTAGCTTGTGACTCAACGTAAGAACCATTACCTGGTCAGCAAAATTATAATAGTTTTAAAGCAACACCAAAAGCAGCTAGGCAGCTCTTTAACAAATGAAAAATAGACACTCAGCTTTATGCTTATGCCCCTCCAAAAATGTTTGAAAACTTGTAGGAAGAACTCAGCTTTATGCTTATGTCCCTCCAAAAACGCTTGAAAACTTGTAGGAAGAAAATTTTTCCTCCAAAACCGCTATGAATAATTCGTTTCTTCAGCAAAACATTGTAGACTGCTGGCTGTAGGTTGTGTAGCCGCGGCAAGCCGCGAAAAGCGCGCGAAAAACAAAGCCTCGTTTCGGTTTAAGACCTTCTAAATATCCCGGATGACTATGGCCGCCATGTTGGGGCAACGTCGTCGTCGTCGCTAGGCGCACGCGCCCGCGAGCCATGCCGCTAGCCACGATGACCATGAAAACTCAAACGCATGGTTTTCTCAATTTCTATCCTCGCACGGTAGTTATGGGGCTCCGCTCTGCGGCTCTTCGAGCATTGAAATCCTAAGAAGTGTGAGACCGAGGTCATTGGCTCACTGCAGAGACTCAGACGTATTACGTTTGCTAACACATTAATGTTAAATGGGATTGCCATAAAGAGAACAAGCATTGTGGGGATAGTTTCTAAAGAAACTGGTGCTGCGTCGGTGGGAATTTGAAACACAAGAAATTGGATAAATCAAACGAGTTGAGTAAGTAAGTTATACCACCGTAAGGTGAATGGGAGGTGCTGACGTTTCGAGCGTTAGCCCTTCGTCGACGGGCTAACGAAGGGCTAACGCTCGAAACGTCAGCACCTCCCATTCACCTTACGGTGGTATAACTTACTTAATCAACTCGTTTGATTTATCCAATTTCTTGTGTCCCATAAAGAGAGTTGAGGCCTTTATCTTGGAGTCGTAATAGACAGTAACATCTCTTGGTCAAGTCACATTGACTACCTATGTAAGAAGGTCTCCTCGAGAATAGGCATCCTTAAACGCATAATGCCTTACCTTACTTTACCATCAGCCCAAACTGTGTACAAGACAACTATTCAACCTTTATTTGATTACTGCGGTGTAGTCTGGGGCTCATGTAGCGAGTCATCATTATTACGACTACAGAGACTGCAAAATCGTGCTGGAAGAGTCATCCTCTCAGTGGATAACTACACCCCATCTGCACTTGTACGTGGGAAACTCAACTGGTCGACGTTACAACAGAGAAGAAACTATGACAAAGCCATCCTTACGTATAAGTGCTTGAATAATCAGCTGGAAGGACTGGATACAAACTACTTACGTCACTCAGAAATACATAACTACAATACCAGAAAAAAGGATAATTTTATCTTGCCTAAACCGAGAACTGAATATTTAAAACGAACTTTTAAGTATACTAGTATTGCTTTATGGAATTCACTTCCAAAACCATACAAAACTCTGACTCAATAGTAAGTTTCAAAAGACGAGTCAGTGCTATATAGTATTATATTAGTATTATATTTACTGCGATTGAGCATTGACTGCAAGTTTGATCTTGTGCGTTAGTTTTCTATTTTAACTGTATTTATCTAGTATCATGTATATTTTGATCTAATTTACATTGTAAATTTTTTATTGTTTTATATTGTATTTATTGATGTCAGGGGCAACAGGGAGAACAGTTATCTGATGGTGTTCCCTGGTTAAATAAAGCTATTATTTATTTTATTTATTTATTTATAGTGCTTACACCAAGCACGTTGCTTTACATTATTCTGCCGTTTGCCTGGTTTGTTACTTGTTCTCTCATTACACACCTTATTCACCTTAACTGTGTCACATTTGACATTCCTGAAGCACCCCCTAGTGAGCTTGATAAACTAGCCATGGCCAGGGGGGAGCCTGTAGTCCGTGAGGATCTCAAGAGGTTTAGAAAGGAGTACGCCCAACCTGTTCAACTCAGGTGAGTCGTTACTGGTGCGATTTGAATTGGGAATAGTAACATAACACGGGCATGCAGTGTGGAGAACCAGGGTTATCGAAAATATCTTAATTTATTTTTTTCTGAAGCATCTCAGCGGGCCGGAATCCCAAATCCTCGAATCTGATTGGCTAATTGCGCGCCCGTAACCGGTCCAGCTTTTTGCGATACGGAACACGGTCCGGATTTTTATCCGCGCTATTCGCGGCAAATTGAAAAAAAAGCAAACAAACAGAAAAAATAAATAAGTTATTTACCGGTCTAGGTCGGTCCGTAAGGGAAAAAACTGTGCCCTTGGTCTTGAGTTCGGCCTCGGGCCGTACTCAAGACCTCGGGCACAGTTTTTTCCCATACGGACCTCCTGCCCGGTAAATAACATATATATCTTGCTGTTATTGTTAATAACGGTTCTTCACCTCTGTCACTGGTATCACGAGTGAGCTTAAGCAAACAAAACGACGATGGCAGGTACAAAACCCGGGGGTGGGGGGGGGGGGAACTCCCATATATGGGCTATATAGGTATGTGCCGTGGGATAGGGTATGGTTTTTGAGGTTCTCAATCCTTAAATAGGGTATCAGTTTTGCCCATGTTGGCATAGTGTTCCCAGTGTGATCCTTAGACAGGGTGCCTGAATTGTATCAGCTAACATAGTGGTGCGTAAATACCCAGGTAAGTGGAAAACAAATGATTTGTTAAAGTTAAAGTATTAGCAAAGCGATTTTATAAAGATTGTTTTTTTTTCGTTCAAGCTATTTTTAGTTTTTGTTTTTCCCTTGCATAGGGTGTCATTTTTTGGGTTTGGGCCTTAAATATGGTATCGATTTTCGTTTGCTCTGCCCTTAAATAGGGTCAGGTTTTAAGACCCTTAGCGGCACACACCAATCTGAAATGTACAGGAGTACTCCCCAGGGGTACAAAACGGGCGAAGGATGGCTTTGTTTTCTTATTGTAGCGTTGGCGGCAGACTTGTTTCCTTTCCTTTTTTTACTTTACTTTCAAACTGAAGACTTCTCCAGCTTTAAACGTTCCGGGCAACTTTGTCGTTGTACACTCGCGTCTTCTAGAAAACTTGAGGAATGGTCATCTCACATTGTTGTTTTGCAAAGAACAGGAAAGTAATCGACCAGACTGTAATTTGTACGTGCAGTTCTATTGTGGGCTCATTAATTAAAGCTTTTATTCTATGCTGTCCTTTTCGACATCGAGGTCGTGTTTTGCTTAAGCTCTGTACCAATCTTGCACACTTCTGTAGTATCCATTGCGGCAAACCTTATATGTAATCTACACGTTTAAAGTTCCTTTGTTCTCTGATAGGGTACTCAATGTTATTCGTCACTGGGTGGACAACCACTGCTATGACTTTGAGCGAGATCCCCAGTTGTTGAAGAAACTCAACTTGTTTTTGGAGGGTGTCAAGGGAAAGGCTATGAGGCGCTGGGTTGAATCTATTAACAAAGTGATTGAAAGAAAGGTTGGTACCTTGTGATCATAACAGTAAACTCTTCTAAGCTCAGTTCCCTCCCTTGTAATTTTTTACACAAATGGTAGAGCAGAGAGCAGAAATTGTTTGTGTTTATCATACCTGTAAATCTGGAATTCTCTCTCAGCTTTGGTACTGTAAGAAGAATTTTTTTAACCTCTCCAAAAAAAAAAAAAGAAGGAAAGAAAGAAAAAAAATGCGCATAAGTTAAAGATATCTGTGTTGCAAAGTAACAATCATTGAGTTGCTCCGTTCCACCTGATCTTGTACCGGACTTTTCAGAAATCTCGGGTGAAAAGGAAAGCGTCGTGGGAAGTTTATTTCTTGTTGCGTTCTTTGATGGTGGACAAAGCAAATGTGTTTTGTTTTTAGATGAGCGCCGATACTGACAGTTCAACACCTGAAATTACGTTTGAGAAGGAACCGCCCCCCATTGAATGGCACATAGCAAAGGATATAACTGATAAACTGGACATCCTTACTGTAAGTTAATATGTTCTCATATCATATAACTGATAAACTGGACATCCTTACTGTAAGTTAATATGTTCTCATATCATATAACTGATAAACTGGACATCCTCACTGTAAGTTAATATGTTCTCATATCATATAACTGATAAACTGGACATCCTTACTGTAAGTTAATATGTTCTCATATCATTTCTGGTGAAAGTAGCGGGGGGGGGGGGTGGAGAGGTGGCAGCACCTAATGGAATTACACTTGCAAAGAGAAATGCAGGAGTCCTGACGACATGGCATCAGCCCTTCCCCTCCCACCACAAAAAGAGAAACAAAACAACAACAACAACAACAACAAAAGGAACAGAACTGTAGTTTGGTGGCACAGTGTGCCAAGTAAGTTCACTATGCCATGCGTTTAGAAAATGTAATGCAAGTGTACTGGACAGGCTGAGTTGATTTGGTGAAATTCTTCAGGATCTTTTTATTCTACCCCTTGAGTTTCGTTTTCTGTTTCTACGTTATCAAAAACCATCATTTCGTCATAATGGATAGCTTTTTTTACTTTTCTGTCCAGTGGTTGTGGATTTTTGGTTGAAATGCTGACCTGTCTCAGTCTCGAGGCAAATCACATGACCTTAAATTGGTAACCTGGTGTCGCGTAAAGAGGCCTTTTTAAGCAGTGCAGTAATTGGGTGTCAGCGAGGGTGGTCTCCGCTTCCAGTAGGGCCTAATGTTGTTATATTATGTAATGTGCATTTGAACAGATTGACAAAGGAAACGAGCCTTTTTGTTGCAATATCATGTCCAGTGTTCTCTTGTATTACTAGGACCTGGCAAAGAACATTTGTGGTTACATGTGCTATGCAAACTCATGAATATATCTTTGTTGATTTTCTTCAAGCTTCATCCCATAGAAATCGCTCGGCAATTAACGTTAATAGAGTCGGAATTGTACAGGTGAGATGGAAAAGTTTTGTGTTATGGTACAGAGCTAATCATGTTACATATCATATTTTGATGTCCTGAAGTTTGTTTTGAGTACGTAGCAAACAAGTCTTGTTACTTTCTCAGTGTTCTTTAATTAATCATGAGCAAACTTATTTTAATGTAATAACCCAGAACTTATTTCATACTTCGATGTCCTGCAGTTTGTTTTTGAGTTCCTAGCAAACATGTCTTGTGATTTCTCAGTGTTCTTTAATTAATCGTGAGCAAACTTATTTTAATCTAATAACCCAGAACTTATTTCGTACTTTGATGTCCTGCAGTTTGTTTTCGAGTTCCTAGCTAGCAAGTTTGGTGACTGTCTTGGTGTTTGATTCGTTCTTGGTACAGTGAGAAGGAATATACTATCGTCAGACTTTTTTTTTTTCTCCTGTATAGAGCCGTTCGTCCTTCTGAACTGGTGGGAAGTGTGTGGACGAAGGAAGACATTAAACATCTCACATCACCAAATCTGCTAAAAATGATCCATCACACAAACAAGATCACCATGTGGTTTGAGAAGAGCATTTTGGAATTCCCAAATTTTGAAGAACGAGTAGCAGTACTGAATAGAGTTATAGATATTCTAACAGTAAGTATCGTTTACTCCGATACCAACGTACATTTCTTCATCCGTCTAAGATACAACGCGCATCATGATTGGTTAGCCTAAGATTTTGACCTCAGTTATGGTAATGGTAATGGCAGCTGCTATCAGTCCATATTTGATCTCACCCACCCACCCGACCCAGGCATAAATGTGAAAGGAAGACAGATGAAATTCATAAGAGCCAGACCACAACATCGGGATCAACGTTCCTTACTCTTCGCGAACAGTGCGTGAGCTCTTTAAAGTCCCACAAAGTTTTTACAAACAAGGGTTGTGAGACGGGACCTATGGTTTATCGTCTTTATCTGGGAAGACTATAAATTCTAACCAATTACAAATATCCTTGCAAAGGCAGCACTTTCTCCTCAGTAATTTAAAGACCCTGAGTGATGGTCTGGTCGAGGTTAAAACCCACGACCTCCCGCACAATAGTCCGGTGCTCATGCAGCTGAGCTCACCGGTCTGCGATTATGTACTGGTCAGTTGGCTTTCCTATGTTATGTTAGCAATTTCTGGGTCGCGCGTATTAGCCAATCATAGCGCGCGCCTTCCCAAAGCTATGTAGTAATCTCGTTTCGTGGCTTCTCGTTACCCGTGATCAGGTGGTCCTTTGGGAAAGTAGATTGGATGTTCACCTTAATGATCACTGGATTTAAGGAATCAATATCCTGATCGACACTAAAGACTGTTGTTAAGACTGTTGTTGTTTCTAGTGTCATGAGAAACCAGGAACCGGTCGATTGTTTGGATGTGGGCGTAAAGGCAGTGTTTTGATCATGCTTTGTTCTTTTACGGCAGGTGTTCCAAGAATTAAACAATTTCAATGGTATTTTAGAGGTAGTTAGTGCACTCAATTCGTCGCCGGTCTTCAGACTGCAACACACTTTCGCGGTAAGTTGCGATCTGTCTTTCTTCTGAGTTGTTCTATTTTCTCTTTTTCTCGCAAGGCCTAAACGAGATCTTGCGCTTTGAATTTTAGACGAAGCACCCAAAGTGTCGTGCGTGTGGGCAGTTGCCAATCAACAAAAACAAACAAACAAAAAACAAGAGAACACTGTGTGGCATAAAGTGAGGGGAAAATTTTGAGTTTTCTTTACCCAAGCAATGAATAAAGCCCTTGGTTAAGCCTCTCCACACTTTCTTATTATCTCGATCTGTAAATAGCTACACTACAGTTTGCACAGCCAGTTTTGTATGAATACCGATATGTTGAAGTGGCTATAGGTATTCAGTACTAATTGCCCGATAAAGTGCGAAAACATCCGCTTTAATAATCATCCTATGATGCAGTAGGTTATGTTTGATTTCTCCAGGAACTTTCCACAAGGCGAAGTCAGACTCTAGAGGAGGCGAAAGAACTGAGTAATGATCATTACAAGAAATACATCGAGAAGTTACGTTCAATCAATCCGCCGTGCGTCCCTTTCTTTGGTAAGTGACTGTGGAGATTTGTTGTGTTCATACGATAGTTTAAATTGAAAATACACAAAAGTATTGCATAAATTTTCCAAAACTATCATACATGTACCAGTGAAGTTAAGGCGCTGAGACATGTCTTCGTTGATTGCCCTTTTTCTGCAGGGATGTACCTAACAAACATTCTTAAAACAGAGGAAGGAAATCCTGATTTTTTGCCGAATTATCCAGAGGGTATCATCAACTTTAGCAAGAGGTTTGTTATCCCTGATAGTACTGTTTGTATCCATTGACCGTCTCAGTATTTACGCAGTTTTAGACTGAAACGTGAATTGCTTAAAACTCCGTAAATCATTATACTGGGACGCACAGATTTTTAATTGACTGCGTTTTTAAATCCTGGTTTTCACTGCGACGCAAGCAGAAGCATATAAAAACAAAGAGAAACGTGTCCTGTGGAGCTTTACAAGACAAAAGGACGGTGTTTTTCTTTGTTTGTTCCTTTGTCTTTACTTTGCTTATGCTTAGTGTTATGACGATGTCTTATGCTTGTGTCGATGTCTTATGTCATACGCTTGACTTCATTCCTTTGTGTTCCCCTTTGTTTTCTGCTAATCCTTATGCTTGCGTCGTATTGAAAACCAGGCTTAACTGCAGCGCATAGAGGTAATTCATTTCATGTACCGGCTCAGATGACTGCGTGTTTTACTGTTCTGTAGCGTACCTAAAGAAGTGACACTGCATCTCTTTTCCATAGATGAAAATGTTAGAACCACGCCACACAGTTCTACAGTACAATAATATATAGATTTAGCCAAGCCTAAAAGCGGAGCTCCTCACACAGTCCCTCCAAAAATGCTTTAAAACTTGTAGAAAGAACTCATCTTTATGCTTATGTCCCTCCAAAAACGCTTGAAAACTTGTAGGAAGAAACGTTTTGCTCCAAAACCGCTATGAATAATCCGTTTCTTCAGCAAAACATTGTAGACTGCTGTAGACTGCTGGCTGTAGGTTGTGTAGCCGCGGCAAGCCGCGAAAAGCGCGCGAAAAACAAAGCCTCGTTTCGGTTTAAGACCTAAATAACCCGGATGACTATGGCCGCCATGTTGGGGCAACGTCGTCGTCGTCGTCGCTAGTTGGGGCAACGTCGTCGTCGCTAGGCTCCGCTATTAATCAGCAGTACAATGAAAATAATGGTCTCTGCAGAATAGAATACTGTTGTTAAAAACTGAAGTATCCATATACTTTCTTTGTTAGGAGAAAAGTAGCTGAAATAACAGCAGAAATCCAGCAATACCAAAACCAACCATACTGTCTGGAGAAATCCACTTTAGTATCGGTAAGAATTGACCGAGGTACTATTGAAACTTGGCGACCCTTACGACCGGTATTGTCCGTGGAATGACCGTTTCCTTCAAGCCTCCTTGTGTATCCTCAAAGCAAACCGACTTTGTCGATTTGAAGTTGTAAATTAAGCTTAAGCAATATTGCAGAGAAAATAACGGCAAAAGATTGGTTAGCAGGGAAAGCGCACCTTTACATTGTGAAACGTATTTTCGTTGTTGTTGTGATAGCTTTTTTATCAGCATGTTAACAGATTTAACGTGCTAGGGTAGGGTAGGGCAGATCAGTAGGTTAAACCCCTCATTTTCTCTTGGTTCAACTCTGTATTAAGACATTGTTTAGTCCTTGAATTTTTATTGTAGGAGTATTTGGAGACACTGGATCCGTTTGAGGGGCGCACTGATTTGGAAATGAAGGACTATTTGTACAAGTTGTCACTTGAGATTGAGCCCAGAAACTGTAAACAGCTAGCAAAACACGTAAGTACTACAGCGACCAAAGGCTCCAAAAATACTAAAGAAAGCTTCTAAAGAAACTGGTGCCTCTTTGACGGGACGGCATAAAAAGTTGTAGTTATCAAACGATAAATGAAGTTGAAAGACAGAAAAGTTGAACACTGAAAGACAAATAAATTAAGTTGAAAGAGAGAAAAGTAGTTTCGTTTCGGGAGTTACAAAAAATAAAAAAAATGAAAATATATAATAAAATATAAAATAAAATTAAGAAATAAAATAAGTAAATTGAGTAAAATAAAGGAAATAAATAAAATAAATAAAATGAATAAAATAAATAATTAAAATAAGTAAAATAAATAAATAAAATAAATAAATAATTAGGGAAGTTTGCAGAGTATTGAGACGAAGTTCAGTTAAAAAAACCACGGTCTGAACTTAGTTTGAACCGTCACCAATATGACTATTATCTTTGTTAAAATCAACTGTCCTCTTTGCCAAACAACGGTCATGTTGAATGTATGTTTTGTTTTGTGTGAGTCTGTGAGTTTTGTTTACCTTTTTTGATGTTTCTCTTTTAATGTACAGCCCAGAAAAACGGACATTTCTCTACGGTCACCGGGCACAAAGCCGAGTTTCATGCAATCCCGACTCTCAATCGCGTCTCAAACAACACTGAAGAGAAGTTCATCACAAGCTTCATCCATTTATTTACCCGACGCTGGCGAAGTTTTTCCTCCATTAACTCCAAATACTGCAAGATTGTCGGTAGCTTCCTCGTCTTTTGTGCCTCCCGACACTGTATCGGTAACGATTCCGGAATCTCCGACGTTGGAGGACTCGGAACCTGATTACGTGAACATTGAGAATTTCCCAGAGAAAGAGCCACCACCCGATATACCTCCCAGAAGACCTCATGTGAAGCCCAGAGCTTCCTCTATGAACGGCGAAAGGTCCTCGGAACCCGTCACTTCGCCAGTTCGTCGGCAGATGTCGATGACTCTTCCGATTGTACCCGAAAGGGTTGACGGAGTATTGCCGCCACCCAGGTCACCAAAAGCTATTGAAGAAAACAGTGTACCTCCTCCGTTACCCCCTCGGGGTCCACCACGACCGCCCCCTCGTGTACCTCTAAGGAGCGTGACGGAATTAACCAATGACGACGAGTCGATCCCTCCGGCTTTACCGCCAAGACCGCGGCGTTCTTGACAAGGTGCAGTGGCGTGACCAGTACTGTTTCGTCACCAGCGTGACAGGTGTTGTCACAATTGCTTTAGCGTGACACTTGAAATGAATCTTTTTTTAACTTGATTAGCTCACTAAGGAATGGCATAATTTAAGAATAGTCCTGATTTTCCTGGTGTAGAATAATTCTACGAGTTATTGATAGTCTTATTTGGAATCCTCTGCCTAATGTGGCGTATAAATACTTCAACTTGTTCAAAGTTTGAAAAAATATTTTACTTCTAAAATAGACCACGAACTCTTTTGTATTCAAACAAATCAGAAGCCGAGACGGCCTATTCAGCTCCCTACTGCTATTTAATTCCATATCGATGTTTGTTGTAACGAGGAATTGGTGTTAAGTCAACACGTCAACATACAGTAGTCAACATGTATCTTGACAAAATGAGGATCTATTTTTTATTATGAACCGCGCGGTAGAGGCACCACTGAGGACTAGAAAGAGGGTGTTTGACTTCCACTGAAGTATTGAATAAACCGTTCCCGGTGAACGTTGCGGTCACTGCAAATGAGCGCAGTCACGTGCATCATTGCACACACGAGTATAACACTTTATTATGTTGTTTTTTTTTCTGAGAGTTATTTTGATACATTTTGCATTCAAGCAGCTTTGTGGGCAGGAAAGGTACAGGCTTATACCAATTGTTTTTTAATCGAGTTACTAGAAATAAAATTTATTCTATTTGTATTTCGCCAATAGTTGGCAACTTGTCTGGAATATTATTCTATTGTGGTCAATGCAAATGGTAATTGTAAATGTGAATTGACAGGTTCGTTAGGCGAGCAGAATAAAGATTTTTGTCACACAAGGTTTCTTTGAGTTGTGTCTGGTGACGTCGAACGGCAGGCAGGCGGCGAACCAAGCGGACACTCTAACGACTGGACCAGGGGCCGGTTGTTCGAAGGCCGATTAGCGCTAAACCAGGGTGAAATTTAAACCCGGGTTTCATTTCCTCTTGTTAAAAAGCATTTTCTCCGTTAACCTTCTCTATTTTGTTTCAGAGCATACAGTCATCATATTGTATTCAAAAAGAATTATACTGAATGTGCTTTTTAAGCTCTCGTATCTGCATTTAAATTTCGCACTAACCCTGGGTTACCTTAACTCTGCTTCGAACAACTCGGCCCAGGGCTATAGGTGCCTTTCCGTCACTGGAGTGTCAGCGGTCAGCGTAAAGAGATTTGGCGATTACTTTTGTTTTGCATTGCTAAACAAATGATCACCCAAAGAATTTCGCTCCTTTTTTCTTAACCAATCAAACGTTGAAGTGACTTGACAATGCTTACCATAGTAACTTCATATTACCACTAATTTGTATACACATGAAAGAATTATCTCGTAAATGCTTGCCGAAAAACCTAAGGTTTGGTGTAATGCTAAAAGCCCCTCAACCAACGAGAAGCGCCAACGAGAGTTTGAGGGAGAGTGCGCGAATCGCACTCGAGTGGAAGGCACTGCTACCTGACAAAATCTCGTAACTACATATTGCAACGGTTTTCAATCGACTATCGAAAGTAATTGCACAATTGCTTTGGCTTTGCATTGCTACGAATTACGATTGCTGACGAAGCTCTCGCCACTTTGTCGACCAATCAAAAGTAGAGCTACGACTACTGATGACGCATTCGTTCGTATGTCTCAAACTTGGTTTACAACCTATTTTTACTGGCCTTGCCAGTCTTACTAGCCCCCAAACCCCCGTATTACCATGATTTATACTACTACATGAGAAATTTTTGTAATTTGATTGGCTAGGAGCAGTGGTATTTCTGCTTTAATTTGAAATACCTACATGTGAAAATTACAAACCTTTTGCAAGTAGTAGTATAAACAAATAATAGCATGATTTGTACGGGATATTTGCATAAATACCACTCGAGATATTTCAAAATTGCCTCCAATGTTACTCGCCTAACGGCTCTTGAAATTACGTACAACAATTTTGAAATATCCCCTGTGGTATTTATACCAAATATCACTACAAACCATGCTATTACCTATACTAATTGGAAACTAGTGTAGCCCGGGCTATGAACGTGCTGCGGAAATTTATAACAGTAGGAAATTCAACTCTATCACTGTGTATTGCCTCGGAAGAATGGCTCGCCTTCTTAGCATGAAAAAGGCCGTGCAATCGGAAATAAATGACATGTCGATGCTTGTATTAAGTAAAGTGTTAAATTTCATAATTCAGAAGCGAAGATAATACCAACAAACATTAAATCTCAATCTGCCAGCGTTGAATACTATGCAGGATAATACTACAATAGTTAGTTGATCTCTGACATGGCACGGCGCGTGACAGCGCCACACCGTGAGTCAATTCTTCCCACCAAGGCAACAGCCATTGATCACAGCATCACAAAATAAATACACCAAAGAACCGCAGAGCGCCGTTTGACTCGCACAGTTCTACAATATACTTATGAAACGTCCTTAAGTCAATCTTTCTCGAGAACACTGTTATCAATCCAAATTTGATTAGATTTTGATAGCTAGCTCTGGCGAAACTCTAAAAGGAACATGACGATGCTCTACCAATTCGCAGTGCTTTCTGGTCTGCTGAAAGCGAGGCTCTTCCACAGCGCTGAGCAGAGTGGTCCGCTGAAAACGAGGGTAAAAACTATCGCAAACTCTCGATTTTGCCTACCTTTCTTTTAAATTATGAATTGCTACTTCGCTCACTGCGCTCGCTCCGCACCAATTATATATTTACCTACGTTCTTCTTTTGAAAGGAAATGAGACCCTATACCGTAAAAGAAGCAACTACTCAAAAAAATCTATAATTTTTTTTAAATTTTAAAAAACCTTAATGCAAACAAAATATTTTGACTAGTAGCTAGACCTGTCTAGCATTTTTTCTTGTTTCTGATTCAGATAAATCGATTTTAAGCTCCAGGACACATGATCTTCAAAGTTGGAATCGTTCTTCCACTTCTCCTGCCACCATTTTGGCAATAGGCAAAGATGAGGTGGCTGCAGGCGAGGGTGCATTTCTGACATGCAGCACTCGGCTCCCTATATTCCCTGTACCTCCATCAAACACAAAGTCGTCTACAAGGTTCCCCTCAAGGTCCATGGCCTGAGCACGTACACCAGAAGGACCCCTACAATTCGTTGATAGAAGTACAAAGTTGTCAATGATATGGTCATCAAAGGATTCTTATGTTTTTTGAATTGCTGCACCAGTCAAAGAAAGGGAAGCTAGTACTTATTCTCATCTTGTCTGTGGTCGTTTTGGTCAAAAAAGAGAGGGAAAAAAATGAACTAGCTTCCTACAAATAAGCGACGCGCAGTCGTTGTAGCCTACGTGTAGCCGCACCCTCCCCCCGAAGGATAAAACGTTTTTTTCTTCGGGGGGAGGGTGCGGCTATACGTAGGCTATCTCGCTGGAGTAAATACAATGTGCATTATCCTTTAATTTCGCGGAAAATAAATCAAAGAAACGGACCTCACCTTTCCACGTCTTCAACTTTTAGATTCGGAACATATCTCTGTAACTGTTTTACTTGCGCTGATTTGAATATTCCACGATAATACTCTCCAACACCAAAAGCCAAGTACTTAAACATCAGCTTCCTTAGACCGCTGTTAACATAAGATATGACAACATGGCCGTCACTTCGATGCATTGTGTGAACTGTAACAATAACATCGTTTAAGCTGTAACAATAACATCGTTTAAGCTGTAACAATAACATCGTTTGAGTTTTATTGATTGCCATGAGGAACCTAAACATACCTATAACTGGTGGATAAGAATCTATGAGGGAGACTGAAATTTCAGTTCAGTTGGTGTTACTAAGAAAAATAAATCTGATGAAACCATAAAGCTCGGACATTAAAAAAGGTTAGCACGTGCATCGGGACGCGCAAATCTCCTCATGAATATTGATTTCAGACAAATACCACTTAAGACACAATACCACAACCCTGGAATATCGCTACAAGATAGACTAACATGCTTTAAAGCCAGTTCCCAGCTGAAATGAAGGAAATCCTCCGGTAGGCTGCTTTCGCAACGTGTTACATCCTGGTGTACTCTGGGATCTCCTCTAGGGTGGTGTGAGTGGCAGTTGTTTCCATACAAGGCGGCATGTCCATTGGTTCAGCGGTCTCTTCAGGTTTCCATGTAAGTAGCCAGGAGCGAATCACCCCTGATTCGCTCCTGAAGTAGCCTGTTCCATGATTGGTAGTAATCCACTCTAATCTGGGGAAGACCATTTGCATTCAAAGGGTAAAACACGGCAGTGGGATCCATAAACTGTTCGAATTCAGGCATCATTTGTGCTTGTGGGTGTGCTGAGTTAACCACAGGAGACCGAAACGAAGTGAAACCCACGGCAGTCTGATAATCCATCATTTCAGTCCCGGATGCTGTTGTTCCCTCTAGGGTAGGGTGAGTAACACATGTCCCCACATCGGGTAGCGTGTCCATCAGCAAAACAGCATGATCAGGTTCCAGTGTGATAGTCCGGTGCCACGGCGCCAAGAACGTCAGTCTCATTTGTGAAGGATCATTCACAGGTTGAAACATCTTTGGATACTCCATTTCTTGTGGTTCAGTGAGTTTTTCCTCCATCGGTTCGCAACTCACCTCTGAATTCGTGGACAAACGGGTTGGTGGGATTTGTGTCAGGGCTGTTGTTGACCCAGTAAACTTCACCGGGGCGGTGTAAGTGGGATTTGTCTCTGTGAATGGAAGAGTTTTCATAGGTTCAACATCTGGATCCTTCTGATCATGAACACGAGGTAACTTGAACGCTTGCTGTGGTTCAGTAGAGTATTCTGCCAAAAGCTCTCCAAACTCCGCTGAACTCCTCTCGAGCTGCAGACCTGTCTGTTGCACCATAGTCGCCCTTGATCTCTTGGGTATAGCCCTCTTTCTTGGTGCGAGGATTCGTGCTTTTCTTTGTACTGATGACTGTAGCTCGTCATTACACGCTCTCCTCTTTGCGTCGCCAGGAAAGGGTGTGTCTTCATTGTCAGAATCGCTATCAAGTTCGCTCATGATAGGAACCAAGGAGGGCTCCAATGTTTGTTGTGGTTCAGTGGAGTATTCGTCAATCAGCCCACCAAACTCCACTGAATTCCTTTCCGTCTGCAGACCTGTCTGTGGTGTTATGGTCACCCTTGACTTCTTGGGTACAGCTCTTTTTCTTGCGGCGTGAGTTCCTGCCTTTCTTTGTACTGTTGACTTGGACTCGTCTGTATGCCTACGTTTTTTTGCGTTACCAAGGCAGGCTGTGTCCTCATCGTCAGAATCGCTATCGAGTTGACTCGGGTTACGTAGGGAAAGTGGCTTCGTCTGGTATGCATATCCGTTGCCTCGCTGACAGCCGCTAGATCCATCGCACCAGGAAAACTTCTTTTCCTATCGACATTATGGCTATCAAGATGGCTTGGGATAGAAGGAACATGAAGCTGTGGAGTTTGAAGTTGTTCCGTGTGGTACCCTCCCACTGTCCCACTGACAGACGCTAGATCTCTTACAGCATGACAGCCTCTCCTATGAGCAAAACTCTTCCTGGATCGTCTGTCAGCAGCTTCTTTCCTCATTAGAGTTGTCTTGAATTTTCTTGTTACAGATCGCCTGGTTCCTCAGTGCACACATGCTTTGTTTCCCCAGTCAAACCGCTATTCCTTATGTTAGGGGTGACCGCATTGTGTTCTGGGATAGGAAGTACTGCGTGTTCCAAAGTTTGTGGAACGTCATCTCCATCACAAAAGTCAGCAGTTTCTTCTGAGTGTCGCTTTCGTAACTTATCGCCTGCTTTCTTGGAGACAGACCCGTTTGGTCCTGCAGCTATTTCCAGATATATCCCAACTCTCACCTCTGAATGGTCTTTGCACACACGCTTTGTCCTTGTTTGACCACAACCACTGCTTAACAACGTTTCCTCAGGATTGCCACAGCTTCGACAATGTTCCAGTGTAGGAGCTTCCTGATGTCCCACTGGTGCGCAGAGATCG
>OX453284.1:6928976-7068976 GCA_949710005.1 Ricordea florida
TTACTTAATCAACTCGTTTGATTTACCCAGTTTCTTGTCTTTCAATTTCCCACCGACGCAGCACCAGTTTCTTTAGAAACTATCCCCACAATAGATCCCCACAATATATTCGGAAAGCCATTTCTCTGGTTTACTGTGACAACTAACAGCAAGCAACAAAAGATTTCAGCCCAGGGCGCTTAGCCCGGTAGAAACAGCAACGAAACCTCAAATACTACTAGAATTCAAACTGATCCAAATGTTCTTCTCTGAAATCTCAATCCTAACAAAAGCTATATCTCAGAATTATTGTAGGATGTCACACAAGGCTATTACATGCTACACAGGCATCCTGATTCTGATATAAAACTAAAGTCATAACAGAAAGCACACTGGTCACCTTTTATTAAAAAATAAGTTAATTCAGGCAAACCTATTTTATTTATTTAGTACGTAAACACTGAACTGCAGTTCTTTTTTATTAAGTTTGACATTAAGTTTAGTTTGATAGAAATCTACTAAATTTAAAGGAATGCATGATAAAAAAGAAAACAATAATACAAAGGAAAAGTAAAGTAGCTGTTCATATACCTCACAGAATGGTTCAACTTCTTTGATTTCCTTGGAATTTAAAATCTTCAGGTCCTTCACATTATTTTCTAATCCTCTCTGATACAGTTTGTGAAGCTGAGTAGCTTCCCTTTCTTCCACAGCAACTATTATCTACAAGAAATTAATTTAGAAATTAATCATACTTGACACAGTTCTTTGAATAGTTTGTTTTTAATATTTAATGTAAAGAAAGGATATCTGTATGGAGCACCAAATGCTGAAAGATTTAAAGACAGACATCATTTCTGATGACAAATTGTGTACTTTTATACACTTGCAAGTATAACCGGTATAAAGTTTCAACTTTGTACATTATTTACCTTTCCACATTTCTTAACAGGAATCCTTTTCTCTTCACAATACTTATAAGACAGGTCAAGGCCTTCAACACATAATTTGGCCTTCAGGGAGCCTGGAGTATAATATATGCCACAGTGTATGACTCCACTGTTGCATCCAGACTGATGCACAGCTAGAAAAACAAACAAGACCAAAACATAAGTATATGACAGCACCACCATAATCTGTTTGGATCAATATCAGTTTCTGGGCAACTGTGCACCTACCCCTCCCCTAATCCAACAAGTTATAATGAGTTAAAAAGTTAGCGTTAACGTTGGTTTAGGGGAGGGGTAGGTGCATGGTTGCCCAGAAACTGATATTGATCCATCTGTTTTTAGTGATATGTGATCTTATGTTCAAATAAATAAAGAAAGGTCTAAACATATGCCACTTAAGAGTCAGCAGTGCAAGAGTACAGGTCATATCATGTCAGGTAAAGATTGTGGGATATGGCCATCAACACACTTTAACATGTATTGTGGGGTAGTTTTTAAAGAAACTGGTGCTGCTTTAGTGGGAAATTGAAACACAAGAAAATGGGATAATCAAACAAGTTGATTAAGTAATTTGTACCACCGTCAGGTAAAAAAGGGGGTGCTGACGTTTTGAGCGTTAGCCCTTCGTCAGAGCGAATGAGAGGATTATGGGTTATGTGCAATTTATATAGAGAGGTTTGGAGCCATGCTATTTGGAGCTATGCTCTAACATGACCTGTAAGTGTTTAAATAATGGAGTCACCAACTGTTCTATTTTTGCGACCTAAAATAAAGCCCTGAAGTTTAAGACAAGTTACTCCTAATTAAGTAACTTTCTGCTTTTGTACATTAAAGAAGGGATACCAATCTTCCACACAAGGGATAGCTCCACAATTATTTTTACAATAACTGAGCAAATTCTCGCGCGCTGATTGGCTAATTTTTATCATCAATAAGAGTACAGACACATAAAATTTTAATTTATGCAAGGTTTTTTCGCGTGATAAGTGAGCTGTCAAACAGTCAGATTTTTACCCAATCAAATTGTATTACATGTTGTCACAAGCCAATGAGAAGGCAAGAAAAGTTATTGAGAATACGGTAGTTGTGCCCTGATTGCGTCAATTTAAATAAAATTCAGCATTTTTCGAGTTTACTTGCTGTTTACTTGCGTTTTCTTTTCATTTAAGTCTTCATTTGACCTTTTTCGCGTTTTGTTATTGTAAAAAACAAATTGACGTCAGTTTTTTATGCGTCTGTCCTCTTATTGATGATAAATTGCGTCATAACATTGTCAAAGGTTGTTGTACAACACTTTGACAATGTTGACAAAGGTTGTTGTACAACACTTTGACAATGTTATGACGCAATTTATCATCAATAAGAGGACAGACGCATAAAAAACGGACGTCAATTTGTTAAATGGATGGTACCTACTTAATTTACAGCTGGATGGAAAGACAGTGTAAAGTTCAGTTTATTATATAGACTGAGACATTTGTTGTGGATTCAACTTACACAATTCACTCTCTTTTTCCACAACTGCAAGTTTCAGTGTGGGATGCCTGATACTTAACTCCCTGGCTGTTGCCAGTCCAATAATGCCTCCTCCAACAATGACAACATCATAAGATACATGTGTAGTAAGGTATCTATTGACGGCACAGACAAAGATTAGGTCTTCTAAATACTAGACTCTGTCAGACCTGTCTACCCACAGCTTACAATGTTACCATAACAGTCCATGTTTACTCTACTCTAGCTCTCTGAATCTTTTAGCTGTGCTAGGAGATGTATGGCGATAGAGCCTTTTCTGTAGTTGCCCCTAGGCTATGGAATCAATTGCCTCTTGAACTTAGGAGTGTTGCCTCTGTTGATGGGTTCAAGATGCAGTTGAAGACATACTTATTTAAATTGGCTTATGATGTCTAGTTATTTGTAGTTTAGTTAATTTTATTTATTTTCATTCATTTTATTACTACGCTTTGAGCAATTAGTGGACACAGTCCGCGGCTCGTGTTTTCTACATTTCACTCGTGTTCTCAAATGCCCGTTGTGTTTTATCACAGTGTAATACACGGCTTAGGCTTCTTTATTTGTTAATTACAAAACGAAGACCGAAGACGGAAGACCCAAAAACGAATACCTCTGCTAAAATGCTTTGACAGATCCTTAAAATAGAAATTATCAGTCGCTACGCTTTATGGGGCATGAAATACATATCAGTTGCTACACGTTATGGGGCACTGACAACTACAAAACGAAGACCCTATCACTAATTATAACGAATATTTCGGCGCCCCATAAAACATAGCCTCCTTCGCAGCCGTTCTTAGTCTCGTCACGCAATGCTTCCCTCCCACGAACGTGGGTTCGTGGGGAGGGAAGCATTGCGTGACGAGACTATGAACGGCTGCGAAGGAGGCTACATAAAACGTAGCGACTGATAATATGTATTTTGCTGGTATGACAAAGCGTTTTAGGAGGGTCTTCGTTTTGTAGTTTGACCCTCCCTATCAATAACGTGTGTTTCAGCGCCCCATAAAGTGTAGCGACTGCTAATACGTATTTTGGTGATCCGACAAAGCGTTTTAGCCGGGGTCTTCGTTTTTGGGTCTTCGGTCTTCGTTCGGTTTGTAGAAACCCTGACAGACAACCGTGCCTGGGTAAAACCGTTTTCTTATGATTATATTGAAATATTTTTCTGATATTTATGAGCTGAAAGGTAACAATCTAAATCTTCAAATAAACGTTAGGAGTAAATCCTGGCACTCAATTTTTGCAGAATGACGAGTAATTAGTAATCAATGTAGTTATTAACCATTATTAACAGTCTCCCATGGCGGTCTAGTTTTCTTCCCCACGGGAATTCCAGCTGACGAAAACCCTAGCCAGCTGTTTTATGCGGCCTGGTGACTTGATAAAACACATTTGTAATGTCATGAGAGTATTTTACGCGCAGAGATTACCTGACGCATACCTTCTGTGTCGAGAATTCACTGCCTGACGGATAAGTGCGCTCGATCTGGGAAGACACGAAACACACGCCCTTTGCGTAATTCTTTGCCCAAAAGAAAAAAATCTTTCTCCCAGCATTTCTGATGAGGTTTAGAGTTTACGTCTCTCAACGAAGGAATGGCCAATTACATTACTGAAGAGATGGAACCTGCCTCCATGGCCAATTTCGCCTGCGAGAAACCACAATCAGTCGATAATCAGTCAGGCACACCGCAGCCGTGGAGAATTGGAAACGACAACAAGGCTTTTCTAAAGGTGGTAACTTAAGCCGAAAAAACCGGATGCTCTCGCAGGCTACTCGATGAAACGCATCATAGCATTTAAAAATGTCCTCAACGCTACTTTAAGGATATTTCATCTGTCAAAATTGACATAATTTTGACCTTGCCCAGTAAAAAGTTAAAGGAACCTAGAATAATTTAAGTGGGCACCTGTATAAAGCGACCAGTTTTCAAGGTCCTGTGGGTAGTCACTATATACATGTGTTACAAGTGTCTATCGAGACATGAAGCAAGCAGCAAGTTTGGGGAGCACGAGAGAAGCGGGAATGATTTCCGCACAGGTCCCTACTTAATTATGCATCCTGTAACCATACAAGAAATGTTTGCACGCGCACTTCCCAAGTCAATTCAACTACAGCATGCAAAACGAGTGGCGACCTGTGCGGAAATCATTCCGAGAAGCGTTAGAATTACTTGGCACAACTGAGAGCAACTCTGGAGTAACATATCAACAGATACGAAAGAGATGTATTCATATTTGTTTTACCTTTAAGATAAATAACACTTAATTTAGTTTTTTGCCCTGACTATTTACAATGTGAAAATACTTGTGATACTTGGTTTAACAAAAATAGAAATAATAATAATAATAATAATAATATATATTTACAATATATGATGTACTAAAATGCTAAAACTGACATTCACAATTATAATGGAAAAGTACAATCTGAGTTATCAGATATCACAAGGTAGTAGGTGCATTGGGTTCAGTGTCAAAGAAGCTGGGAGGCCACTTGGAGCAACTAGGTATTAGTAAAGGTATAATCATACAGTTTGAGTTCAATTTGGAATTAATTTGCATGAGTGAGTTTTTCAAAAAGCTGAAATTGCATGAGCCACTTTGGCGAGTGCAATGTCAGCTTTTTGAAAAACTTACAAGTGCAAATTAATTCCAAATTGAATGAGAAAAACCATATGATTACTTATTAATAATATTAAATAGATTTAGGCAAACCTAAAAGCGGAGCTCCTCACACAGTCCCTCCAAAAATGCTTGAAAACTTGTAGAAAGAACTCAGCTTTATGCTTATGTCCCTCCAAAAACGCTTGAAAACTTGTGGGAAGACAATTTTTCCTCCAAAACCGCTATGAATAATCCGTTTCTTCAGCAAAACATTGTAGACTGCTGGCTGTAGGTTGTGTAGCCGCGGCAAGCCGCGAAAAGCGCGCGAAAGCAAAGCCTCGTTTCGGTTTAAGACCTTCTAAATATCCTGGATGACTATGGCCGGCATGTTGGGGCAACATCGTCGTCGTCGCTAGGCGCACGCGCCCGCGAGCCATGCCGCTAGCCACGATGACCATGAAAACTCAAACGCATGGTTTTCTCAATTTCTATCCTCGCACGGTAGTTATGGGGCTCCGCTATAAACATGAAAAAATTTGCCTAGAGGAAGTGCCGGAAGATCTCATTACAGACAGGAAGTGAGCATTTGATGCGGATTTGACACTTTATTTACTGATTGGCTGATGAAGATCAGCTGATAACGCTACAGACACAAAGCGGTTCGTTTAGAAATAAAGAATATCATAATCCAGAATATCGATGTGTAATTTGCACTGGTGTTACAGTTGAACTGCACTGCTCTCAACCAATCAGAATTGAGTAATTTTTTCATGTATATTATTAAGGATCAAACAAGAACGATGGAAAAGTCGGCACTCCCCAGATCTGCACATATCCTCAGAAAAGTGCTGTAATTAGTCTTTAATAGGTCTCGGGACGAAACTTGACTGGATATTTCTACCCTGGGAAAAACCCTGTGCTTAATTTTACATAAATTAAATTATACATTAATTATTACATGTTGTGTCTCCAACCTGTGTTGAGTTGCTGAGACACAATTAAGAACACCCAGAAAAAAACACAAAAAACCGAAGAGAACTGTAATATGATAATTAATAATAATAATTAATAATTATAATAACAATAACAAAAACAACAGTAATAATAATTGTCATTACAAATAATAATAATAATAATAATAATAATAATAATAATAATACAAAGAGACATGACAATGTAGCTCTGGTAATCCATTGGGACCTGGCTGGAAAATATGGCTTTGAGCAAACTGCGAAGTGGTGTGACCATGTTCTGGACAGTGTACTTGAAAATGAGGATTGCAAGATGTTATGGGATTTCACTGTAAGAACTATGAGATTGAGGCTAGTAGACCAGATTTATTGCACATTGAAAAAAGAGAGCGAGAGCAATTACCAAATTATAGATGTGGCAATTCCAGAAGATGGGAGGGTTAAAGTAAAAGAAGACAAAAAAGTAGAGAAATACCAAGATCTTGCGAGAAAAATAAGAGAGATGTGGGGTGTAAGGACAAAGGTGATACCCATAGTGGTGGGTGCATTGGAAGCAATACCACTGAGGTTAAAAGAAAATTTGAGGACCACTGGTGTGGACATATCCATCGAACTGATTCAAAGCTCTCTACTGTTGGGGATGGCAAGAATTCTTAGAAAAGTGCTTGAGACAGAAAAGGAAAGAATGAAAAACATTACGGATGCTTCTTGGCTACCCTAGGCAACTAGTTGTTGCCCATAGCCAATGAAAACCAGAGTTAACACCTTTTATCTAAGTGTATTAGCGCATAATAATAACAATGATAATGGTATAATGGTATGTTTAATTGTTATCATAATTATTGCAACTTGTTAAAATTTTCTTGGTTTCACACTTTCCTAAAAAATTTATTTATGACGCTGACATATGCATTAATATACACATTTCTACAGTGAGTGCCATGACAGTAACTACAAGTTCTTCCCATATTGCTACACAGATAGTAAGGTACATGCAACAATACATATTGTTGACTTATTAACTGGAACAGATGTGATCATGTCAGACCAAAACCTTTACAATTTTCAATTGCAACTATAAGACGTTCCTTTAGCTTCTGACAGGTACTGTAAGGTGGCAGTAGAAGTCTGTTGAAGCACGTCAGCGCTGATGGCAGCCTGTCAGAATCTGCACCATGGCGCTGGACAATGAAAGTCAGATTTGCAAGTCCTTTAAGTGGTACTCTGTCACTTCCAGTAACAAACATGAGAAATGCTTTTTTTTGTTCTAAACTCATTTCGTTAACAACTTTCCACAGCATGGCAACAGTTGGATGGCTGTGATTGTAACCCTCCTCGTAGGTAGCTGCTAGTTCAAGTTCATGGAAGTCAATAACAGGGCAGCCACAGATAAGGAGCTCCAGTTCATCTGGACGGAACAGTGTCAGAACTTTGCCACCACAAACCTGATCAAGAATAGTCATGTAAGTTGAATTGAGGAAACTAATAATTGCAGAGCCTTTCAACTTGTTTGCATAGTGTCTTACAGCAACAGAACTATCCAAAGTTATTTTAAGCAAATTATAATTATTACTCTTTCCACTAGTTACGTTTGACATAAACAAAATTATGGGATATGAAAAAATTCTATCCAATCATTTATATAAATCATATTTTAAAATGAGAGGCAGCAGTATGATTTGGCAAGATTATATGACATTGTATGCCTGACTCTGAATTTTAAAGAAGGTGAGGTAACATAACTGAGTAGTACATACCGTATACCTTTTACGTGCAATAAATCCATCTATTTTTCTACATTAGAAAATAGAATTCTAGCAGATTGAATCTGTACCTTGTGGAAGCCCTGAGAAAAGGCAGTGAATTGTCTCTCAACTGACTTCACAAGAAGATGGTCCACATATAGTGAAACAAAATGTCTTCTGTTGTGGTTTGTCACAGGAATGTTCCTTCCATTTGGAATAAGTTCTACACTTTGAACGTTTCCAAACTCACTTGATGAAACCTGCAAATTAATGCTGTATTCATTAGATCACTAACAATACCACTTGAATCCAAAATAAGAAAATAAAACACAAAGCATTAATGCTTGTAGATTCTACGTTGAAACAACACAGTTACATGTTTACATATGTAGAATTACCTGAAATGTATAGCAGAATGTGTCCTCCACATCACCATCAAACTCCAACAATTCCCTCAGACTCTTTGCCAGGGATGGTTGTATACCTATCAAGTCCTCCAGTTCCAGTTTTTCACCTTGAAGTTTCTTATAAATCACCAGAGGAAAGTGAACATCCAGGATAATGCCATTATAGATGGCCAGGCCCAGAAGGATTCCAACTAATTCAAACTCCTTCTCTGACTCCAGGGAGGAGCTGTTAATCCATACACTGTGACTTTCTTTGATGCATGTAAACATTCCATAACCTAGAAGCAATGAAATGTTCAACTTACTGTAAATAATGGTAATTGAACTGAGTGGAGTGCAATTTGGTCTGAAATCATAAGTGTGATTTCAAATATCGAATGAGCGCATAAATAGCGTGAGTTCGATATGAAATCAAAATTATGATTTCAGACTAAAATTGCACAACATGAAGTTCAATTACCACTTTATTACACTCATTTTGAAATCATAGTTTTTTGTCAATATTACTTATTTATTTATCCACTTCAGGAGGCCCGGTTTTTGAAGAAAAGTAACTTTTTAAAAATGATGCGATTTAGAGCAAAAAATGGTGCAATTTATGAATAAATCACACTGCTATGAGCCAATAAAATTGCAGGGATCACCTGTGATTTCAAATGGGTGTAATAAAGGACACAAATATCTTATCCAGTCATTTGTATCTGCATTCAGTAAGCATCTAGTTGTCACCCTATCCAGTGGTTTAATTAAGGACTAGGCACCAGGAAAATTGACCAGCTGGGAAGACAACTTTGCCCAGCTGCTTTCAACTCACCAACAAAAAGAACAAAAACTTAAGTTTTCTTCAAGTGCAATGTTCAATAATGTACCGTAATAATAACCAGATGCCAAATCCAGATGCTCTCCTGCTATAATAAATTAACTAGAATGAAACCCTTAACTATACCAACATCCCAGCATGAAAAGTTTACCTGGATCAAAGACAGCCTCAACTATCATGTGAAAGAATTCTTTCTGTAGTCCACCCATGTCTAGTCCCTGCTCTCCTCCACCAACATACTTTATCTTCAGGGGCTTCTTTAAGTCAAACTCCTACATAAAATTTAAAGCAGTCAAGTTACATTATTTTACAGGAACAAATACTCAATGGATAAATACATAATGTGAATGGATTCAAACTATAAGAGTCAATATTGCCAACGTTTCTTGTTTATTCAATCCTCAGATCAGCGTCACTCACTCTCAGGTCTAGGTCTCTAACTTAGCTGTTCACCAGTCATGTCAATAATCTACAACAGGTCTGCAATGGATATTTAGAATCGCCCTAGGTCTGCTCCTAACTATTATTCTGGTTTATGGTGACCACACTTCGTTTCAACCATTCAGTCACAGGATATTTGGTATAATCTATTCACTTGGACTGGTCAGAAAAACGCCTGTCTTAACTACAGTAAAGGGAACAATAACTATTGATCATCACAAACCTTGAGGGCAATCTGGTTCAGTGTATCATGAATCAAATTATCTCTGTGAATTTCCAAAACCAGAAAAGGGCACATGGCAGATTTGACTGCATCCTCGACACTGTTATCCTTCTCAACCTCTTCCCAAAGCCGCTGAGCCTGCTGAACCCTGGCCTGATGTATTATGGCATTTTGATATTCAACTCGCATTTGCCACACTGCATCAATATGCAATACACGAACCTGCAGTTATTGAATGAATGACAAGTTAAATTAAAATAATTTATTGAAAGGGTGCCTGGAATAAAGTCCCAGGTGACTACTGATCAACTGACTATTTCTCCTTCCAATTTACCATGGACGTGCAAAAAAATAGGAGGGAGAACTTGACCATTGATCAAGAGTCACTTCTGAGGTTTTTATTCCATGCACCCATTAATTATCAGTTCCATCTATTTATTTATTTGCCAATAGCAAAGTTACTTTGAATTCCAACTCATAAGTATCTACTGAAAAGATTCACTACAACAAATTATTTAATGCATACACATATATAATTATGCATCTAACAAGAGTCTAATGAAAATTGTAAATTGCTTAAAACATCAAGGACTTAAGTGACAGTTACCTTTGATGCAGGATCCAGCAAAAAAGGGTAGTCAAGGAGTGACAATTTCTGATCCATTGAAGAGCTGAAAGTTTGCACACAAAGTATTGTATATTTTATAACAGAATGTGATATTTACAAAACAAAATTATACAGAAACTGTTTAACAACTTGTATGCCTGCCTATCTTCTATCAATAATATACATGCAAAAATTTCAATGTGTTGATTGGCTGAGATTACATCAATTAATCCCAAACGTTGCAGAAAGTTGAAATTAAACTTTGCATGTATATTATTGACAAGTAATCAAATGATTTTGAGTCCAATTTGTATAAATAAAATAGGTAAATTTTTCAAAGACAACAAGTTGCACTTGCCCTACAGGCTCATGTAATTTTTTCAGTCCTTGCTCATTTATTCCAAATTGCAGTCAAAATCATTTGATTATCTACAGTAACTGTACAGCCCAAAGTTGAAAGAGGACCATTACACTGCTTTGTCCTTTCAGCAGCCTACAAACACAGCCAGCTGCTACTTACAGTGCTCAGAGAGATGTTGAAAGCTGTGTTTTTAGCTGACCATGAGCAGTTTCCTTCTCCTTGATGAAAAGGCATTCAATATATATGGGTTATTGACCAAGCGTGAGGTCAAGATGGCTGGATATTGGCTAAGTTCTTTTTTTTGCGTTTTTATGGACCGAGACGAAGTCGAGGTCCATAAACACGCAAAAAAAGAACGAGGCCAATATCCAGCCATCTTGACCGAACAAGCTTGGTCAATAAAGGATTTATTATATGGGATAAAACACCAAAAAATGATCCGTGTACGTGTTTATTTTCAAGGACTGAAAAGGAAGCCCGTTACATGCAAAAATCAAGTTTTCTCGTTTTCCAGCTCCATCGATACACAAACCACAGGAAATCTTTAACTGTCACGGAAAAGATTTTTCAGGGAAAAACTAAGAAAGAAAATTTTGGTAAACCGGCTTTCGCCTCGGATGAATTTTCCTTGCGGGACAAAGCCCTTATCCCGAGCGGGCAAGATAGCTCCATACTGCCCGCTCGGGTAGCCAATCACAGCGCGAGATTCGGTTCATCTTGCCCGCTCACGGAGCTAGTCATATAATAAACAGGAGTACAATACAGTCAGATGTTGTTAAGGAATGGGTTGTTGTTAGATGCTGTTACATGCAAATGCTTCCCTTCTAAACATTTTGGAGTTTACATTTATATTATCATTGAAAAGAACATTCTGCACCAACCGTTTCACTACTAGCTTCTTGATTAACCAAGTGATGTTAATTGCTACAACTCTATAATTGACGTACCTTTCAGCACTGTGTAGGGCTCTCCAGTTCTCATATTCCTTCTTAAAATCAAGTTTCAAGGATAGATCTTCATTGTAGAATTCTGCAACAGGAACCAGCTCCTGTCTCATTTTCTTTTTTGCTTGCACACAAGTGTCACAGAATATACCCAAAGTTGCAGAGACCTCCAGCAGATAAGGTGAACTACACTGACCAGGAGAAACAAGGCTGCCTAAGTATGCCTGCATCACCTGCAAATTCAAATCCCAGTTAAAACTTGGCACCTGAGTCAAGCATCAAACTATGTTTGACTGTCCACCTGGCTGCAATGTACACTTTTCTTTAAAACATTAATATGTCTTACACTAGTCCCAGTAGCTCCAAAAGCTTATGTCCTAAAAGGAAATTTATCATACTCTGTATGTGACAAAATAGTTTTGAAAATTGAAAATACTTTATATGAGCTAAAATTTTGCATGGGCTCTGCCATTTAATGGGAAACCTGCTGCATGTATTTGTTTGCTTTTTTCTCTTTTTTTTTTTTTTTTAATTTTTGCTTTTTGGCATTGCGAAGAAATAAGGTATCTTAAAAAAAAGCTCTTTCCTGGTGTCAGCTAGCTGTATAATTTGACCACACTATTAAGCTAGGCAGGCTAATCCTAAAACAAAAAACGTAAATGCAAGGCACTGTTCCATTAAATTGAAGTTTGAATCTGTGTGAAAGTTTAGCTGATATGGATTATTTTTATTCTTACATACAATACCACTAGTTTTACTTTCAGATCTTCAATTTGCTTTTCTCCGACCTCCAAGAAAGCACTGGATAGTTTATAGACTAAAAAGCGAACAGCAATACCTGAAGTAAATGCCTGAAAGAGTCTGTATCATAACCAAGAAATATATTGATAAGGGCATGCCTAGAGTCTGGCAGCAGTTTACTTAATCCATGACAGAGCTTCTTTAAAAGAGCTTGTGACTCCTGAACAAGTGGGTTCTCCAATAAAATGACCAACTGTGCAATCTCATCAGGGTTAATAATCATAGAGTCCAACGTAGTCAGATGGATTTCTAGTGCATTCAGAAGAGGTAGCATGAAAGTATCCTTAGGTTCCAAACCCAAGATTAGCTTGTATGCTTCACGTACAGAGGCTGTGTCCAGGTATGACTGGCCATTGCTTCCAACACTCCTGAAACTGTCATTCAGTGCCTGAGATGAAGTGAACACAGTCCTTATGGTGTTTATAAGGAAAGCAGGATCCTTACACTCATAATATTTTGCAACTGATGACTCAAGCATTGAAAGTGTAAGATGTGTCAAAGAAAATTCCTGGACATGTCCCATAGACATCTCAAGGGCACACTCCTTTTCAAATTCCTCCAAGTCTATAGCTTCATTTAATGAACTGTTTGAACTGAATAGTTCCAATGGCATTCCAGAAAGAGAATGGTCTTGCATAAGACTGCCAGACACATTCAGCTTGGAAAACTCAGCTTCAAGATTTAAGATATTGCTCTTTGCCTCAACCATCCCTGGAGGAGCCACTCGATTAAGTTCTTGAGTGCTTCCCTTTTCACTGGGAAGTAATTTGTAATCACATTGATTCCCAGTGAGTGTTTGTAGATTCTTAGTAGATCCGAGTCCTGTATTATTCATTTCACTTGATTCGCATTGATTTCCACACTTTTTTCTGCCTTCAACTGAGTGCATAATCAAATTTGACTGTTTCTCTGAATTCCGACTTTGGGAACGGGGCTGGAAGAGTGTCTGGAAAGGTGTAGTAGAAAATAAGCTATGTAGAAAAGGTCTGGGTTTGTTTTCCTTTGCTTCAAACAGCTGTGAGGGTAGAGGAGTGTTTAGTCCATCGTAAGAGATACAAATATACTGTTTGTTTCTAGTGGCAAGTTCTATACTTATTATCCCAGCTACGTCTGGAGTAAACCTCACACTTTCTCTGCAGGAAAAACAAAATTTGTTGAAACAGTTCTCCCTACCACATCCTTTAGTAAGTTGATGATAGTAGCATTTCACTAGATCCTCAAAATTACTTTTTATTTCAGAGAATGATGAGTTGGGCTGATCGTAGCTCCTTGGAGGTATAGCCTCTTTAACAGACAGATTTGAATCCGAAATCGCCGCTAAATTGCTGGCACTCAATGTCTTTTCACTGACTTTCAAAGACTGAAGCTGAGCTAAACTTGAATATCTCCTAGAACTGTCAAGATTCAAGCTTGTCAGAGAACCTCCAAACACATCTTTTCGAAGCTTTGGTTGACTAGAATGTTTCTTCAGCTTGCTAAACTTTGTAATGGTCTCACCACTGTGAAGTGAGTGCCTCTTGGACAGCGCCATCGGTATTTTGGGTGGGCGACCAGCGACAATCGACGTCTGGCAACCCAAAACTTCGTCCATCTTGTCACGGCTCGTTTTCTGGTCTTTCCCAAAAATTGGATCAAAAAAAGAGACTTCTTTGGTTTTAGGGAATAAAAGAATCCAATCCTATTCGCTAGCCTCCATACAAAGTTGTACTTTTTCACAATTTCTTTAACGTTCCGTTTCAGTCCAGAACAAAAACACCGCCATTCGTGTTGCCGTGACGACGGTAAAAACGGCCAGAGGCTATCCCATGAGTATTGCTACCAAATATAGCAATTGATGAGATCGCCGGTTTCTTGGTAATTTCACTTCCTCTGTAAAAACATGGCGAATGCGGTAAGTAATGATCGATCCTGTTCCTCTCTATCTGTCGCTTTTTCCCTGGTATTATGAATACTGTTGAATGAGGTCAGAAGTATCTGATATTTTTTAGTTCTAAGCTTACAACATTTTAGGGCAAAAAATTATACGGTTGACATAGATTTTTGAAATAAGATAAAATTTGAGGGCTTTAATTTTGAGCTTTGGTCATTAAATTGTTACAAATTTTGTTTCTCCTTTCTTATACGCTTCAGATTAAAAGAAAGAAATTGATTTTTTTGTGGCGTAATTCACATGATTTAAACTTGGGGTAATGTAGACCGGAAGCAAAGCAGACTGTGTGCATTGGTGATGTGGCAAAATTCATATTAAACCTGAGAAGATCTGTGCAGTCATTCTCCTCTCTGGCTGCCATGCACTTCTTTATATAAGATTTTGAAGAAGTTTTTGCTAAAAAAAGAGTCAGTGTCTTAGTTGATAATTTCCATCACCTGCTTGGTTGACATTCTATGAATACTGTATGAATATTGTATCAATATTGTAAGGGGAAGTTACTTATTAACCACTTTTGAAGTTTTAAGGTGTAAAGTGAAACTGCAATTCTTGTATCACAGTGCAGCTTGTATGACTGCATATCAACTTCATATTATCTGACAATGCAAATATCATCCAGTAGTTAGAGTTTCGTTTTGCAAGTCCCTTAAATAGTCCTGCTTACAATGTAAACTTGCTTGCCAATTTTTTTTTTGCAAATTTGGGTAGTGGCAGTCTAGATGTCAGCAAAAAGTGCATGGGAATTTATGATACTACAATCAATTGATAGCAGTTTGCACTCAGCACTAGACCAGAGTTCACATGGTTCCATCTGAAACCAAGGAATCTAATATATGTGCTAGCTATTGGGTGCAAGAAACCCCAAGGTGCAATATTATTGTCTTTGAAAAGTCCTTTTGGGAAAGTCCACAAAATTTGTAGGTATGTACCATACAACCATGAGCCATGAAACCTAATTGTAGAACTGCTTTCGTTCTTTTACAGAATGAGGAAGAAGTAGTTCCATTGTTTGATGGAGAGTTACTAAGAGGTCTGGACCTCAGTAGAGGAAACTGCAAACTCAATGAATGTGGTCTGTCTATAGACAATCCTGGTGATGGCTTAATGTTGAGACCATTAGGTAGCAGTGACTATGACAAAGGTATAGACTCATTCCTGACCAATACTAGGCCACTGCTTTGAATCAAACACTTAAGAAATAGAAAACATGTAAGTGGAAGTTTGGGAGAACGAGAAATGCTGTGGGAACACGAGCCGCAGGCACGTGTTTACACAGCTTTTTCGAGTTCTCCCAAACTTTCACGAGAAAACACTGCGACGAAAAAAAGGAAAACAACGTTTTAGCTTTGATGACCAAAATGTTAATTCTCTTTGACACATCATCATTACGTCAACAGCTCGTGCTAGTTCTGTGTTTCTATCGAGTTATAGAAACATGAATTCTAACCAATCAGCACGCATATTTTCTTAGGACTGTTTTCTAATATAGGATATTGTATGGCTGAAAGGTATCAACAGGAACAAGATAGACCTATTTGGATGGATGTTTCAATAGTTATTAGTAATAGCAGGTAATACCAGTGTTAATACAAGGACGTGCCACTCAGTAGTATATACCATAGGTAGTATGTGTTGACTTTATCAAACAGTTGTTCAATATCTTAGTGAATTTCATGCATATTTGTAAAAAAGAGCACTTATATGGTTCATCACACCCCACCTTCAATCCACCATCTCCCTACCTCCAACAATAACACTTAAAGACAAGGAAACTTTGGTTTCTTAATACTGATCCACTGTTTGCAAGTTCAGTGAATCTTGACTGCCAGTTCAAATAGTCTAATTTGCTGTTTACAGGCTTTGTAGAATTGTTGAGTCAATTAACAAAGGTTGGTAACTTTACAAGGGAGTTGTTTTTAGGTAAGTAAAATAACATGTCTTGTCTGATTTGTGTTTCTTGAATTATTAATTACTGATATTTAGGAACTGAATGATGTTTGAAGCAGCCCTGATATTTACATTTGTCTGTGTTTGGTATCAGAGCGTTTTCATGGTATGAGGTCCTGTCCAGGCACATATTACCTTATTGTGGTTGAAGATACTAATTTGGGAAAGATTGTTGCTGGTGGAACACTGTTTGTTGAACAAAAATTCATTCACGAGATTGCCCTTGTAAGTATACTTAGTGCATTTTAGTTACTATATGTTCTTATTGAATGAGTAGGAGGGCCAGACAGGAAAATATTTGGCTCAAGGTCATGATGTACCGAGCTGTGACGAAACTAATGTGGTTTATCTAGAAACCACAAGGGCTGACCGAAATAGTTTACGTGTCTGCGGTATCTATTACCGGAAATAGTTTAGATTTTTCACTAGCCACTCCTAACACATGTATTACTTGTTTTTCTATCTGCTCTACATTATTATTAAACGTCGTTTGCTAAAGAAAGTCTCTCGCGTGTTGTTACATGGTGGCAGCGAGTGGAGAGCTATAGTGGTACAATATTACACATAGTTTCTCATAAACGCAAGAGTTAAAAAGAATGGCATCGGGATACTCCCTACCACCTCCAGCGCACCTCGAGATTCATGACTCGAACGCTGCGGAAAAGTGGAAAAAGTTCCTGTTAGCATGGGAAAACTACGCTCTCGCCACAGAGCTCAGCGAGAAGTCCCAGCCAGTACAAGTAGCCACACTCTTGACAGTGATAGGCGAAGAAGCAAGAGAGGTGTACTCGACCTTCAACGACTGGGTAAACGAGGGAGACGACAAGAAAATCGGACCAGTACTAAAGAAACTAGGAGATTACTGCGAACCGCGCAAGAACATTCCCTTCGAAAGATATCGCTTCAACCGACGTATTCAAGGGCCAGGAGAGACTTACGACCAGTATCGCACGGCACTTCGAAAGTTAGCCGAGGGTTGCAACTTTGCAACAATAACTCCCGAAGAAATACTTCGCGACCGCCTGTTGTTTGGAATTCGTGAACCCAAACTCAGAGAGAGATTGTTAAGAGAGACAACATTAACACTCGCCAAAACAGACGAAATCTGCAGGGCATCCGAGAGCACAACTGCTCAGATGAAACTTATGGAAAAAGAAGAGAATCCATCAAGCACCGTAAATGCAGTCAGAGAAAAAAGCAAGAACCTTAAAGTGCCAAGAAAACGAAATCTCAAAGGCAAGGACTCCCAACACGGAAAACCCAAAGAATGTGAGAGGTGTGGCTCTGTTCATGATTACGCAAAGAAAGAACAATGTCCGGCTTTCGGCAAGACGTGTTTGAAGTGTGGTAAACTATCGCATTTTGCAGCTAAATGTCGCAGTAAGAAACGAGACAACAACACTCGCACGTTTGTTAGAGCTGTCGACGACGATGTCAGCGAATCCGAGGTATTCTACGCCGACATGATATCAGCAGTAGATCTGGATGATTCCCAACTCGTGACACTAAAACTGGAGTCTGGCAATTATCTGCGGTTTCAACCGGACACTGGAGCACAGTGCAACGTAATAGACCATTTGCAGGATTAGGTCACGTGCTTGGATACCACCTAGCAACGCCATGCTGGGACGCAAGCGTTCCAGCCGCCATATTTAGAATTATAGTGTGGTTAAGCGACACGAGCGATCTAAAAGAGTTCATCTTCAAACTTTTAGTTTTGTAAATGATATAACTATTATACTTGTTCGAATTTTGGAAGGAACACTCGCATATTTTGACAGAATACGGAACCTATTCCATCGTGACGACCTTTTGGCCTCATGGCGAGCAACGAAGGTAAGCAACCGTAACTGAAATATTCGTTGTTAGTCCTTTGCTTTGCCTCGGAAAAGATTTGAACTTTCATTCGCTCAATATAAGATACGGTACCTGTGACAGATTTCCATTTAGTTTACTCGCGAAGAGTGGTTGTCTTCTGTGACAACTGGTTTGTTGTTACCATAGAGTACTCAGAAAAACCGCGTTGTTTCTAATATTTTTTGTTGTATAAAGAACGAAGTTTTACCGGTAATCCGACGCAAGATATCCACCTCTTTCCTACCCTGACGTTTGCCGAAGTAGAGAGCTACGCGAAAATCTCTTCTGGTTGCACAAGCACAAGCAAAGCCTACAAATTCTTTGCTGAACCTGGATATCTCCACAATATTCAAGGTGAGCAATATTTCGTCACGTGAGTGCGTGTTTTATTTTCACATTTATTTTATGTCCTACGAAATGGATATAATAATAATTATCCAGTAACTATTTACTCTGAAATGTGATTGTTGTGCATCTATATGCCACACAGTATTTCGTACCCTTTGATGAACAATCTTTCATGTCTTTCAGTGACTTACCTGCCAGATAAAGTGAAAGTTTCCGGTAAATGTTTCCGATCCATGAGAAAAAGTGAGCCCCCGCATCTTTTGGAAATATTTGTAAAGTTGGAGGACAAGGGTATCACTGGAAAATGTTCCTGTGTTGCAGGTGCAAGTGGCTATTGCCATCATGTAATAGGCCTGCTTTTCTATATGGCTCATTGTAAAATGTTTGGACTTACATCTCTACCAGATGATCTAACTTGCACCAGTATGCCACAGCGCTGGAGTGTACCAAGAGAAAAACGCATTGGAACAAAAGAGATTCAGTCGGTACTGGTAAAAAAGCCAAAAATGGGTGCCAACTACAACAAGTTCATCAAAAGTACTTTGTACTCACCATCTTCTTTTTATGGAATCCTTTGCAAGAGTGATTTTACTGGCTTGGACCCATTGCCCTTGATAGCTGATATTGCACCCACAGCAGAGCAGACCTAATTTAATATTACAGCCAACAAAATTTGGCAATGCTCCTAAAGGTAGTCCTCTGTCATACCAGCAAAAGCTCTCACAAGAATACGTCATAAATGACTTCCTTGCCTGTGATTTCCCAAAGTTACCATTGGAGGGTGCTGGAGAACGAATAACGAACAATGTTCAAGTTTGTTTAACTCAGGAGAGAGCCGCTGCACTTGATGCTTTAGCTGTTACTCGAGAAGTTGCAATTGACTTGGAAGCGAGGACAGTGACACAGGGTGCAAGTAATCTTTGGCAGCTTCTTCGTTCAAAGCGAATTACTGCCAGCAAATTTGGTTCTTGTGCAAAACGTGTAACAAATTTTGAAAACCTGGTGAGGCAAATAAATCCTTCACGTCGTGTTGTTACAGCAGCTATGAAGAGAGGAATTGAAATGGAGCCACATGCAGCTACAGTGTATGCTAATGTCGCTAAAGCTGGGATGGTCAATGTATTCCCATGTGGATTAGTCATTAATCCAAAGTGCCCATGGTTGGGATGTAGTCCTGACCGCAAGGTCTATGACATCAAAGCAGCAAATGAAGGGCGTAACCCATTTGGTTTGTGCGAAATCAAAGTTGTACAAGAGGGGGAGACAGATTTCAAAAATGTCAGATATCTTGCAATTGACCCAGTGTCCGATGAGATAACACTGAAAAGAAATCATGAATACTATTTACAGGTGCAGTGCCAGTTGGCACTGACAGGGTTAGAATGGTGTGCCTTTTTTGTTATATGAATGACACTAAGTATTTTTGCCAACGAATCTTCTTTGATAAAATTTTTTTCCAAGACAGCAAAGATAAGGTGGACATGTTCTTTTTCAACTATTTCCTAGGATCAATGTAATATGTAATAAGGAAAAATACAGCACAAGAAAAAGCATGTCAAAAACTTTATTAAACCTACTAGTGAACAACCTCATTATATAACTGTACCTCCATTTAAAAGTTGTCTCCATTTAAAATTAGGGGCCCTTGAAAATTTGTTAATAAGCATGCCACTGTATATACCTGATTAATTGAGCCTAACATAGACAAGGGAACATCAGAATCGAAAATGTGAAATTCTTTTATCCTCTTAATGGCCCTCTCAACATGAATCCTGACTTTTGCAATCATTTTTGTCTTCTGAACCTCAGCTGCTGAAAACTGGGTTCTACTCTCCAAAAAAGGAGGAATGTTAAGGTCTACTTCCTTTTCCCTAAGAAGATCTTCAATATCAAAACCCTTATCTGCCATCACAGAATCCCCAGCCTCAAGTAAATCAAGTATACCTGAACATCTTGTAATTTCTTTATCTGAATACAAAGAAGAAACAAAAGTGATGGCACCATGTGGTGAAATGCCTATTAAGCCCTTGAGAGTGGTGTTACTCTTGTAGGAAGAGTACAGTTGAGACTGCAACAGAAGAGATGATGGTGTCTCAACAAAAAATTCTGTGCAATCAAGGATAACACGTGTAGTTGGATAGAGCTTCTTAAATTCTCCTGGCATCTTGGCACAAACATCAGCCCTGGAAGGCCAAATAGGTTGAGAACCCAAGAAAAAATATAAATAATTAGCCCAAGTAGTAATTTTTCTGCTAACAGATGAGATATGTAAATTGAAACGGTGTGCAAGATCTTGCTGAAAAAGCCCTAGTTTAATCCTAACAAGGAACATAAATAATTCATCTATCAGTTGCATAGCTCGGACATGTGGGCGGTTTTCTAGGACACCAGTTGCATAACAATATGTCATTTTCTCTGCTGTAGGTCTTATCAAATTATAGAAAAGTAAGAAATGCTTATATGAACAGAACCCTGTGTAAAACTTGATTGCATCATCATCTGTTGAGAATCTCTCAATGCCAAACTTGTAAATCTTAAGTTCAGATGCAGCTTCTTCCTTTTGTCTTCGAAACTCTTCTTGTAGGTGGGCAAGAGCAGTATTAGCTTCTTTAGAGGCTGTCTGTGATTCTCTTTTAAGATCCTCCAGCTCAGCTTGTGTAGCATGAAGTAGCGCTTTTGTCTTCTCAAGCTCTTCTATCATTGCTTGGGAATCAGTGAATTCTTCAGTTGCACTTGGAGCATCATCACTGTTATCACTCTCATCTGTTTGACAGGCACTGTCAAGAAAAAGGTAAAAAAACTCAAAGTATTGTTGGGTCAGATCAGGTGCATCCAAAAATAAAAATACCAGCAAAATAGGAATGACAACAATTGGTAAAGTACAGGGCTATGATGATTTGATCATTGATTTGGTATAGCTTGCCCCACATAAATAATTGTTGATTTTCTTACACATCTTTCAACATGTCTGATTATCTTGCGCCTGCTGTTTGAAGCCGTTGCCCAGCTAAAAACGGTGGGGACAGTTCCTTTTTTGAGTAGACGCCTGCCTGCATTATCGGGAGCATTGAAGTCCTCGTCCTTGAAATGTTTACTGCAAACCCTTGTCTTGGAAGTTATCTTGTTCATAACAGAGTAGGTGTTAAAACATTGTATCCATGTAGATAAAAAGAATGAAAGACAAATAGGAAATCAATCAGTGGAATTATATTCTTCCAAAAAAAACCACTAACCTTGAAATATGGACCAACATCCCTTCTGATTTTAGCGATCCATTGCTTTCGAATTTGCTCTTCATTGGGCATTCGGTGAAATGACAGCGAGCTGTCATAGCGGCTGTCTCCGGTACACTGCGGGACACAGCAATGATAGTTCCCACCCTTTGCTTTTTTCTTGGGCTCTTGGCAACTCGGACTACCTTCAACTGCGAGTCAAAATAGGAAAGCAACCAAAACTATTCAGGGAGATGACTGCAAACTGCGTAAAATTAGTCAATGACTTCGATGAGAACGATCACAAGCTTGCTACACATTTCAGTAACTATAGTTTCCATAATTGTTGATATAACTCCTCAGAGTTGCGGTGAATTTTAAATGTGAGCATACGAATCCTTTTCGAGGCAAAAATGACAAAACAAAGCACAAACAACAACGAATATATTTTACGGTTGCTTACCTCCGTTGCTCGCCATGAATCCAAAAGGTAGTCACGGTGGTTCCGTATTCTCCAAAATTCACAAACGTTTTATAGTTACTTCACAAAACAAATACAAAAGTTTTGAAAAAACCGTTGAACATGAACTCCAGCATAAATAGATCGCTTGTATGTTGACAGCAAACCCAGAAAGTCGCTTCGCCACGCTATAATTTTCAAAATGGCGGCTGGAACGCTTGCGTCCCAGCATGGCGATGCTAAGTGGTATCCAAGCACGTGACCTAATCCTGCAAAGGGTCTATTCCGGTGAGCCTCTACAAGAAAGCCACAAAAGACCACAAATTGGAACGCGTGACACCACTGAACACTCAACTCTCAGCCTACGGTGGTTCGAAATTGCAAGTTGTGGGCCAAGTTCGTATTACCGTGTGGCGTGACGACTACAGATGTCAGTTGGATTGTAAACTTGTTGACAACAACACGATCCGCCCTCTCCTTGGACGAAAAGCCTGTGTGGGCATGAAGATCATTACATACACTGACAATGATCAATTAAACAAACCACAAACAGGAAATGCCCCAGTGTACTCGCTCGAAACGGCAGCAAAAGTAACGCAAGCGCCCATTACCAAAATGGCCCTGATTAAGAAATACCCGCAAGTTTTCGGCGAAGGTGTCGGAAAGCTGGCCGGTGAACACCATATTAGAATTGACAGCACCGTTAACCCTGTACAGCACGCACCGCGTCGCGTACCTGTGGCACTCAGAGCTAAAGTAAAAGAAACCTTAGAAGACTTGGAGAAACAGGAAATCATTGCACCCGTGACCTGTCCCACAGCATGGATAAGCTCCATGGTAACTGTACCGAAGAAAAACGGAAAACTACGCGTATGCCTGGACCCCAGGGACCTCAACCGTGCCGTCCAACGCGAGCACTACCCTCTCCCAACAATTGAAGACATTGCTACTCGACTCCATGGCGCGAAAGTCTTCACAAAGCTCGATGTACGAAACGGATTCTGGCATGTGGTCCTTGATGCAGAGTCGTCCTACCTGACAACCTTTCACACCCCGTTTGGACGTTACCGTTGGCGACGCCTGCCTTTCGGTATCAGCTCAGCTCCTGAAGTCTTCCAACGCAAAATGCACGAGCTCATTGAAGGACTTTCAGGCATCGAAGTCGTGGCAGATGATTTTATCGCAATTGGTTGCGGAAACACAGTTGAAGAGGCCATTGATGACCACGACACAGTCCTGATTAGATTCCTGGAACGCTGCAAAGAGCGAGGCGTTAAGCTCAACACGTACAAGCTCAACCTCCGACTAACGGAAGTCCCGTTCATCGGACACGTCGCCACAGACAAAGGTCTATGTGTAGACCCCGCCAAAGTCCGGGCGATCAGCGAAATGCCCGCACCCACAGACAAGGCCGGAGTTCAGAGATTGCTGGGACTCGCACAGTATCTCAGCAAGTTCCTACCACGTCTGTCTGACATCACAAAGCCATTAAGAGAACTCACCCAGAAAGACGTACAGTGGACCTGGGAAACTGCCCAAGAAGAGGCATTGGTGGCGTTAAAGAATGCTGTCATGACTACCCCAGTCTTGCGCTACTACAACCTAGAGGAAGAAGTCACGCTCCAGTGTGACGCCTCTCAGTTTGGGTTAGGCGCCGCCCTATTACAAAACGGACAGCCGGTGGCCTACGCATCGCGTGCTCTTACAGATGCAGAAACTCGCTATGCCCAAATAGAAAAGGAACTGCTCGCAATCGTTTTTGCGTGCGAACGTTTTGAGCCGTATGTGTACGGCCGTGACGAAGTCCATGTGGAAAGCGACCACCAGCCCTTAGAGTCAATCTTTCTAAAGCCACTCCACTCAGCACCTAAGCGACTCCAGCGAATGTTGCTGAGACTCCAAAAGTACAGCCTTCGAGTGACTTACAAGAAAGGTCACGACATGTTTCTGGCCGACACCCTGAGCAGAGCTTTCCTCCCAGAGGTCAACGCCTGTGAGTTCACGCAAGAGCTCGAGGAAGTGGATCACACAGCCTCACTACCAGTCAGTGACGAGCGTTGGCAGCAGATCAGACATGCATCGGCAGATGATCCTGTGTTACAGCAGCTACGTGCTACTATACGCCGGGGATGGCCAGAAACCAGATCCGAAATTCCGGAATGTCTCTACCCCTACTTCGACATGAGAGATGTGCTGACTGTCCAGAACGAACTCGTCTTCAAAGGACAACTTCTCGTAGTACCAGCCTCCCTACGTAAGGAGCTTATGGCAGTGGTACACAGCTCGCATATTGGCGTTGAAGGGTGTATACGCAGAGCACGTGATACCCTCTACTGGCCCCGCATGGCAACCGAGCTACGAGAGTACATCTCGAAGTGTGACGTATGCCTAGCCCACCGCACCGGACAAGCCAAGGAAACACTCGTACAGCACGAAGTGGTGGCCCGTCCCTGGTCCAAAGTCGCCGCTGATCTTTGTGAGCTAGACAACCGCACACTCCTAGTCATCACTGACTACTACAGTAACTTCATAGAAGTTGCTCGACTCAACACCGCGACGTCACGCAACGTCATCAGAGAAATGAAAGCCGTATTTGCCAGGTATGGCATTCCAGACGTCCTCGTGACGGATAACGGTCCCCAGTTTGCATCCGCTGAATTCGCTGTCTTCGCGAAAACCTGGATGTTCAAACACAGTACATCATCACCCTACCATCCACAGTCAAATGGAAAGGCTGAGAACGCCGTGAAAACTGTGAAACGCCTGTTTACCAAGTGTAAAGAGTCTGGCCAATCAGAGTTCCTAGCACTGTTAGATTGGCGGAACACCCCGACTGAAGGAATTGGCACCAGCCCCGCCCAGCGTCTAATGGGACGTCGCTGCAAGACCCTCCTTCCTGTCGCCGGTACCCTGTTACAGCCTCGTTACTCAACAGAAGAGGAGACACGCGCGCTTATTGGCAACAAACAGCGGCAGCAGCACTACTACAACAAGCATGCAAGGCCGGCACTGCGACCAATCGGACAAGGTGAAACCGTGCGCATGAAACTACCTGGTCAGAAAACCTGGAGCGCTGGTACCTGCATGGCACAAGCTGGTCCGCGTAGCTACGATGTGAAAGTCGGCGAGACTGTATACCGTCGCAACCGCCGCCAGCTGATTCAGTCCAAAGAACCTCCCATTGTAGACTCCAGCGAGCCAGAACCTTCTACATCATGTGCAGAGACAAAACCTCAACACATTGAACTAGCCAATCAGCCGCCAACCCAAGCATCCAGCACCCCTGACTCACAACCTGTTAGTATACGCAAATCACAACGTACCCGCAGACCACCTGCTCACCTAAAGGACTTTGTCACCAAATGAACTATTAGTTCCTCTAAATACTTGTTGATTCGATCTTGATTTATTAGGAAACACATGTAGCTTACTTTCTTTATAGGAGGAAAGATGTGACGAAACTAATGTGGTTTATCTAGAAACCACAAGGGCTGACCGAAATAGTTTACGTGTCTGCGGTATCTATTACCGGAAATAGTTTAGATTTTTCACTAGCCACTCCTAACACATGTATTACTTGTTTTTCTATCTGCTCTACATTATTATTAAACGTCGTTTGCTAAAGAAAGTCTCTCGCGTGTTGTTACACGAGCGTAGCAGCAAGGTCCATGCATTATGAATGGGAGCCAAATATTTCCCCATCCAGGCCAACCTAACTGAGTCAATAAGCATTTTATCATAATTACTGTCAGTAAACCCACATTAAAGTGCATTGCCTTAGGGTCCTAGGGAGCTGTATTGGTTTCCATAAAGCATCTCAATTTTGGCATGCTCTGAATGCTGGATGGATGCTGTTGTGACGTTTCAAGATGATTTAGATTTGGAACTGACAGACAGACAACCTCTTTTCTCAATTTTTCACACTTGGCACATGCACAGGATACCCACAAACACAGAGAACAGCCAATGACTCAATTAGGAGGCATCTCATTGGCTAATTAAGGCCTGGTTCAAATGCCGAACTTCACGTGCCAAGTCTAATGCAAATGAGAAAAATCTATTGTTTTCCCTCATTTGCATTAGATGCACGTGTAAAATTAAACGTTTGTGCTGGGCCTAAGATAATTTCCTATTATCTTTCAGTCAATCATTATCAGTCAATCTTAATCCAGAATGTGTAATTTGCACTGGTGTTACACTTTTTGCACTGGTATTAGACTTGAATTGCACTGCTCTCAGCTAATCAGAATCACATAATTTTTTCATGTGCATTATTATTATTATTTATTATTATTACTATTATTATTATTAATACCTTATGGGTCACTATATAGTGCCATCAATGCTCTATGCAAAGCTAGACAAATTTTTAATTTCTAGTCTATAAATATCATTCTTTCAGCGAGGAAGACTTGAAGATATTGTTGTTGATGAAAGCTGTAGAGGAAAAAAGATTGGAAAACTGTATGTGTTTTATTTATTCATTCAAATATTTCTGCTTTGTACATTAACAGGTACTGTTCTATCAATGATATATCCTTCATTATTTAAGGGCAGACTTCAACTAGTAAAATCTGCTGGTTTCAGATACATCTGCTAGTTAGAGAACAATCTTTCATTTGAACAAAGATAAGTGGTTTGAAACACAATTGGTGGAAAATTATTCCATTCTGGCTCTATATTATTTCTCTTACATGGCAGCATTGTTGAAACTCTGATGTTACTTGGTGAGAAGATAGGATGCTACAAGATCAGTCTTGAATGCAAAGACCCTCTGGTATCTTTTTACAAGCAGTTTGGACCCAAGCACGAAGAAGGACAAAATTATCTATGTCAAAGATTTTGGCACTGATGTGATGGTACTGGAACTGTATGGTCTTTGAACTTGCTTCAGTGTTAATTTGACAACTTTATGGAACATTGTCCTTAAATACTAGCTTAACAGGATACAGGTACTTCAGTCATAAAACAACTTGTTAAGTGGGTCTGTGCATCAATAGATTTACTGCCATTAAGTTCCTCTTGGCTTCAGGAATCTCTTGAACCATTCTGCCAAATGGTCATTTTTTCAGTGAATGCTCCTTGGATGTAGTCCGAGGATAGGCACCAAAACCAGGGATGCTTGCCTCTGCAACCAAGGATCTCTTTTAGGGTTGCACCAGTATTGCAGGTCTGGATTTTTCATGTCTTATCTTGGCAATGGACTGTGTTGCTTACACAACTCGGAGGATCTTTCTTTTATTAAAGATCTCTTCTTTTGGTGCTTAAATACCAGCAAATAGAACAAAAAATGCTGTTTTGCAGTCTTACTTTGAAGTTTGCTGTGTAATTAAGGAATGCCGTTCAATTGGCGATTATTGAATCCTTGTTATTATTAACACTTTTTTAAAGTTATTTAACTTATAAAAAGGGAAACCTGATACAAGAATTGCAGTTTCACTTTAAACCTTACCACTTGTCTCCAACATGGGACTGATTGAAGTAAAGAACACAATAATAATAATAATAATTATTATACAGGTAATCATCTATTATTATAATAATACTTATTATTATTATTATTATTATTATTATTATCAATATCATTATAAATGAAAAAAAAAATGAAAAGGATAGAAAATCGTTTTTCCCAAAAAAAGTTGTAAATTTTTAAAATTACATTACAATTCTCCTATTAATTATTATTAAAGAATGATATTATTATTTTATTATTCTGACAGCAATGGGGACCTATTTTTATCAACCAGGTTGGATAGGTTTTAATATTAGTTTGGGATCATCTCCCAAAGAACATTTAATAAAACTATTATAATATTGTTTGAAAAGTGTGTGTTAAGTTTGTTTACTTAGCAAAAATGTTACATGTTATCAATTTAAAAAGAGTGATTTTACATTTAGCTCGATGCCTCAACATAGCTTGCGAGCAGCCACAAGATTATAAGCTAGTCAATAATTCAGCAGTTTCATTCACAACATTTTAATGTTCCTTCCACTTTTGCTGAACAACTTCACACCTTCTGAAGTCCTTGTCAACAGATAGTAACTGTAAACATACTTTAGGGTCTCGGAACCAATATCCAAAAATTTTATCGTTAAATAAATAAAGAAATAATATGATATACTTTACATCCTTCATATTTTACATAATATTCACAATTATATGTTTTGCACAACCCAGTAACTTTTTTCACATAACAGCTCAACATTTTCATCCAGCATCTTTATGCCATCCCACATCACTCCGTAATTTCTTTATAATATAACAACTGATCTATCTTCATGATAACAAAATTAGATTTGCTTAAACAGCAGGCACATAAACACAGCCTATAATGGCAAAGCAACATCATCTCTTAAACGACAAAAGGCAAAGATCTTACACTTTTCATCTCACTGAAGAGAACGTGCAAACACAGAAGCCATAAAATGCAACCATTTTAAATTGGAGCCCACATTAAAACTACCAGTAATAAGAAAACTGGAAGAATAATGCAAAATTAAGGCCATTGAGGTGAGGAAAAAAATATTATGATCTACTGGTGTATATATAATGACATAAAATAAGATGCACAAGAAAAAATAACTTATTAATATGATTATTTCATAAATAAATAATATTCTGTCCAACTGATGGTATTAACTATGATATTTATTGCTTAAAGCGAAGTTATATATTAGTATAGAGTACAGTATTTAAAACAAAATAGATTTTGATTTGAGTCTTGATTAAAATTGTGTTGCCTTAAAACTTGGTTTAGGGTTTTCAAAAAAGTATACACAAAGTATAAATCTGTTAGAGAAAAATAATAATTAAAACTATTATTGTAACAAATTTAAGAACTATCCACCTTCAGCTGTTAATCTTTCATTTATTCTTTACTTTCGAGTCCCCCCACCCCACCTAATTAATTTTAGTATCTTATACCTGACACCAAGAATTATTGTTTCACACGCACTTGTTGAAGAATTTTCAATAATAATAACAATAATATTGTAACATCTTTATCGAAGAATTATTTGATGTCAGCTACATATTAAACTTTGATAAAGACATTTAATATCTCCTTTTAACTATTCTACTACTCTTCTTTAAATCTGCTTATTTTTAGAGATTCTTGGTTACTTGTAATCTATTTTTGTAAACACAAAGTCATTATGTAGTAGTGACCAGTCATGTTTCAGTTTCTCCAAGCTAGATGTCAGAAATGCCCTGATAACTTGGGAGTCAGGTACCTGATAAACTATCTGTCTTCCACAAAGAAAGAGTTATTTTGTAGTTTTCATAGTTGTTAATTTTTAACTATATATTGGAAATTACTGTAATTTAAATAACTTAAATATCTCTCTAAAGGGATGAAAAAGACCAAAGAAACAGTGAAAACACTGACAAGTCAATTGTTAGCACAAAAAACGCAACAATTAATAACAATGAAAGTGTAATGAACGGATCACAACCACTAACAGGCTTATTCAGTTACTGATAATAACATTCATTTTGTTACTTGTTGTTTGAAGTTGAATTACTATAGATTGCTTCATCAGGAGGCTCAAGGCCAGTGTGAAGTGTTATTTGCACATTACGATTTAAGCTGAATGCTGCGTAAAATGCCTCTGGTATGTCAGGCAATCTCATAACACCTCTTTTTTGGTCATTCAAATAAAATGACACTCTGTGATTTGGAATGTCAAGCAACACCCCAATTACTGACCCTACTTCAACCCCGCCATCACGACGATTTGAGTGCTCGTTGTTGTGACGAAACCAACTGCGACTGCTGTCAATGTACATACACCAGGCTTTGTCGTCTTTACCCAGTATAGAATCCTTGATGGTCGACCCGAGAGCCACACCCACTGCCGGATCTGGGTTACCATCGTACCGATCTATGGTTACCTCCCAGTAGTGGCAGCCACGAGAGAAGCCAATGTTACCAAGCACAACTCTGTCATCAAAACTGGTGCAAGTTGATGTTGTATTATCATTAGTCAACACCATGTCAGGATGAGCAGTAATTGGGTCCAGTGTGAACCATGCAACTGCAAAATAACACATTCGTGATCTAAATAACTGTTTTGTTAGTTAAAAATTCCGGGTTTGATTCCTCCTCCAACTTCCACCCCAGAATTTCTGGTGAACCTCATTGGTGAGCGAAAAATATTGTTTCTGGATACTCACCAATTTGGGGAACCAAGCCTCTATATATTTTCTAAGGTTAAAATTGTATGGATAAAAGTAAAGACACTGCCATCGCGTGGTAAAACTGTACTAAAATTATTTCCATAACCTGCACACCATTTAGTCTTGCAAAACTGCAATATCATGTACTCCCAAATGGAAATTACTGTATCCTAGACCAAAAACAAAGCCGAACTGCATCACTGCAAACCCTTACCCCCCCCCCCCTCCTTTCTATCTCTCAACATTACATACCATCTGAAGTAGTGAGGTACACCTCATCACTTGGGTCCCCTTCTCCAGCCTTGTTGAACCCCTTAACTCTTGCTCTGTATGTAGAGTTGAACTGAAGGCCTGATATGGTGCATTCCAGACTGTTTCCTCTATACACCTCCAGAAAATGTTCCTCTTTTCCACTAGATGTGCCATCATCAACCTCGACCACAAACCCATCAATGCAACTTTGATTACGTGGTTTCCATGACAATGTGATGGCATTGTTAGTCACAGTGCAGGCATCAGGAACAATTTCAGGAGCAGCAGGAGCTGTAAAAAACAACAAAATGCTTAACAAAGGCAGCTGTAAGGCCATATAGCATTTTGGGAGTCCAGACAGGTCTATTCCAGAGGAGGGCATTCTTAGAGCCTGGCATGCCATTGGACAAGAAAAAGGATAACTTTTTACCTTTTCAGTCTAGCCCATCTCTCTTCCATTAATTTTGTCACACATTTAGATTTAAGTTGTGAGAGTAAAGAATGGTACGTGACCACCCCATTTTTTGCAGTTGAAACATGTACTAGTGTCTAATTCTTGCAACTATGTGCTATCCTGCAGCAGCTTCTCACCAAAAAGAAAGTTCTTTATCAGTATTAACAAACAATAGAAAGGGATCTCAGGCTAGTCACAAATTTTAAGTTTATTTACCTTTGAGTTCAATGAAATGTAGGTCAATCAAGGCCTGCCTTGCCCCAGAGGTATCCAGAGTCAGTTCTAACTCTACACCACAAGATGGCTGTAATTGCATATCACTTGACCACTGATTTGTGACATTGATGATTCTAAAAAGGCATCCAAGTGAATCACAACTGAGATCATTTGAGAAGTACTTGTCTGACTCGTAAAGCCAGACAAACAATATTATGTTAAAAATACATATTAAATCAGTAGGTTAAAATAGACCATTGCAAGTAATTTAAAATGAATGTATGAAATATATAAATACTCACCTTCCATTTAAAGAGTTTGCAACCTGGAAACAAATTATATAATATATATTGATATATTATTGACTACTTTATACTTGAGCTCTGTAAGAATAACTAAAAATATAATTATACAGTGTAATTATAATAATCAATAATAATAATAATAATAATAATTGTTATAAGGAGAACCTTCTAGAACTGTTAATATTCATATATTTGCATAGCCACGCAACATTCCTTTTGGAGAGTTCGAGAACACACTAAAGCGCGAAGGTACCAAGTTCAGTAATCCTGCTATAACTATTTATTATTGTACTGTTCTGAATGTTCTAGAATTATCTGTAAATGCATAAAAGAAACATTACCACACAACTCTAGCACTTACGTATGTACAAATGCTCGGAAGTAGTCTGAAGTTGTTTGGAGATCGTGTTTGTTGTGACTGGAGAAGCTATCCGGAGGAGAATTGAAATTTGCCCTCAAGCGGATATTTCAAAGGAGCTCGTGAGTTAAAGTGTCAGTGGTGACAAAAGCTATTTAGTTTTAAACTTGAGATAGCTTTTTACCGTACATGTATATTTAAGTTTTGCAATCGCTCCCTTTGTTGACCACTTGAATTTCGGTTGTCAGTTTCAAAGCGGAAATAGATTTGTCACTCTTTTCTGTACGGACAGAGAACAGGCTTATTTACTTATATTTGTTGTCTCGTAACATAATAACAATGATATCAATGGCTATGAAAATTTCCTATTATCTTTCAGCCAATCATAATCCAGAATGTGTAATTTGCACTGGTGTTACACTTGAACTGCACTTCTCTGAGCCAATCAGAATCGAGTAAGTAGGTATTAAGCCTCCAGATATGAATAAATTCCAACAATGTAACTTATTATTAACTGTAATGGAAAGGAAATAAACCATTGGCATACATATTCTACAAGGAGACAGCTAAAAACTTTAAAGAATAACTCACCAGCAGAAAGGAAGCAGCATCAGTTTCTTGTAGACATTCATTTGCATACTGAAGCAGCCCAGCAATGCTGTCAAACTTTTTTTCAGAATCTTCGATCTCTTCTTTGACTTTCTTTATCTTGGAACTCATTTCTGCTGAGATGGCATCAATCAATTCCACTTTTCGCTGCTGTATAAAGCTTATCAGGGCATCACATTGGGCTACTACACTTGCTTCAAATTCCAAACCATTTTCCTGTAAATAATAGGTAACATTAAGAAATGAAATATGTTGGGAGTGTCTTCTTATTGGACATTAAGTTCATTTTATCCTATGATTATGATTGTATTACCCAGCAAATATATACAGTCAAATCTACTCCAAACTTCAAAATCTCCCAGAAATTACTTATTACTTATAAATAGGATACATGGGATAGAAAAATGGAATGGAAAATAGGAAAATGGGAAAATAGTGGGACACTGAGAAGTAGAAAAGTGTTTGTTTGGCTCTTTTTACCTGAATAATTGAGCAATTTCCATGAAGATGTTGAATGAAGTTTTTCAGTTCATTGTTTTGTCTATCCAGTGCATTAATGTTTGCCAAGAGTTCAGCCTGTGAAGAGAAAAATATATATTGCGTTCAAACTGAATAAAAAAACATGCCATGATAGTCATAACAAGGACATTTTGATTGAGTGCAAATGTGGAGATCCTTGAATGCCACTTTGAAATGAATCGTTTGCATAAGATAAGTATATCACAGGAAAAAACATGTTCTGATCATCATTTCAAGGAAGAAGTTTTCATCTTTTTTCTTACAATTCCATAACTTCAATTTCTTGTAAATATTGTATATCTGGTGCACAAACCCTTGGACATTGAGATCTTAGGACAGAACAAAAAAATTCTTGAAATTTAAAATAAACAAGAATTCTCTAATTGCAAAATTCAGGGCAAATGGTTTTGAATTCATGTTCCTTAAATTTCAAAATAATCAGAATTAAAGTAAGAAAAGATTAGAAAAGGACAAAATTCAATGCTGATCCCTTTTTAAGATTTTAGGAAATTCACAAAGTTGCAGTTACCCTAATTGACACCGACATAATGTTTATCTTGTGTCTTTCAAATTCACTTTTTGTCATTTGGACCTCTGCAATCCCCGAATTTATAATTAAAGTAAAATGATCACAAATTTGCATATACCTTCTGACTGAACCGGCCTATGGAGACAACATTCAATTGAGCTTGTAATAAAATTCTAGCCAAAAAAGTTAACCAACGTTTACGTAAATGATGGTACAAAATCAATATTTTACAGCAGTTTATGAAAACTGCCACAAAAGGAATATTCATTTTATTACAGGTGTATAGAAAAGAGAGCCGAAAACACTCTTCCTATAGGATATCAAGGTAATCAACGGTCTTGACGAAAGTCAGATTTTCGCTAGGAGACTTCAAGTTTTGAGCACCTTACCTTTTGCTCTTTGAACATAGCGCCCAATGCTTTGACTTCGTGTCCACTGTGTTGTCCTCGCTCAAGACACACATAACAAACAGGAATGCGGCAAAACACACAGTACATACTGATATTTTCTTCGCTGTGGCTACTGCATTTCACGACATTCACTGGTTTGCTCGGTGACTTTAAACTAGAAGGTGTAACGAGCGAATGTTTCGCCAAAGGACCCCGGCTTGGATGGCAAGTTTTACAGCAACGGTCGCAATACGCTACCTCGCACTGTTCACACATTACAGTAGCATGGGCAGGTTGGTTTCCCTCGCAGAGCTGACAACAAACAATCCCATTTGATTTTGCATAATAACGATTGACAATATTTTCCAACAGTCGGTTGCGAGGGAATCCATTGACACCACGGCTGTCCAAGGGAAAAAGCTTCTTGCAGGTAGGGCACTTAAGGCAAGGCAGATTCCCAATACTTTGGTACAAGTGTGTCATCTCGTATAGGGTCACGTATGCCGATTCTTCGGTCTGACCATCGATGACCGGGGGAAGATCTCTGCCAGAAGTGGTTAATGACGATTGAGAACAACTCAAACAAACACTGTGAGAACATGGAAGAATAATAGGACTAACAAACGGCTTACTACACATAGGGCAAATTAACTCCGATTCCATATTTTCGGCGCGTTTTTTCTCCCTCTGCGCCGCGTCAAAGGAGCACGTTTCAAAGGGTGAGATTTTGAAGTACTTTTTTCTTTGGATTTCTGATGCACGGACAATTAGCGCCAAATTACCACACGTCAAATTGTAGAACCTGATTGGCTGTTATTAATAGACAAACGTCTGGATTGGTTAGTGCTTGTTTTATTGACTAGCTCCAGCTGCACGTGAAGGGTTTCATACCACAAAAAAACCCGGCATTTTCGCCAAATTAATTGTCACAAGTTAAACCAACCATCATTTAAAAAAAAGGTGATAACATTCAGTCTTCCTGTAGGCCGTTTTAAATTGCGAAATTTCTCGTTCAATCCTTCAGAAAAGAAAGCACAGTAAAGAAAGTTACTCAGCGTGGGTTTGTTTTTCCCAGATCATAGTAGAGGGGCTATTAATTATGCCCAGATTAAACATTCATTTTGGAATAATTAAAAACCACGATGAATAAAGTAAAGATAATCTGTTTAGTTGAATAGAAAGCTAGTAACGACACGTGCCAGAACTTAACATCACAAAGCCGGCATGCGACCCATTGACGAGAAAACAAATACGTCAAAAGAATAAAACAAAAGGGTTGAATTCAGACAAATGAGCAGTAAAGAAATTACAGTGCTCCGATGAGGGCACACATTTTTACAGCATACGGCTTCGGTTAGCAACAAATACAGTCAACAAACGCAAAAGTTGTTTTCAAATCAAATCCTTTTTTTCCTTTGTCGGAATGGTACACTGTTTCTACAAAAAGCGTCAACGTTCTGCTCAAGCAGTTGAAGCTATTTTTCGAGACTAACACTGGGAAGGCCCACAGTAGTATAAGAGGAGGAAGTTAAATTACACTTGAGCTAGAAGCCGTCTTGGAGCGTGTAAAGGCCCCCAAGTATAAAAGGAAGGGGTTCCAATTTAGAAATGAACCGTTTTTGCCTATTTTCCGATTGAAAGCTCCAATTTAGAAATGAAGCGTTTTTTCCTATTTCCGAAGATGACCCGAAGATGACCCGAAGATGACCCGAAGATTTTCCGAGCGTTTTCCGAGAGTTAATGAGCTATTTCAATTTAGACAAATATGCATACTATAAATCTTCGGAAAAAGTATTTCCATTTAGAGAGTGGCGCACCAAAGGTATTTCCATAAACATGTTCTCCGTCAAAGAGTTACGCTCTTTAGCACGAAGCTATGGACTACCTGTGGTTTCGAAGATGCGAAAAGCTGACCTCCTACGAGCTATCGCGGAGGCTCGCGCCGCAGAGTGGAGGAAACGACTCCGGCGAGCGCTAAAGACGGGGAGATACCCTGCTATTACCAGAGGGGATATAGAGAACCCCCACAAGAAGTGGCAGCGAGCACGTGAACTCCGTCAACTTGCGAGAGAGGTTGACGCCGCTCTTCTCGCGGAGGGTGTCCGAAAGAGGACTACTCCAAAGATGAGAGCAGAAGCTCGTAGAAGGATTGAAAACCGGCGAGCACCCTTAGCGCGATCTATTGTCGCAGAAGGGTCACGATTACTCGAAGAGTTGGATGGAGAAAGAGAGGGCGAGCAACGCGGGCGGCGCTTCTGGAAGTGGTCTTTCTTCCGAGGCGTGGACGGACCTCTGGTGGATCGGATTATGGATAAGCTCCACGAGAAGGTCGTCACCAGCTGCTATTTGCGATACAGTTACACCTATCGACTAAGACACATCGAAACGGGAAAAATCATGTTGTGGAGAAAAACAGCAAAAGGCAGTCCCTGGATCCAGCGGCTCGAGCCAGAAGCTAGAGACTGGGTGCAGGCGGAAGACGAGAAGCGCTTGTCAAGGGACCAAATTGAGCGACCTAGCACCAAGTGGTCCTTCATTCGCTTTATCTATGTGGAATTCAAGGTCGTAGTAGATCGGCAGGCGCCTCTGTTGGGCACAGGACCACTACCAGATTGGTTGAGGAGAAAGCGGGGGATGTATTCCTTGGACACGTACGGAGATAACCTCTGCCTCTTTCGCTGTATAGCGGTCCATCGAGGTGCGCATGTGTATCGTTGCACCACCCAAGCCCGAGCTCTTGCTACAGAGTTATTCAAAACGCCAAACATCCGAGGTACACACCTGGACGACCTTCGGAAAGTAGAGGCCCACTTCAAATTCGGGATTCGGGTATACGAACCGACAGAGGTTGGCGAGTGGACGCATATAAGGCACCCAGCGCACTATGAAAAAGTAGGTACTCCACCAATGACGATCGGCGTCTACGAGGGGCACGCGTTTCTCATTCGCGACATCCGGAAACTCGCGAATGTATACGTGTGCGGGGAGTGTAAGGCAAGGTTTACACGGACCGACAACCTTTATCGCCACGCCGATAGTTGCACCCAAGGCGAGACAAAAGTTGTCTGCAAAGGAGAGAAAGTGGAAGCTCCATCATCCGCCTACGAGTTTGCGTTCTACCCCCAAAAACTAGATAGCATTCAGGCCGTTCAGTGGCTCGAGTATGAAGCTCGCACTAGGGGCATCCATATCCATCACCAGCTATGTGGCCATGGAGGCGAGCCAATGATAGAAGGTATAGCCGTAGGCGGTTATGATCCCATTTCAAAGACCGTCTTCCAATTCAACGGGTGCCTCTGGCACGGGTGTAAAATCTGTTTCCCATCACCGAAGCAACGCCAGGAGCTACTTCAGAATCTTTCCAAGAAAAAGGACAGCCCTGTTACGCGTGAAATGGCATACCAACAGACGCTCGAGCGTGAAGCCAAAATCCGAGCTGCTGGGTATCGCCTTGTGGTCAAGTGGCAGCACGAGGAGCCAAAACCTTGGAGAAAAGATCGCATCCTTGATCCAAAGACGGCAACCTACCCCCACGCGATCGTGTACGACTTCGAGAGTTATCTCGACAAGACCAGCACTCGTCGTCCTACAGAAGACCTGACACTAGAGGGAACACATATTCCTATCTCCGTCTCACTATCAGACACCCTCGACCCTGTTCCTGAGCACCTTTGTAATCGAGATCCGAAGTTGCTTATCGAGGAGTTCATTCGAGCGCTAGAACGCCGAGCTGCTAGGATACGAGAAGACGTCCGCCGTCAGTTCCTGCCCGACACCCTCGAGCTCTTGCCCAAAAAGTATCGGCTAGCGATTGAAGAGTGGTGCGACCAAGTCCCCGTGCTCGGGTTCAATTCGGGTAAGTACGATTTGAATTTGATCCGGAACTACTTCGTCGAAGAGCTCTGTAAGACGACCGACCAGTCCATCAAAGTAGGATGTAAGGCCAACCAGATCATGTTCATTACGACTCCGGACTTCAAATTCCTCGACGTTGTGAACTATATCGGTCCTGGGAAAACCTACGACGCCTGGGTCAAAGCCTACGGGTGTACCCTCGCGAAGTCGTGGTTCCCGTACGACTGGTTCGATACCACCGACAAGCTCGACTTTCCCGGCTTACCGGACTACCCACAGTGGTATTCGAAACTGAAAGGCAAATATCTCCTTTCCCTTTCGGATTATCGAGCTTGCAAAAAGCTATTTCGAGAGAAGGGGATGAAGACGTTCGCGGACTGGCTCCGCTATTATAACAATCTTGACGTCGGCCCGTTTGTCGAAGCCCTCAAAAAGATGCGCGACTTCTACACAGACTATGGCATCGACATCTTCAAAGATGCGGTAAGTCTGCCGGGTGTCTCGATGAGGTTTGTCCTTCGAGGGACGCTAACAGGACCCAATGCGCCTGAGCTGTACGCCCCCAACAAAGAAGCGTACGACATGCTTAAAGCCAGCGTCACAGGCGGGCCCTCGATTGTGTTTACGAGGTACCACGAAGCGGGGGTCTCGAGGATCCGTTCCCATCAGGTCGCAGAGGCCCGCCCCTGTCAGCGCATCCTCGGCTACGACGCCAACGCGCTATATCTCTCCACCATGGCTGCCCCGATGCCCTGCGGGGAGGGCCACTGTCGTAGGCCGGACGATGTAGAAGGGTTCGTGGCGGCTCTCCGCGAAGGAAGGTGGTTCGGGTTCGCCGAGGTTGACATCGAGGTCCCCGAATACCTCTGGCCAAAGTTCGAAGAAATGCCCCCGCTCTTCTACAGCAAGGAGATTCCCGTCGAAGCGGTCCCCCAAGAGATGCTGGACTGTCTCGAGCGAACAGGACGAACCCGCTCAACAGATGCGAAGCTGGTTGGGGCCCTATGGGCCAAGAAGATTCTGTTGTACGCCCCTCTGCTCCGTTGGTACCTTGACCACGGTTTGGTTATCACCGCGGTCTACAGAACGATCGACTACCAACCCCAAAAGATCTTCGGGTGGTTCGTCGATCAAGTAACCGAAGCCAGACGCCAAGGCGATACCGACAAAGACAAAGCACTATTCGCCTACCTCTTCAAACTGCTGGGGAATATCTGCTACGGCAAATTCATTGAAGCCCTGGAGCGCCAGACGCTTGTCTCATACACAACAGACGAAGCGGTGGTCGATCGTGCTCTCCGATCTTCCTGGTTCGAGGACCTCAACGAAATAGGTGAAGCCACTGAACTACACAGGAGGAAGCAGAAGATAGAAATCACCCGCCCGTTTCAAATAGGGATCACGGTTTACCAGTTAGCGAAACTACGGATGCTCGAATTCTATTACGATTTCCTTGATCGTTTCGTAGATAGGAAAGACTTCGAGCTGATCCAAATGGATACGGACAGCTTGTACATGGCCATCTCCGGGACCAGCTTAGATGAAGTCGTACGCTCAGAGCTCCGCGGAGAATTCGAGGGCTGCAAGAAACAGTGGCTCGCTTGGGACAAGTGGAGCGGCCGGACGCCGGGCCTGTTCAAACTCGAGTTCGAGGGAACCCGGGCCATCGCTCTATGCAGCAAGGCGTACTACGTCGACAGCGAAGGAAAAAGTAAAACCTCGGCGAAGGGGATGGCCAAGAAAGACAACGACTTGACCTGGGGGAGATACAAAGCAACCCTCGATGGAGCGCTCGACCGGGCAGAAAACCGAGGCTTCCGCATGGTCGACGGGAAGACGACAACCTACCACCAGGAGAAACTCGGGCTCTCCGCCTACTACGACAAGAGACGGGTGCTACCCGACGGGATTCACACCGAACCCCTTGAGTACACTTTCAGGGGGTAATTTGGTATTCCACGGCACTACCTGCAGCTCCTCACGGACAAAGCCTCGTTTGGGCCCGTCTCTGAGATAGTAGACCACAGGTTCGCCTGGTCGAATCTCCGCACGCGCCTGTTCGTACACCTCGAGGCTCCAAATTGGGTCCGTTGCGCGTCTTCGCCCACCCTCCTGCTCACCAGGCTGGTATAAATACCGTAAGTCGGCGTCAGACGAAAGTCTCTCCTCCTCCAAACCAACCGCTCGCCCCGGTAAAACAGAGAAGGACCTGCTTTGCGTCACCGATTTGGCTTCGATGGCATCCTGCGGCTTTTTTCCGATCAACCGCGTCGGTTCGTTGTTCAAAGCCGCGACAACAGCAGGCAGCCGAGCCACCCATTCAACCGATCTTTCTCCTTCGGGAAGAAGCATCTCCTGGGCGTACTGGTAACCGAACAACCGCTCGGCTAGAGTCCTGTTGAACCTCTCAACGATCGCTTGGTCTCGGTGGATGTCCACTCGGCCACGCCGGACTTCGGTATTGTGGCGAGCTAGGAGCGGTAATGCAGCTCCCATGAACTCTTTTCCCGGGTCGACTTGAAGTAGCTTGGGCCAGGTCAAAGGGCTTCGCTTGTAGATGCGCTCCAACGCTCCCGCGACTTCTCTCGCTTCCTTTGAAGCCAACGGCTCAGCCTCCTTGTAGCGCGAGGCAACATCTACCACGGTGAGAGCATACTTGTAAAGCTTCCGCCCTCGCCCAGGTCGTTCATGCGGTAGAAATAGAAGATCGGCCTGATGAACCTCGTTTGGTGTTGAGACATTGAACCTTGGCCTTGGTATGCGGGGTGGGGGCGGCAGGTAGATCTGCCACATTGCCTGTTTTTTTAGCCACGCCAGGGCGGCATCTTCAGAGACGCCAGCCGCTTCAGCCAACTTCTTCGAGGCAGCGAACCCCTTCCAATACCCCTGGGGGCTGTAGTAGATATCGGACAGCTTCTTTTCCATTGGTCTATAGTTCCATCGCGAAAAAAAGCTATTGTGTCTCACAACAATCGGCTAGCAGCATACCCAATGGCGAGCATCCCACCCCCTACATAGGCTAGTTCACCTGTTCGTTGGGAACTCGAAGGACGGTAATAATCGCTCCATTGCGGGGCGTCGTGGTCATCAACCGCTGTGGGACGAGGATGGGTTTTAGCGTACAAGTCGAGAGCGCGGTTAGTTGCAGCTGTGTCTTGGTCAGCGCGATTTCGCAGTCGTTCCTGCTCTGCTTCCCAATCAGCCAGATTCTCGCGGCGTTTCTGAAAGGCAGCCCAGTCAGCCTGGAACTTTTCCAAAGCTTTGTCGTGACGCTTACGCTCAGCCGCCATTGCATCGGGACCTTTCCCAGAAATCGCCCGTGCGAGATACGACCCACCTACAAAGGCCGTAGCGTTCAGGATAGCCCCACCAAGCATCAACGCTAAGGTTGCCATCTCTACTCAGTTGGGATTATCTTTTTATCGACTAAGTATTGCCTAGCTGCGACGGCTCCCGAGAGAACTGCAACCCACTTCGCGTAGTTTTCAATCGATACCAGCAGCAATGCCTGTCAGAGTTGCCGCTTCGACAACAGTGTTTACGACTTTGTTGTCCATCGAGACTATACTAAAGCTAAATCTATTCCATAATTGTACGAGAGGGCGTAGGCTCGGGTGGCGGGTGAGTAAGATTTGGCTGCTGCTGCGGTTGCTTGAGATGCGCTAGATACAGACTATACAGACTGGCGAAGAGGCTCCCTGCGGCAATCAGGAGCCCCCAATTCCAGCTTGTCGTAGCTCGGTGTGGTTCGTCGTGGCTCTCACGAGCCCGCTCTCGAGCCAGAGCTTGTCGAGCTTCTTTGTTCCTAGCCGCGAGGGCTCGGCCAGCCGCGACCTTCTTAGGATCCTTCTGCTTATTCGGAGCTACGGGAGCGGCCGGCGCTGTAATACGATCTTCTTCTTCCATCACTTTCAGACAGGGCTCGTATACTATACAAACACCAAAAAATTGCCAGCAGGACCCTAGCGATCCGTCGAAGACTCTGCAAGAGGAACCACAGGATCGCTAGCATCTGGGCCTGCGGCCGTCGAAGACTCTGTGTGCCAACCTGCATGAGCCAGTGCAGCCACTAGCGCCACCAACCGACCTCCGTTGACAGCGATCCAGCCAGCTCCGTAGCTCAACTCACGTCGGATCAGAGCATCCTGCTGGAGGTCTGTCAACAGTGCCTGCTCGGAATCCAGTTTTTTCCCTACTGCTCCCAACAAATGGCCTACCGCCTTGCACGCGACCTTCAAAACCCCGCTAGAGAGACTGTGCTCGACCTGCTTTCCGAGGGTCACCTGGTAACGAAGATGGAGCGAAGCAACCTCCTTCCTCGAGAGCTTGTGGACGTCGCCCAGCGACAGCTCCTTCCCCAAGTACTCCTTGGTATTGCCCGCGGCCGCGAGAATAGCCAGCGCCTCCCGTTCGTCCCGAGCATCGTCTACGGGAGGCTCGCTGGGACATATCCCTTCTTCGCGGAGAATTTCATCCAGCACGGTGTCATCCATGACTATATATCCGCCGAAACAATTTTGCTGGGGGCTGGGATTTCCAACACGATATCAAATGGATGGCGGAGACGGAAGCAAAGTCTGGCGTACGGATGCTCCTTGAGCGCGGATAGCATTTGGTGCCGCTCCTCCTTCGAGTGTCCCACCCCGTAGTTCTCCCAAAGCGTTTTCCCGTCGAGCTCGCTCGGGCTGTAAAACGTCAACGTCGCGGCTACATTCTCCCGGAACGCTTTTGCCACGCTCGTGTATTGTTGAGTCAAAAGCCACACTGAAAAATTCTTGTGCCTGCCAGAGAAAGCCAGCTCGATCAAAGCGCTGCGATGTCTTTTTACGTCCTCACTGGCGGCGCAGTCGTCCAGAATAAGCAACACCTGGCCACGTCCTTCGAAGACCGCGACCGCCAACCGGAGGCACTTCTCAATTTCACCACCCGAGTTCCCCGGCGCCAGAGCTACGAAGCCGGGGTCCTTCCGGGCAAATCCCCGATATGTTTTGTTGTGAGCGTAGGTGGGGCAAATCAAACACACGACGTGGAACTTCCCACGAAAAGGACCGCGGAGAGCTTCGACGACCAGTCTCGACTTCCCGGACGCCGTTGGGCCAACGATAAGAAGGTGGCCGGGTATCAAATCGGTGAGACATTCCATCTAGTCTATATAGGGGCGGTGATTAATAGTAGGCGACTTGACTTCCAAGGTCGAATGCTGCGTCGCCTAGGAGGAAGACGTGGCAGTTGGCATTACCACCGCCGCCGGTCTTTCGATAGATCCGGAACTGAAGATTTTTTCCCGGACCGAGAGCTGCTTGTCCGTCGCCGTGCACAAGGTGGTCGCGTGCCGTGCGGAGATCGATGAAGATCCCGTATTTGTCATGGAAGAACCCAGTAGGGGTGACCACCGAGAGTGGAGCTGGGGGGTGCACCAACCATTCTGCTCCGGCTCGCGCCGTCTCCCAAATATCTGCGGGGAGCATGCCGCTGGGGTACAGCGTGTTGGGGACGCCGTTTAAGTCGAACTCAACCTTTGTTACCCCCGGATTCGGGAAGGCTTCGCTGTGTCGTCCTCCCGCGGGGAACGGGTCGACGAACAGGAACAGGACACCCACAAAGCTTTTGAGTTGCACGGGGATGTTGTCCGTGAGAATTGTCTCGGCGGCCTTCGCAAAGGAGATCACTTTGTAGTGCGAGATGTGGTTGTAAAGAACCACGCTCGGGATGTGCTGCGCGTAACCGGGGGACTCAATCGCCTGATACACCAGTTCTATGTTTTTTAGTGTGTAGCTCCCAATCTTGGTCGGATCCGAGCTTACGATGACATCTTTGGCGGCGGCGAGGGTGAGCTCCAACCTAATTGGTGGAAGACTCGCCGTATGGAGAACGCCGTGGGTGCGCAAGAGCTCGAAATCAAGTGGTATCCGATACTTTTGGAAGGCCCCTGCAATTGCTACGTCCCCTGCCACATCGCCTTTGTCTCCGGCCTCTGAGCGGATTTTGTTGACCGCGGTTGTCTGGATCCCTTGCTCGATACGTTTAGCTCGCTCTTCGGTGGGAAGCCACAGGTCGGAGAACGCTCCAACAAGGTCAGCTCGCTCCAGGTCCTCTAGGGTTTTATCGCCCATCTTGACGATCCTTCGCCGAATCAAACAGCGCCCCAGGTTGTCGACAACGCGATTGTTGGCGTGCTTCGCCGATCCCTCTAACGATACCTCGCCTACAAGGGCTAGGGTGTCTGGGACTAGGACGGTGTCGACTGGAAGTCTGGGAATGTCAACGTAAAGAGTCTCTGTGGATCGCCGAGCTCGGGTTAAAGGTCAACCGGTGGGTGACGCGTTTTCCTTTTGCGGCCATGAGAGCGCGCGGCTCCTCCCTTGGGTCAAGCGTCTTTGAGATGTACGCCATTTTACTTTTCTTGTATGTATAGGCAGAAACAAAACATGGATATCGACCCTGATGAGATGACCCCTTTGATGTCCCCCGATGACGACCCCGACGATCCCGAGCCCGCCGGCGCTGAAGGTGGGAGGGTTAACCCCAGCTTCGACCCCGCCGATCTGCCGGAGGGTGGAGAACAATTCGGGATGTATGACTTAAGACCGCGAGGTCGTCCCCGTGAGCCTGCCACAGCAGAAACATCGTTTTCGACCGTCCCTGTTACTGGGGAGGAGAGGGTGACCAACCCTGTTACTGGGAGGTTATTCACTAAAAGCTTAATGGATATTGCTAAGGCAGAGGTGCAAAAAGAGTACCCCCGATATGGCGGGGTCGAAATCGGACAAGGGTACGATGGACGTACTATGGTTCGTCTGTGGGGCAGAGAAGACCAAACGTGGCGCCCACTGAAAAACAAGGATGGTACTTTAACTAAGAACTTGCCAAAAGAATTGAAAGAAGCCCTAGGACCAACCGCGGCACAGATTTTAAAAGAGAATAACGCCAGAACTCAGGAACTCGAGCAGCAAAACCTACAGGACAAGGAGATAAGAGACGCTCACGATATTTCATCGGAAGATAGACGTGCTTTGGAGGCGCGGATTGCGGCGCGCGAGGAAGAGATTCAAGAGCTAGAGCTGGAAAGTGAAGCCGTTGAGGAGCGAATGTCTCTGCGGGACCGCGTTCGGGCTATTTTCAAGAAGTACGGAGTAGGGGTCCTGGGTGTTCTCGTAGCGGCTGGAACGGTCATTGGGGTTATCTTGGGGGCTTTACAGCGGGGGCTCGCTGGCGTAGCGCAAGGGGTAGGGCGGGGACTGAAGGCCATCGGAAAAAAGATCGGGGAGCTACTACCTGGGGCCATAGGCGCCATTGTCTCGTTCCTCTTCCGCACGGCCGGAGAAGCTGTTGGTTTCTTAGCGAAAAACGCCTGGCTCTTGATCGTAGCCGTGGTCGTGTTTCTCATCGAGCGCTACAAGAAGAAGTCTACCTAGACAACCACCAAGTCGCACCTGCGGCCACAACAGTGACTGCAGCTAAATTTCTCTCGTGCGCGGATGGCGCTACGGGGGCTTTAGTTTTCGGGACAAGTGGGACTGGGGGTTCTATTTTCAGCGTTGTTTCCGATACAAGGGGGACTGCGGCTTTTGTTTTCGGTGTTGTTTTCGGGACAAGGGGGAGTGGGGCTTTTATTTTCGGCGTGCGGTGTTGTGTCCGCTCGTTCACACGCGGATTGACCCCGAAAATCATATCGCTGGTCGCTTTCTGGAGCTCATTGTTGTACCCGAGAACGCTGTCTGTATTGATAATAAGCCGGCTGGGGAGCAACCAGAGCCCTGGGGCGACGGCCAGATTCAGCTGCGCTCGGGCGTCGGACAAAGCCCTTTGATAGTTCTGGATGCCGGTGGAGATATCGTTTACTACGATTGCCTCCTCTAGAAGTTGTCTAAACATTTGGCGGGTCTCAACAGCACTGCCGCTCGCCCCCACGATAGTAGATCGGGTTTTGACTTGCGAGCCAAGAACACAATAAACTAAAGCCTCGATACTACGATTGAGACGCCCCATGCCAGCCTCCGTCAGACCTTCACCCTTTTTCGGTGAAAACCAGCTGTATTGCGCTCCGACGTGGGCATCGTTTCGGATAAAGGCCAACAGATTACCTTGATTCTTTTTCCCACCCTCATCTGAGAAGAGATTCAGGCTATCAGGCCATGTGTTTGCTTCGGTGTCATAGCCACGGATGACGTGCAAGTTCTTTGGACCCTCGCTTGGGTAAGTTATAAACACGTCTCCAAGACCGTGGTTTCGTCCGCCCTTCCAACGAAAGTCGGGGGCTCTATGTAGTCCGAATTCGATGCAGAGGCTTTCAAAGGCGGACTTGCGAAGTGGGTTGTTTGTTTTTTGGAACGCCTTGTCTCCGGGGAGGGGACAGCCGAGCTCGAATAGGATACGGCGGACGGTGAAGTATACGTGGAAGCGAAGCAGCCCCTGAACTATGGGCAGGAAGGTTTTATTGGTCGGGTCGGTAATCGACACCCCACACCCTGCAGTTGCGCATCATGTGGCGAAGTTCAGCTGCTGAGGCCAATATTCGTACGTGGGAGAAGAAAGCCAACGATGAGCCTCCTTTGCCGAGCGATGTGTGATAGTAGTTTCCTTCCAGAAGTCTCGGACTCCTGCTTGGAAAGAGATTTTAGGATCAACAAAGATCTCTAGCTCTCGAAGCAGCGGTGTGATTTCAGAGCCTGTTTCAGCGAACGGAACGGCAGGCACGGGGTATTTGTCCGGGCTGCGGAGAAGAAGAGCTTGTGGAAAATTGCTCTGTTTAGGAAATTTAATTTTTTCTAAGGTTTTACCGAACTCTACGGCTTTTTTTGGAAACGCTGTTTTTAGAACAGACCAAAGATCTATTTCGTGGGATTGATCCATGGTGTATATATACGCGGTTAAATAAAATGTCCCTCAGCATAGCGGCAAGCGAGGGTGTAAACGAACTTCACCCTCCGGTCGTTGGTGAGCTCTCGAGTGTCGCAGCTCGAACCGTGAAGATCCCTGAAATAACGCTCACAGTACTTAAAACGATGGATATATATTTCTTCGCTCTCAAGAACAGGTTACTTGTAAAGACAAGTATTTGTCAAAGACAATCCCGTATTTGTCTTACCGTATTTGTCTCTTTCACAAGGTTTACTATCGATTTTCTTTCGAATAAATCAAGCCCGAACTCTTTCATCAACAATTTTTGCAACGCGGACCTTCTAGTTTTTGATCTTGGTCTAGGTATATACCACTCGTTTCGCCGGTCGGTTGGAAAGTTCCATGTAAGATGGTCAAACTCACCCGAAACCACACGCTGGCAAAGTCGAGGGCTGGCTGAAAGATACCCCTCGATGCTTTCTGGGTTGGGATGGGGAGAAATTGGAGGGTCTTCTAAGAAAGAGGTTGCTAAGAGTTTTAACTGCGAGAGGTAAGTAGAGGAATAGTTTTCTTTTTTCAAGCTGTCAGTGACCATTACATCCATTTTTTGTGGTCTATTGGTTGCTACTCTCTAATTGCCTGACCGAAAAAGGATGTCCCCGGAGGCGGCACAATGTACCCACCCGCGTCATAGCGACGCCGCGCACTAGACAACTTAACCACAATGCCACCACTTTGCCTGCAGATTTATCATTATTTTTACGAATTTTTTCTGCATATGGAAGCACGTTTTTTCCCCATTCAACAATGAGACAATAATATCATCCATATCATTTTCATCAATAGACATATAGGTTCTCATCGTATCGCCCACAAGATCCATGAAGACCTCGTGGGATTCCCAGGGCATAATCCACCCGTCAGTTTTCTCTTTCACCCATCTTTGGTGAGTAAGGTGGCACTCACGGTAGATTAGTTTTAAATCGACACTCTGGAAGCGCCGCCCAACATAGCCCAACGCTTTCATACGCTGCGTAAAGTCAAAGGCCTCGGCTTCACGCTCTAGGCGTCGCAAGCGGGCGGTTACGCCGGACGCATTAAACTGAGCTTTCACTCGCTCGCTAAGGGGTGGAAGCTCCCGGCGCCCCATTTCCCTAATAAGGTTCTTATCACCGCTCGCCCATATAAGCCCTGACGCCCATGGGGAAGACATTTTTTCTTATCTTAGCAAGGATTCGCTATGCGCCAACGTTTTTCCGAAGATTTATAGTATGCATATTTGTCTAAATTGAAATAGCTCATTAACTCTCGGAAAACGCTCGGAAAATCTTCGGGTCATCTTCGGGTCATCTTCGGAAATAGGAAAAAACGCTTCATTTCTAAATTGGAGCTTTCAATCGGAAAATAGGCAAAAACGGTTCATTTCTAAATTGGAACCCCTTCCTTTTATACTTGGGGGCCTTTACACGCTCCAAGACGGCTTCTAGCTCAAGTGTAATTTAACTTCCTCCTCTTATACTACTCCCACTGGTTTGACGCCTAATCTCAGTTTATTAGCAAAAGGGTTAAAAAAGGAACAGAGAAACTTACTTTTCCTGGCGTCCCTGCATGGCTAGCTTTGAGGTACTGTCTTAACGTTCATCAGGAAAATGACTCACCTCCTGTCTATAAAGGAGAACACGTTAACGTTTCTTTTACAAAACCCTTAAAACTATCGAGACATTATATTAGCCTTCCTGTGATTTGCGACGGACCTTTTAAACTTACAATCCGCATTGGAATCTTTATTGTCTTCCCTACTCCAGATGATCAACTGACTACATGTGGCTCTAGTAGACACATCTTCTGTTACTATGCACAAAAATGCATACGTAAGTATGTTTCGCAAAGATGAATCTCGTTCGCTTCAAATCTTAGCAGTGTGAGCGTTTTAACACTGACGGTCTCAATGGGGTTGCCGTCAACCGTCAAACGCCCTAAAATTTAAGATAAGTGTGCAACCTTCTTGTTTACAGAGAAAGCATTTGTTTTACGTATCGCCGAGTACAGAACGGACAAAAATTCATGTCCAAACAAGAGAGAGGTTTAATTCGAAAACCAACGAAATTTGACGAAGCCTTTTTATTCCATTTTATTATATAGACACGAGTGTTTTACTGGAAAATATACCACTCGTAAAATTCATAAAAACTACATCCGGGACCCGAGTGGTTTATTTTCCATAATCTCACACGTGAGTTTATCGATGACGTAATTTCGGTAATTTCCCTCCGAGATTCTTTTTGTCTATATAATAAAAAGAATAAATTACACGGCGGCTTGAAGATATGAATTTTATTTTCTCGTGGCAAAAACAATATTTTAGTCACTCGCTGCGCTCGTTCGTAAAATATCGTTTTGCCACTCGAAAATAAAATTCATAACTTCGCACCACCGTGTAATATCCTCTATATAACTTCTTCAGTCACACAATTGTTCGCACTCCTGTGTCTGCAGCTGTGAGACGTCTCAGACAAGGCTTCTTTGGGACTATTTTTTAATCTAGTCATGTACTGAAAGACATATGAGAAATGACTAGGTTACAAGTGGAGTCATAACAGGGTACGATAACAAGTAACGAAGGCCACTGAAGATTCACAGTTTAACCCTGGTTTCTGCAGATGACGTACCTAGCAGTGTCAGTGCACTACAGTATCTATAGAGTATCTATTACAGTATCTATAGAGCCTCAGTAAAATTGAACCGCCGACTGACAAAAGTTTGGTCAATTCCAAAGGGCTAACTGCGGTTGTAAAGTAACTATTACTTTTTTAGCCGGCTTTCTAGAAAAATAACAATGTCAACAACTTCGCTTGGGAAAAATAAGGTTTCATGGTTCGTTCAGTTTTTGTTATCGTCAGGAGAAAACAAGGTCTCGTGGTTCCTTTTTCATATCGTCAGGAGAAAACAAGATCTCGTGGTTCCTTTTTCATATCGTCAGGAGAAAAGAAGGTTTCATGGTTAGTTTTTCTTATCGTCAAGAGAAAAGAAGGTTTCATGGTTCCTTTTTCTTATCGTCAGGAGAAAAGAAGGTTTCATGGCTACTTTTTCTTGTCGTCAGTAGAAAGGAAGGTCTTATGGTTCCTCAGTTCTTCTTATCGTCAGGAGAGAAGAAGGTCTCATGGTTCCTTTTTCTAATCGTCAGGAGAAAAGAAAAAAAATAAGGTTTCATGGTTTCTTTTTCTTATCGTCAGGAGAAAAGAAGGTTTCATGGTTACTTTTTCTTATTGTCAGGAGAAAAGAAGGTCCCATGGTTCCTCAGTTTTTCTTATCGTCAGTAGAAAAGAAGGTTTCACGGTTCCTTTTTCTTATCGTCAAGTGAAAAGAAACACGTATGGAAGTGCGTGTGGTGATACTAACGTTAACACAAAAAAAAGGGGGGGGGGGGGGCGACCACATTGATGCAATGTTTCGCCTTGCTACCAAGGAAACCATCGCAGTTAACAACAGTCACCTCCCCTTGATAACAGTACAGTCGAACACTTCAGTAATGGAGATCGAACTGACCTGCCCCGTTTGCTTGGATCTTTTTCAAAAACCCGTTGTTCTACCGTGCTCGCACAACCTGTGCACGCCATGTGCGAAGAAAATCTTGGAACCAAACGGCGCGCCGAAAGTTTGGGCCAAATGGGTGAAGGAGAACAGAGGACCTGATTATAAATCTCATCTAGAGCCCGATGTAAAATGTCCGACTTGTCGGAGAAAGATTCCAGTAGATCCACGAGGCGTGGACAGCCTGCCAAAAAATCTTATTTTGGAAAATGTAATTGAGCGGTTTAAGGAGGAGAGGACTGCACCAGGTACTGTTTTAAAAAACATAGAATTATAGTCTACAATGCAATAACAATGCATAACTAGTATTAGATTAAGGCATGAGAAAAAAACTGGTCTGCATTTAGCGTCCGCATTTTTCTTCTGCGTTCGTGGACACTACTAATTCCAAATTTTGTGAATCAGGGTTTTCCATTGGAATTGAAAGAATGAAACCGTGAAATAACAGCGGAGCAAACAGTTCAAGTTGTATTCTAGCCTCTAGTTTGTTCGTTCTTCACATCTTCTCTGTTCCAAGGATGAGACGAGTACCTCAACCGGCGGGGTTTAACAGAAGAGAAAATTACCTAGTCTATTTGCTTTGATCAACTGGATTCATTTATGCAGAGACAATTAAATAATTTCGTTTATACAGAGGTAATGACGTATAGTTTCAGCTGTTCTAGTTTGCATGAAACTATTCATAATACGCTTTTTACTGAAATTATCTGAAAAGCCTGAGTACACTGCTTTGAACGTCATTTTTCCACTAAAACAGTACGACTCAGAAAAAAACAGTTCCGGCCCAGAAAATAAAAGAAGTAATTCTGGGAGTTTTATAATAGGTATCCACTTTCATTTGAAAATTGCAGCACGCAAATAAGGTAGTTTTTGGTTTTTAATTATTTATCTGTGGATCTTTTCATTCCATCATTAAATTTGAATGAAGTGTTTTCTTTGACGTGTATTGTCATCGTGTATATTCAGGGGCCCAGCAAAGTTTCCTTAATTGTTGTAAAAAATGCGAAGGCGAGAAATTGTCAGTGAGGAAAGAAAATATGGTGGGGTTTGGAAACAGTGCAGAAGATGAGACACGTTAAGTAGACTGACGAATAGTTATTAAGAACACTCCAGCTGAAAAACAGGACTGTTTAATATCTCAGAATTTTGGTTTTCTTCGAAAAAATAACAGTGCAACGAACCACAAGGATCACATTGTATGCAAAACCCAACCGAATTTTTTTTTATGATGCGGCTCGTGAAGCAAAAAGGGCTACGTGTCGTGTTCCGCTACACGTTTCCGAACTTGAGTCGCACATGCAAAGATCACGTGGCATATTCTAGATTTTGATTGACCGCCGAAAAAACGATCTGGAGACGATTGGATTCCGAAAATTCTATTGTTTACGCCTGACATCCCAATTCCCCCATCCATCACAATAGCTCTTGTTCTAAAGCTCCACGTGCTAAAAATGGGTAAATGGTGAACAACAAAGGCTTCTCGTGAACTCCCGTGTCACTTTTATATCACAGGTCAGCGAACCTACTTACCCCTCCTATGTCAGTTTTGTGAGGACTTTGCTCCACAGAAAGCAACTCTTATGTGCAATGAATGTGACTTCCTTTACTGTGGGGTATGTTTCGACGCATGTCACCCAAGCAAGGGACCACTGGCCGCACATACTATAGGCCCTGCTGAGGTCAGGAACCCCAAACGCAAGAATGATAACTTGGTATGCGAGCAGCATAAAGAGGAGAAACTTGCTCTCTACTGTTATGGATGCAAATCTCCTGTGTGTTACATGTGCAAGGAATATGGACGACATAAACAACATCAAGTAGAACTGCTAGATCCTGTGTTTAGAAACACAAAGGTATTTATTAGAAACCTTCAGATTCACACGAGTATCGTTATGAGATCGTATGAAATCGCGAGGGTGTTTCGTCTCTCCTCTCCTTAAAAAAAGGCGATAATGATGATGATGATGACGACGATGATATTGATGATGATGATAATGATGATGTGATCATGGTAACAGCTATCACGATGCAAGCAAAGACGATGACGTGAGCATTTTTAAACAGACCTCAATTTTTGTGGTTTTGTTTTTAAGGAGGAGCTTGCAAGAACGTTAGGTACACTAACACGAAAAAACTACCATGCTCAGAAGACCATACAGAGTCTTGAGGGAATGTGTACTATTGCTAAGGTGAGCAAGAACTGGGGACTAAAACTGCAATTTACCTTTTGGTATCAGAGCCAGCGTTTAAGCCATACTATGGGCTCTTCACTTCTCAAATTTCACCTTTCCTTTGAAAGCTACTGAACGGTATTGTATCGTGGTACTGTTTGTTTTACTATTCAGTGTGGTTGTACCTTTTTCATCTGTGGATCAAAACATACAGTGTTGTACTGTTTGTTGTATTATACAGTGTGGTTCTAACTTTTACATCTGTAGATCAAACCATGCAGTGTGACCATCCTTTGGAAAGCTACTGAACAGTACTGTACTGTGGTACTGTTTTTCTTCTTCGTCTTATTCTGTACTGTGTGCATGGTACTGTTTATCAATTATACAGTGTAGTTCTACCTTTTTCATCTGTGGATTAAACCATACAGTGTGACCATTCTTTGGAAAGCTACTGAACAGACCTGCATTGCGGTACCGGTTGTTTTACTGTGTAGTGTGATTCAAACTATTTCAATCATAGCTACTTGACAATTTTTTAAATCTATCAATCTGTTCTTAAATCTTAAATCTATCTCTGTAATTTCTTTTATGGACGGCAGAAATCAGGTTCCGATGTTGAAGCTCATGTCAAACGGGAATGTGATTCCTTGATATCAATCGTGGAGAAGAAGAAAACCGAACTCCTGAAGAGAGTGAATGACGAGTATCAGGAGAAACTGAGAGAATTAAACGATGCCATTAATCGGTGTGAGAATGTCTTACTTCAGGGAGATGGACTGGCTGAGTTTACACAAGAAGCGCTCAAAGAGAATAACCCTGCTACTTTTCTGCAGGTATTATTACCTTTTGTTATAAAGACGTGAGTCTTTTACTGGGAATTATAATATAGACGTGAGTGTTTTAGTAAGAATCATTATCTAGAAGTGTGTTTACCTGGGAACTATTATATAGACTTGAGTGTTTTAGTAGGGATTATTATATAGACGTGAGTGTTTAACTGGGAATTGCACCACTCGTAAAATTTATACGAAACTACATCGTAGTGGAGTATTCCATATCCATACCAGTGAGGATACCTATGACGTCATTTCCCGCCTTGCACGATTCAGTTTGTGCACAAAACTGCCAAACAAACCTCTCAATGTGTTTTTGTCTATATAACAAAAAGAAAAATTACATATTAGCTCGAAGATAGGAATTTTATGTTCTCGTGGCAAGAACAATATCTCACTCGTTCGCTGTGTTCACTAGTGAGAGATTGTTCTTGCCACTCGAACATAAAATTCATATCTTCTCGCCAACGTGCAATATCCTCTATGACCATAACTCTTATCTGCTTTAATGATACATGGGAACCTAAGTGTACAAAAAAGAGGCCATGGACAATTATTCATTCGTCAATTTTGTTTCAGACCGCAGGTGCTTTGAAAACAAGGTAAGTTACAAAAGCAATTCGTTGAATAGCTTTTCTGGATGTTTTTAAATCTTAATCTGATAACAGATTGCCTTTCTGTATTTTCATCACAGGCTCAGTTTAATGTTAGAAACCATCAGAAATCTCCCCTCGGCCTCGTCCATTACTCCAACATTTGAGCACATGGCAGTAGACACCTCATGGGAGAGAAAAGTTCTCAAGAAAGTAACTTGGCTTCAAGTACCTGGCATGTGATTTCTTGTTGTTATTTTGCATAGAAACCCACCTAAAAATTTCCATTTTTTAATGAGATACTCTTATTCAGTATTTCTTCATCGTTATTTTTGACGTTTTCCAGGTACGTTATCATCATTGTCATCTTTATTAAAGTACTCGCCAACCGATAGAGCCTGCTAGCAAATGGTTAATAACTTATTTATCGCGTAAAATCCAGAAATATCACAATTTCAACTTAACGCGCGCGGGACATTAAATTTCCTTTTCTACCCCTCTTGTTTAGTCACCTGAGCTGGCCACACTGACCTGCGCGCGTTCACTATGGTCACCGAAATGGCGAAACCCGGCGTTTTTCAGGGCAAGAGCCATTGCTTTCTGTGCGCTCCGATTTACTGCAGACTGTTTGCTTTTTTCCCTAGAGTACCATAATCTTCATGACTTTTTTAAATAGATCGTGAGTATAAGAAAACTTGATAACAGAAAATCCTTTCCAGGGTATACACATTAAGGATTAACAGTTTGATTTCTTAGGCCCTCCAAGTTTTGTTCCGTCTCAATGCAAAGCCACAAATAGGACAATCCATTTAGTGTGGAATGGGCCTGAAAGCGCCGTGGATGCCTACCACTTCGAGGCTAATATATACTCACCTACCCAAGACCCTAACGATAAAGAGCTCTGTGAAACAGTTAAGCTGTCTCCTGGTGTGTCGTGCCAGTATAGACTAGAGTGCTTGCATTACAACACCAGGGTCACTGCCAGAGTTCGTGCCTCGAACAGAGCAGGTCAAGGGCCCTTCAGCAAGGACATTACGATATATTCTCAGAAAGGTAAAGCTCAAAACCCGCCACGGGCGAGACAAAATGAATTCTAACTTTATTTTAGTTATGTCAAGACATCTTAGGCGATCGTTAAGTGACTGAAACCTATTTATAATGGTGTGGAAAGATAGAGAACCTAAACAAAGGTCCTACAGACTCAGACGAAATTGTCGCCCAGACTGTTTTGATATGAAATGTTTTGCTGGACCATAATGAGTGTAGTTCAAGTCAGCTCGCAAAAAAGTACGGTTTGTACTGGAGCAGAATCCTGCTTTTCAGGATAACCTGATACGTCATGTTTTACTTTGCTTTCTTTCCACATTTACAGAAACTGCCCAAATTACGACAAACAGACATTTTAGCGCAGGGGCGTTGAAAGCGGTGTTTTCTTACTACTTATTCAACAATAATCATAAGAATCTCTGCTCATATGATCTTTTATTTTTTTCTCCAGAATCTCAGCGGGCCGGAATCCCAAATCCTCGAATCTGATTGGCTAATCGCGCGCTCGTAACCGGTCCATCTTTTTACGATACGGACCACGGTCCGGATTTTTATCCGCGCTATTCGTGGCAAATTGAAATTGTTGCGAAAAAAAAGCAGACAAACAGAAAAAATAAATAAGTTACTTACCGGTCTAGGTCGGTCCGTATAGGAAAAAACTGTGCCCTTGGTTTTGAGTACGGCCCTCGGTCTTCGGCCTCGGGCCGTACTCAAGACCTCGGGCACATACGGACCTCCCGCCCGGTAAATAACATATATATATGCACTTCACAGGGTTTCATTTCACTCTGGACACATCCACGTGTCCACAAAAGGAACTTATCTTCTCACGTGATCTCACTGTTGCCAAACTTACGAGTCCAGTGTACGCCAGTGTACTAGGCCACGCGACTCTTTCAACCGGTTGTCATTACTGGAAAGTCAGGATTGACCAGTTTCTTGGAACGAGTGATAACGGATTTGTGGCTGTGGGGGTAGCGAAATCCTTGGTCGATGAAAAGTCAATAGGTATGGAAAAGGCTGGAACGGTTTTACAGTTTTAAGCCGAGTCTGATTAAATAAGTTAATGATTAATACCGTCTCAACCTTTTTCATCTGTGGGTAAAGCAAAACAGTGTAAGTATCCGTTAGGAAGCCTCACTATACATTTCTTTAGGAAACTAGTGTGGTTTTGTTTGTTTGATTAATTGTGAATTCAATATGGTTCTAAATTTTCTATCTGTGGATCAAACCAAGTAGTGTGACCATTCCTTGGAAAGCTACTGGACAGTACTGCACTGTGATACTGTTTGTTTTACTATACAGTGTGGTTCTAACGTTTTCATCCGTGTATCAAACCATGCAGTGTGACCATTCTTTGAAAAGCTACTAAACAGTACCGTGCTGTGGCACTGTTTGTCAGCGTTCTATAAAGTGTGGTTCCAACATTTTCATCTGTGGATCAAACCATCCAGTGTGACCATTATAATATAATAATAATAATAATGATATTTATCCAGGGAGCCCACTCGCCTTGGCGGTTTTCAGTGGGGCCCTGCAAATTAAAAATAAAACAAATTTACCTAAAAAATGCTTTCACAATATCAAACAAATTTAAAAATAGCTAAACAATCAGAGAGTGCATCATTCACAAACATTTAAGCTTTGCTTTAAAAAGGGACAATGATTTGCAGTTTTTAATGTCATTGTCTAAGTTGTTCCAGTCCTTAGAGACTTGATAAATAAAAGTTTGCTTGCCCCAATTGGTACGCACGCGAGGAAGGTGTAAATCATTACTTCTACGAGTTGGATAAGAATGAAAACTACCATTGCGTCTAACGTCAAATTCAAAATCGATTTCCCCCAACAGATATTTTTGCATCATAACACAGCGATGGAAGTGTCGTCTCTTTGAGAGGGTCTTTAGGCCCAGACGATCTAGTGCCTCAGTTGATGAACTTCTTGGTGGTAAATTAAGCAGGACCTTGGCTGCCTTGTTTTGAAGAACTTGCAGCTGACCCATAAGCGTGTCGTTATTTTTATCACCCCAGACTGTATCTCCATAGTCAAACAGTGGGATGATTAAGCAATTGTATAGTGTTAGCTTAGCATGTAGAGGCAAAAGATGTCGTATTCTCTTTATCATTCCAATCCTTTGATTGATCTTTGTACTGATAGTGTCAATGTGCTCGGACCAAGACATAGTTTGGTTTATAACCACTCCCAAGTACTTAAACGAGTTAGACCTATCAATAGCAGAGGAATTTACTTTAAGAGAGACGTCACTAACTAGTTTAAGCTTCCGTGAGTTACCAAAAATAACGAAATTACATTTAGAGATATTTAAGGTCAACAGATTTCTCGAAAACCAGTTGGAAATTGTAGCCAAATCTGAATTTAACTGACTTTCAAGGTCAGACAGATTAGTCGATGAGTAATAAATCACAGTGTCATCAGCGTGAAGAATAATTTCACTGGCAAGCCGACATGATGGTAAATCATTTACGTAAATAAGAAAAAGAAGCGGTCCTAATATACTTCCTTGAGGGACCCCAACAGTTATTGGCGCAGCAACAGAGAGTGCATCCCCGACAGACGTCCTTTGTTTTCTGTTCATGAGATATGACTGGAACCAATTTAGAGTGTCATCTGAGAGTCCGACCGATTTAAGCTTATGAAGTAAAAGGTTGTGGTCAACTGTGTCAAACGCTTTCGAGAGATCCAAGGAAACAGCTCCTGTAAGACGACCAGAGTCCATGTTCAGAAGGATGTTATCTGTAAAGTGTGTCAAAGCTGTATTAGTTGATAGCTTAGGTCGAAAACCGAATTGCTTGGAGGTAAAGGTCTTGTTTTCATTGAGAAAATAGTAGAGCTGGTTATGTACTGCCTTCTCCAGAATCTTGCTCAACGTAGGTAGCACGGTAATTGGCCTGTAGTTGTTTGGGTCACAGCGATCGCCTTTTTTGAAGAGGGCAGATACCTTTCCAAACTTCCATAGGGAAGGGAAGCTACGAGTGACCAAAGATTGATTAAACAAATTCGTGAGACTTCTACTAATTACGCTAGCCGAGTCTTTCAGAAGACGAGCACTGATATTATCTAGGCCAATTGCTTTGTTAGTTTTAAGTTGTTTAAGTTGGCCACGTACGAACTCTTCGGTCATTGGTTTGAAAACAAACTTTGGCAAATCAGTAGACCTTGCGGGGGGAGATGGTAAGGTAATGAAGGATTTCAGTTTCATTGCGAGCTTTGTACCAATTGTAGAGAAGTGAACATTCAGGATCTTGGCGATAGATGGATTGTCACAATGTGCTACGCCAAAGATGTAAAAAAGATGGCGGCGGTTGGTCACGCTGCGACAAGCTCCCGCTACTCTGTGACTTTGTTGGCTCTATGTATCGCGTTTTTTACTGTTACCGAAATCTACTCCCCAAGAAACGCACTGGAAACCTGGAAGCATCGAGAAATGACAAATGTAACCAGTTATCAGACGAAATGTGGACTCCAAGCTGAAAGTACACAGAGACAAAGACCACGTTGCCGTGGAAAACGATTTCTTCTTTGTCGAGTGCACCACTCAACTGATGAGCGGAGCTGGTTTAACATCCAACGACTACAACGTTGTGGAGATATTCATCTTAATCCAGGCCCGATAAAGTTTCCATGTAAAGAATGTGAGAAGAGCGTTCGAAATAATCAGAATGCGATGTTATGTTCTGAATGTGGCCTATGGATTCATGCAAAATGCCTCAACATGTCAACATCGACTTTTAAATATTTTCTTGAACGGCCAGCAATCGAATGGACATGTCCGCTATGTTCTCTACCGAGATTGGGGGATTCATTTTTCCTTGAGGATGAAGAAATAATAACTACCGAAGGAAACTATACAAATCAGCTTCTTCTACAACCTAATGCAAATAAGATGAATAACACACTATTTCACTCCCAGGAGAATGTGGCAATTAACAACTGCGGCCAACAGGAATTTGATCTGCTCTTTCAAGAAAGGCAGGAACATTCCAATCGGATCCTAATGTTCCATCTGAACATAAACAGCCTTCAAAATAAATTGGAAGAACTGAAACTCCTGAATGATAAGATGAAGTCGCAAATTATTTTTCTCTCAGAGACAAAGATCGACAAATCCTACCCGAACAGCCAGTTCACCTTAACGGGTTACAACATGTATCGAAAAGACAGAAAGAAAGGAGGCGGTGGGATAATAGCCTACTTTGATTCTAGCCTACCCTCGAAGGAGCTAAAAGTAACGAAGAAATACAAAACACTCGAGATTCTTGCAGTAGAAGCTAGACTTGGCAACAACGAAATCATTTTCCTTGGGATATACCGACCACCAAAGCAGTCGGATCACCAACCAGACCCAAATTATTTAGAACGTGTAGAGGAGGAACTGAATAACGTTTGCATGTGGGTTTCCCTCAAGAAACAGATATTTATTATTACAGGTGATCTGAACCTGGACAGGCTAAAACCAGAAAGCAGAGAAGGGAAAATACTTGCCGACCTAGAAGAAGTGCATGGAATGCAATGTTTAATTACCAAGCCGACGAGGATTACGCCGACATCAGAGACATTGCTGGACGTTATTTTAACCAACAAGCCCAACCTTTTCAGGACGGGAGGCTCTTTTAACCCAGAGATAAGTGATCACCATCTCATTTATGGTATTTTAAAGCAATCTGCATTACAGCATAGACGAAAGACGATCACATTCAGAAGCCTAAAAAATGTGGATATGGATCAGCTTAATGAGGACTTGGCAAGTGCTCCCTGGATTGTTGGAGAAACATTCGATGCCATCGAGGACCAATATGGCGCATGGAAAACCATTTTTGAAAGTGTACTGGATAAACAATGCCGAAAAAGAAGATGAGAGTTAGACAGAAAGATGTACCATTTATGACGGAAGAATGGAAAATGGCAATTAGGAACAAAAGGAAATATGCACAATTGTTTGCCCAAAACCGAACTCTAGAAAACTGGGAGTTAAAAAAGAAATGGAGAAACTTGGCCACTAAAGAGAGGAGACGTGCTATTAAAGCCTACTGGGCCCAAAAATCGGATGAACTGGGGAAGAGACCAAGGGATTTCTACAAAACCTTCAAACCATTCTTAAGTGATAAAAGTAAAGAGGAGACAACAATTTCCGTCAGGATTAACGAGCGAATTGTAACAAACCAGAAAGTAGTGGCAGACGAGCTTGGAGACTACTTTTCAACTGTTGCAAATACCATTGGTGGTGCACAGGTAACGAATTTAGTCGAGAAAGACTTTCAAAAACATCCGAGTGTCGAGAGCATTCGGCAAGCTTATCAAGGCCTTCAATTTGGATTTAACGAAATTGGCTCTAGCGAAGTGGAAAATGAATTGAAAATGCTTAAATCAAACAAAGCCACAGGGTGGGATGGAATCTCTCCGAAAATTCTAAAACTAACTGCCAAAGGTCTAGCACCGTCCTTAACAAGGCTCTATAACACCGTTATTAGAAAGGGAAATTGGCCAAACACGTGGAAAATGGGGGAATGGACCCCTGTTTTTAAGAAAGGAGATAAAACTGACCGGGGAAATTACCGTCCTATAACAGTACTGAACTCTGTTGATAAAGTATTCGAATCACTACTTTCCAAGCAAATCACGAAAACCATGGATCCACATCTATACCAGAAAATGTCCGCCTACAGAAAAACACATAGCTGTGAAACTACATTAATAAGGCTAACAGAGGACTGGAAAATGGCTGCCGACAATAAAGAGTACGTGACTGCTCTATCCACGGATATGAGCAAAGCTTTTGATTCGCTGCACCCTGCACTAATGATTCAAAAACTTAGAGCATATGGCTTCTCTGAAGCATCACAGAATCTCATGCGATCCTTTCTTGAGCGTAGAAGAAACAGAGTCAAACTACAGGAAGCACACAGCGCATGGAAAGAACAAAAAAGGGGGTGTCCACAAGGCTCCTCCTTCGGGCCTCTACTCTGGAACTTGTTCCAAAATGATCTCTCACTACACAGGCAGTCTGCTAATCTATTTATGTATGCTGATGACCATCAAATATACACCAGTGATAATGATATAGTGAAGAGCACCCAAACTCTCAGGAGACAAACAGAGGCAGTGTCACAATGGTACAAGGAGAACCTACTGCAAGCCAACCCTCAGAAATACCAGATCTTTACTATTGATCCACAACCTTCCAAGAAAAGCCCTGGGTATGAATTGACAATGAAATTCGATGGACATGAAGTCAAATCATCTGATTATCTCAAAATTCTTGGCGTAACCATCGACAACAAACTGACATTCAGTGAACATATCAGTGATATTTGCAAGAAAACGAGCTGTAAGGTTGGGGTCTTACTGAGACTACGCAATTTAATTCCATGGTCTGCAAAGTTACAGCTGTACAAGTCTAATATTTTGCCCCACCTTACATATTGTGATATTGTATGGCACTTTTGCAAATCATCCGATAAGAAGAAAATGGAAAGAATTCAAGAGCGGGCACTCAGGGCAGTCTTTAAATCCAAATCGGAGACCTACAGCGAGCTACTAACAAGAGCAGGTCTACCAAGTCTGTACCAACAACGGTTACAAAACATCGCCATTTTCATGTATAAAGTAAAAAACGGACTTGTGCCCACTTATATAACAGAGATATTTAATACTGCCCCGAAACGATATAATCTGAGGAACGCTGATTTTAATATTCCACGTTTTCGCACAGTACGCTATGGAAAACATTCTTTACGATATTTTGGGCCCCATCTTTGGAACAAATTAGAACAAAGTGACAGAGAGAATCCTAATTTTAAAAGTTTTAAAAACAGTATTAAGAGCAAAGACCTATCACTCTTGATAGATAATTGTAGAAACTGTGACATATGTTGCTAGGCCGCCTTAATTTCTTAATTCGTAATTAATTTTTTATATTCTATTTATATTTGATATTCTGAAAGTTTTTTAAAGTTTAAATAATTTTAACTTTATGTAGCTAAAGTATATTTTAATGTGTAGATAGTGTCCCCAATTAGTTTTTTCAAGCTAAATACTATTGACACTTTAATAAAGTCCTTCATTTTCATTCATTCATCGGCTTCGATGCAAGAGATTGGGGAGCTCTGTTTACGTGATGTGATTTCATTCAAGGTTTTCCACAATGCACTTGAATTGCCCTTGTTTTCGAATATTAGGTTTGAGTAGTACTCCGCTTTGCACTTTTGTATTCCCTTGTTTACATAGTTCTTGAGCTTCTTGTAACGTGACCAGAGGTGAGGTGAATTAGATTTAATGGCTCTGCTATGGAGATAATCGCGTTGACTCATAGCTTGTGATAACCGCGAGTTCATCCACGGACAGCGGACTCCACGTATCCTTGTTTTCCTTATAGGGGCATGTCTATCAGCAATATTAGTAAACAGTTTGTTCCATGTGGAGACAGCAGAGTCGACATCTTCCTTGTTTGCAACAGATTCCCAGTCAACATCCTTCAAGTCATTTACAAAATCTTCTTTGGAATAATTTTTAAAAGAACGATATTCAATAATTTTCCCTGGTGCTTTTGTGACACCTGACTTAACGGCGCAGAATATCATGGAATGATCACTTATTGATGAATGAATAACTCCGTGATCAGTCACTCGATGCATTGTATTCGAAAACAATAGATCAATCAAAGTAGATGATCTTTCTGTAATCCGTGTCGGACTGTTGATAAGCTGGTCAAGTTCGTGAGAATTTGTTACCTGAATCAATTTACGTTTCATGACTTTATCATTATTCAAGTTCGAATCTGTGAAATTAACATTAAAGTCACCAAGTAAAATCAACTCAATGTTTTCAGGTAATACAGATAACGAAGTATCCAGATCTTGAATAAATGACTCCATATTCAGGTCAGGCGCGCGATAGATAGTCCAGATCAGTAGCTTTTTACATTTAGGCCGAGATATTTCGATAACACATGACTCGGTAGAAGAAGTACCGAGATCAGGCCTTGGGCGATAAGGAATCCCATCCCGAATATACGCCATGCATCCACCGCCAACTCTTCCTAATCTATCAGATCGTACGCAAGAGTAGCCAGAAAGGTGTATTTCGTTGTCCAAAGTAGACGGTTTAAGCCAAGTTTCTGATACAGTAAACACATCGAAAGGCTTGTTCTCCAATAGTATCTTTAAAGAATCCAATTTAGGTATTAAACTTCTCACATTTAAATGGGCTACCTTGAGGCCTCTAGAGCGGGTAAAATTTTCCACAGATAGTTTCACTGGTGGACCAGGGTTTAGTGAGACATCATTGCATTGCAGTAGGAGAGTGACGAGAAGGACATCTCTTGATAGATTGACAAGCAGGACCGAAGCATCGCGGGAGAGACCAAAATGGCGTTTGTTTCGAAGATACGATTTCTTCAGCGAAAATTTGGGAGGTGAAAAAGCATTAACTTCCTGCCCAACTGCCAAGTCAGTACTCGTGTAGTCGCTATTTGGCTGAAGACCAAAACATGGGTTTGACAAATCCCTCAGAATCGCGTATATTAACAAGAGAGATACGGAGCCTCGGAGCACATGTTTAACCGCCATTGCTTCTTCCAGTGATGTGTTTCCAAGTTAGTTACAATTTGGTAATTGAAATCCTCAGCACTCACATGAAAAGACAGTGGTGAACCAATTCTGTGTGGTCCAAACTTGGTATTTATGTTTCTCAATGACTCAAGTTTTGGAGCAACTTTAGAATACCCCGCCACTTCATTTACATGTGTCGATCGTCCGGGCGAAGATAGTTCTGAAAATAACTGTGGGTGGCATTGACTGACCTTTGGAAACACAATGATAATGAAAATTTGGGAGGTGAAGTCCATTCTTTGGAAAACTACTGAACATACCGTAGCGTGGTACTGTTTGTCAGCGTTCCATACAGTTTGGCTCTAACTTTTTCATCTGTGCATCAACCCATGCACGATGACCATTCTTTGGAAAGCTACTGAACAGTACCGTACAATGGTACTGTTTGTTTTACTATACAGTGTGGATTTTCCGTACAATGCAACTATTCTTTGCTCAGCTGAACAGTTGTGTGGTGTTAAATATGATTATGATGACAATATGGTTTTTCTATTTCACTTATACTTTTTGTAGGAGACGACACAGAGTCGTTTGCTCTGCAAATTTACGAGAACACAATTCGGTGGTGCGAGAACTCGCACAACCGAATTCAAATAAAACAAAAGACGAAAGACATGAAAGGAAGCAACGTTGCTGTCCTTTTGGACTTGGAGAGACAGTTCATGAACATTTACTGGAATGGGAAACTACAGACTGACGAAAGCCGTCCTGTGGGACCCTCCCTGGTGGGGATCATTGGTCCTGTTCGACCAGCCATCAGTTTATTTGGGAGTAACGTGCAAGTGAGTTTGCAGACTGGAATGGAAATACCCGCGATGTGTCCTGGTAAGTGATGAAGATAACCCTCGGAAAATCTCAGCCACTCGAGAACAGTACTAAATATCTTAGATAGTCCTTAATCACAAATAGCTATTTAGTTGATAAAGAATGACAAATTCATGAATACTTGGTATATATTAATGAAAAGGTTTTTTTTGTGCTAGGTTCACCTGTAATACACCTTGAGGAATGCAGTGTTGAGAATACCAAAATTAACCTGGTGTGGTCCCCTCCGGAAAACTGCAACGTGGACTGCTATATTGTAGAGATGGACAAGTTGGCTCGGGAGGGGGATATACACCAGGAACGAAATTTTGTCAAAGTCTACCAAGGACCGCGCACAAAACATACTCTCAAAGGACTGAATTATAACGTGACGGTAGTTGCGCGTGTGAAGGCGTTGAATACCGCTGGAGAGAGTGAGCCTAGTGAGGAAGTTTCGCTTTCAACGGAGAAAGGTACTTGTAAATCTGTAATGTCCCTTTTTGTGCAACCCAATTAGACTATAAATGCCCCTCTGTGAATCACGTAATCAACGCTTGTTGCATATGAACCTAGGAAGCTCTGGTGCGGCTTTCGATAAGGCGAAAGATGAACACCTGGTCCAAATTTGGTGAAATGTTCGCATGCGTGATGTCTGTGCTTGACGAGTATGAGATTTTTTTTATAAAGAAGAGATGGAAGAAAAAGCTATTCCTAAAACTTCCTCAACTATGGACAACAACTTCAGTCTTCAGGACTAGAAGAGTAGAAATTGTTTGGTTAAAGGAAATTATAAACTAGTTCACAATGAGCCTCGATTCTTAAATTGACGAACCGTCGTAAATCAACTAAACAACACGGTTCACCAATCCCAAGATTTCTAGTTTTGAATCCTGATTCCGAGTCTCGCTGACGGCTTTCGTGGTCGGCGATGTTGAATGCTGGTATTGAATGTATAATACATATGCGTTATTGACCAAGCGTGAGGTCAAGATGGCTGCCTATCGACCGAGTTTTTTTTTTTTGGCGTTTTTTATTGACAGAGACGTAGTCGATAGCTCAAAAATCACAAAAAGAGAATGAGTCCAATATCTAGCCATCTTGACCAAACAAGCTTGGTCAATAAGTGATCTATTATATGGCCATTTTTCGTTGTTTTGTTTTGCGGGACAAAGCGGGACATCCCGAGTGGGGAAGACAGGCTCATCTTGCCTGCTCGGGTAGCCAATCAGAACTCAGTATCCACCTCATCTTACCCGCTTGCGGAACCTGCCATATAATATTGTCATGTACTCAACCGCTGTGTTTTTATCTGTTTCGTTATTCCAGGTGTCATCTTTAAGTTAGATCCAAACTTTCTTCACGAATCACTTCATCTGTCACACGGAGACACAACAGTGAAACAAGTCAACATGATTCATGCTAACTCCTTTGGAAACGCCCTTCTTGGTGATGGCTGCCATTTCTGGACTATCAATATTGACAGTTTTAAGGGAGAGAACTCTTTCCTTGCAGTAGGTAGGTAATGGTACCAGACAACGTTTATTAATGGACGGACCATTAGAAAAGTGATGGGGGGGGGGTGGGGAATTTTCAGCTTGCACGAATTTTTTTTCGCTCACTGCTTGCACAGGAATTTTTTTTCAAGTGAACCCCTCTGCACGATTTTTTTTACTATGTGTGAAAAGTCACATGAATTTTTTTTACCTTCTTTTTTTCTTGGCATTTTCCCTTGTATGAATTTTTTTTTGGTTTTTCCGCACCTCCCCCCCCCCAATCACTTTTCTAATGATCCGTCCCTAAAGTAGGGAAAGGTGATTTTAATGCCTCACGTTCCTCTGTAGTAACATTTTAAATCCCAGAAGTGATCACCTTGGGACTCCATAAAACAACAGTGCAATGTAAAGCTAACTGTAGAATCACAGAAACACCATGAATCAATCTGACAACAAATTCTCCAAACTAACTGAAACCTAAATGTATGGCAGTCGTTTGAGAGAATTGCTACTCAGATCTTGGGAGGGCAAAGCCCTGGAGGGGGGGGTACTGCCATATATGGGCTGTATAGGTATGTGCCGCTGTGAAGGGTGTGGTTTTCAAGCAGTTTACTCTAGCATAGGGTATATAAATCAGAGCGTTTGGGTCTAGAATAGGGTATCATTTTTCACGAAACTGACCAGTTGGTTGAAGACTTTAAAAAAATGAACAAGAAACGATTGTGCTGTAAGGTTTTGTTTTGGATAGACTGTGCTAGTGACCTCAGTTCTGGAAAACAGCTACTCTAGGATAGGAGTGATTTGGGGGGTTTACTCTAGTATAGGGTAGCAAAGTTCAGCTGAACCAGCTCTGGTATAGGCTAAGGGTTCCAGGGTTCCAGGGCTCCAGCGGTACATACCCACCCAGAAATTCCTTAAGTACCCCCCCCCGGGAGGAAAGGCTAAACGCCGAGCCTTGTAAGATGCATCTCTTCCTATGACATAAAGCTGAAACCAGCTTTTATTGGGCTATTCTCTTTTTTTGAATCAATAAAACGCGCAACCATACTGCGAAAACTGTTTGTTGCAGGGGTTGCTAAGAAGACTACACAAAATTCCATTCTTGGGAATACATCGAGCTCATACGCACTACAAGTGTTTGAAGGAACAACAGCCCGACTTAAAAACACCAAGCACAAGATTCAGATCAAACGGAAGGCTAAGGAGCTGAAAGACAGCAGCATTGGTGTCCTACTGAACCTCAATAATCAGTATCTTAATGTCTATCTTGATGGTGAGCTGCAAACTGATATAGGGCGACCAAAGGGGCCTAGCTTCACGGGCCTGAACGGCATGTTCTGCGCGGGCCTCTGTCTTTTTGGAACCAAAGTGCAAGTGACCATGGTAACTGGAATAGCTACGCCAAGTCCGCCAGGTGAGTGAAAAGTGAGACAGCAATCAAAAGGAGAAAAACCTCTCTGGTAAGGGACGGGGACCAACACCAAATTCGGCTCATTTATAATGCTGAGCGCGAGTGTGCCACCACCACCCCCTCTCCCCCCCCACGCTTTTTGTTATGATTGACAGGTGTTTATACATTGTTAAGATAGTACTGTTGAAGTATTGTTTAATGTAACTTGTAAGTTGGTTGTAAGTACCTGTGCACGTGGGTTAGTTGTTTTTTTTCTTCTAAGTAATTTATTTGACGTCTGTAAGTACATGTAAAGACTTGATTAAAGAGGGAAAGAAAGAAAGAAAAAATGATTAACAGGCGTCAAATGTCAGACTTTACTTAGATGACATCTATAACATTCAATGTTGTTCCAGATCCTCCAGCTTTCAACAAAGCACGTTGCAAGGTGAACAACACGACTGTTCTTCTTGGATGGCTCCCTCCGGAGACAAAATGTTGTGTCGACTACTACGTTCTGGAAGTGGACATGGTGAAAGCGTCAGAGTTTGCATCAAGGAGTAAAAAAGACCGCAAGTTTAAAAGACTGTACGAGGGGCCCGCGCGAGAGTACGCGTTGTACAGTGTACCATACAGCGTGAAGATCATGTCACGAGTGTTTGGAGTCAACATGGCCGGTGATGGTACTCCAAGCGAGGAGCTCGTACTTTCCACTCCAAAAGGTAAAAAAAATGTTTTCTTGCGATTCGAGAAAGAATCAAAATTAGAATGTATAACATTACTGTTCAGTAGCTATCCAGAGAGTGATCGCAGTTTAACAGAGAATGGCCATACCGCACATTCTGCATGGTTTGATTGGCACAGATGAAAAACGTCAAAGGCTGGTTTTCACTAGCGTCGTAGTCGGAGTCGTAAGGGCGCTTATGACCCAGTGAAAATTGAAAATCGGAGTCGTAAGCGGAGTCATAAGCTCGATGGAATCGGAGTCGGAAGAATCAGAACGGTTCCATTTTCTTTCGATTCCGCTTATGATTCCGACGCTTATGATCAAGTGAAAACTAGATTGGCGGAGTCGCAAGCAAAGGTGGAAGGTACAAACCAATCGTAAGGCCAGGAGTGTAGCATTGTGATTGGTTTATTCTTCCACTTATACATGCTTCCGACTCCGACAATCTAGTTCTCACTAGATCGTAAACTACGGAGTTGTAAGATATTTTTCTTCCGATTCCGCCGATTTGATATTCACTTGATCGTATCGCTCTCCACTTCTGACTACTAGTGAAAACCAGCCTAATGCCACACTGTAATGTAACTGGATTCGAAAAGCGCCGCAGTTCAGAACTGTTCGGTAGCTTTCCGGTAAATGGTCAGACTGCATGGTTTGATCCACTGATGAAAAGGTTTGAACCACACTGTATAGTAAAACAAACAGTGCCCTAGTACAGTGCTGTACAGTAGCTTTCCAGTTAATGGTCACACTGCATGGTTTGATCGACATATTTAATTTTTTGTATCACACTATAGAGTCACTGAAACAAACAGTACCACATTGCGTCAGTAGATTTCCATGGAATGGTGACAAACCACTCCAGCTGAGTATAGCTTAGAGAACAAACACGTATTGACTCACTGGTTTCCACAGGACTTTACTTCCAGCTGGACCCCTTGTCAGCCAATCACGACCTGGAATTGTCCAATGAAAACTGTTCAGTGACGCTTAAGAGTCCGATGTATACGTTTATTTTGGGGAACGTTCAACTTGATTCAGCCTGTCATTATTGGAGGGTACACGTGGATGAGTTCAATTCACACAATCAACTGTCAATAATTGGTACGTACACCGCGTGACAAAAGTCACTACGATGCACAGGAAAACTTGTTGTTAGTTAAATGGATAGACGTGCGCTGTGAGGCAAGAAAGCACGCGCGGGAAGCTTAGTGCGCCACTGACCTTTACTTCCTCCTCTCGGTGAAGATCAAAGAAAGCAGCAGTGAAAACAAGCAGAGTACAATAAACTGGCCGTGTGGTAGCCTCCCCCGCAGACATTCTTAGGCGTGCGTCACGTGTTCGTTCCCCACGTGGAATGTCTGCGGGGGATGCTAGCCTTGTAGGGGTGCTTTAAGTATAAATGGTCCGGCTGAAAGATAGGCAGGTGTACGGCAAAACTATTAAAAAGATGCGAGCAGTTAATTGTTAATTCCATTTAAATCGCTTCATCTCATTGGCTAATACTAGAAGAAAAAACAATGAAAAAATTCAAAAAAACGTCATTTTTTAGACCTTTCTTTCCCATATCCCTATTTTCTGTCTCTCGGCCAAATTTGGCTTTTGCGCTATTCGCCAATTAGTACCACAAAATTAACTGACACTATTGCCGAGCGCTATTGTTTTTTTGCCTGCTTCTTAGCCGGATCATTACGTGTATGAAGGTTTTAGCGTATGAATAGTGTTTGAAGTCCTGGTAATGTTTAGTTCTCAACAGCGGTCTTTTAAGGTTAATTTACCTTAGTAAGCCTGGAATTGATAAGAACCTTTGTCTATATATATATACAAAGATGCGAGGCCCCTAATGACTCAGACGAGATCGATAGGTTTTTAATTACGAAAGAGGCTTATTGGAGTGCTCAACTGTTTTCCATGGCTCCCCATGGCTTAAATAAAAGAAAAGAATTTCACTCTAAAAACAGAATTTGTTATAATTAACTTTCTCTTGTGTAAATATGCGTTTGCGCCATAAGGCAGTCCAAAGGCCGTTCCTTGGATTTTGCCAGCTCTTTGGGTGTTAGGTATGCTCAAAGGCCCTGCCTGGGATCTTATTACAGCTTATTGTTTAAGGGCCCCTCCAGGGATTTTGTTGTTTGTCAACCCTTTAATGCTCCAAAGGCCTCGATTTGGGATTTTTGTATTAACCTTGTCCAGCGTAAACGTAGGTTTCTTCTGCATATCTTTGTAAACTAGTTTTCCCGTTATATTTACCGCATTGCAAGAGTCCGTTTTATCTATTTTAACTATTTTAGTTTTTAGGTTGAATTTAACCTAGTTCTGCAATTATCACGCTCTATAATGTAATTTTTGCACAGTATTGTATCTTTTTCGTTTGGTCTATTAATTATCACCCTGTATGACGCAATTTATAGTACAGCATTGTATTTCTCGTTTTGCATTTTTTTTTCCCTGTATTGTATTAATCACGATGTATTAATAGCACGATAGTATTTTTCATTTCGGTATGTAATCTCCCACACTGTAACCGTATTTAAACTTAGTTTTCGTCCTTTTTCTCCTGTTACTGACGAAGGTCTAAGACCGAAACGTTTTCTATTGAATTTTTAACTTTTTAACTTTTTTATCGTGAGAAGTTGTCCGTCCTTGCTTTTTCAAACGTTTTTAAATTCATTTTTGTGGTGAGGCTTGGACTGTGAATCTTCATTGATCCTCCTGACGCAGTGGCATTCTTTGTTGGCTTGAGACATTTTATAACCGTTTTATATATATATATATATATATATTCTTTTTTTCCACAGGCATTGGTATCACTGGTCAGGTGATTGAGGACCCCATATTAGGAGAAGACTCGCACTCATACGCAGTGCAAATCAATGAACATCCAAACGCTTCGTGTTCAAACACAAAAAACCGAATCCAGATCAAGAGATCTTCACAAGAACTCACGCACTCCAATGTTGGGGTCCTGCTTAACTTGGATGAGCATTTTTTAAACTTGTATCTGAATGGTAATAAGTTTGACCCTCTGTCAGTAAACTTCGTGTCTCACACGTTATATCATAATACAGGTTCTGAAACCCTTTCACTCCCGAGATCCGAGTAGTACTTCTCCTTAACGAGTTTTACACATTTCCCGAAGTCGGTTAGGCCCCGTCCATAACTTATCAGGATACATTTAAATCTGCAAACTTTTCTTTGCGGATGCAAGTTTCGTCCACACGTATCCGGTAAATCCGGCAACCAAATCCGCAAAGGTTTGAATCCGCTTTCCAGAGTGGAAACTTTTGAATACAATATATGAAATCCGATATCGTGTGGACGCCGAATCCGGTCGAATCCGTAAACTTTTAAAACCGATGACGTAACCAAAGCGGTTCCAGTATTTTGGGAATAGTTTCTAAAGAAACTGGTGGTGTGTCGGTGGGAAATTGAAACACAAGAAATAGGGTAAATCAAACGAGTTGATTAAGTAAGTTATTTACCGCGTTAAAGAACAAATGCCATCGCTTCTCTTCTTGTTGGACTTATTTCAAGTCTGATAGCGTGTTTTCAGTTAAACTTGTCTATGTTCTCTCTTCACCTTAAGTTTGTGAAAAGAAGACTCGACACACTGAGGTTCCTTTCGATGTCTGACAGTCGAACTTCACACAAAAAACAACAAAAACGAGCTGGCTGCGTCCGGTCAGGAAGAAGAATAGAGAGAGAGAATTTTACACTGGCTGACCAACTCAGGCTGTACACCGAAGGCCAGGCGACAATTATGCGAGCGCCAGTAGAGCAAGTCCGGATTCTTTCGGCTACGAATGGACGGGCAACTTTTGAATCCACAAAGAAATGTTTGCGGATTCAAATGTATCCGGATACGTGTGGACGGGACCTAAGTTTGGAGAATATGTAACTAGATTATTTCATCATCTTCCAGTTGATTTTTCTGGACAATGGGCATTGTTTGCTTGACTGCATGTTATCAAAATATTGTACCTAATTTCATATTGGTTAGGTGTGTGCTGCGAAGAGTATTAAACCCTGACCCTATCTAAGGATGAAGCAAACGAAAATGGATACCCTATTTATAAGGGCCCAAGCCCGAAAAATGACACCCTTCGCACTTGGGGAAAACAAAAACTAAAAATAGCTTGAAAGTGTTAAGGTGATTTCTCCCTAATTTTTCTGTTTCTTCAGGTAAACTTCTGACCGATCCATCAAGACCCAACGGGCCCACATTTGTTGGTATTTCGGGAGAGTTCTTTCCCGCTCTCAGTCTGTACGGAACTAATGTTAAACTTACTGTGCACACTGGAGAGGCTTACGATTCATGATTTAACCTGCTGGAGATATCAGGGGCGGATAAAGACAAAACCAGCAGTGCAGGCGTGCCATTAATGACTCCGCCCATATTTTGGCACATGTCAAGGGTTTCTGTCATATTTGGAATCTTCTTAGGTAGCTAGGTCGTCGTTTGACACTGCCGCAACAATTTTACTGCGTTTGTCTCTGACTTGCTGAAAATGCAACTTTAAAACTTAATCACCATGCTTAACACATATCTTAATTACTTCACAGTTTAATGTGCAATGAATACCATGTATTTTGAAGTTTCATTTATCAGTGACATTATATCGGGAGAAACTCTCAATGCTCCAAGTACAAACTAAATTACCTCAACATAGTGTGTACTGCATCTCATATATAAACATGAATCAATAATTCCCATCAGTAGCTGACTACACAAAATTGAGACAACTTATTTTTTTAGTAAACTCAATGTGAAATCATTACCAGAATATTAATCTACAGAACAATGCAAAAAGCACTGATAACTTTAATAATCATTACAAAAGTTGAGATGCACAGCTTGGTGCATGTCAATTCTTTGATGTGGTCTGAAAGTAGCAGAAGTCATGTCATGACCAAATGAGTGCAACACTCACATGGGCACTCACTTTAAGGCTCCTTTAAGCATAAAATAAATTCCTGAAATCCTCTGGGACTAAATGCCTCATAAATCTCATCACTGTGTTAGTTCTAACTAATTATGTTATTTCTCATTTTGACAATGTGCCTTTACAGTACTGGCATACTGTAAGTCCAATATGTCTGCAACCTCTATGGCATATTGGTTGCAAGAAGTATGCATAACTTGTATATCTTACTCACAACTTATATGCACAGACCAATGCCTTACACCTTGATAAAGCATGGAAATATAGAAAAGACACAAAGCAAGCTGGAGAACAAGATAGCTGTGACAATACTTCTGAACCGTTGTGTCTTCTCCTTTGCAGTGTTCCCTACCAGCAGGCAGTGTGTGACTATACACAATTTGGTAACATCATTAAAACTATAATTTTTACGTAGTAACCAACCCAGCTCAAGCTATCTTGTTAACAACAGCAGTGTGAAGAGAATTTAACTGTGTTGACCATCGGTCTAGTCCAGTAAATCTTTCTGCACTATGTGCAGTTCTGTCCAACTCCAAAAGCTGATTGACTTGATCAATGCGTCCATGGATAGTATTGTCTAATATACAGGATACAAGGAGGCTCTCAACTTCTTCAGTGTCTATATTCAGCTCCTTGGAAATGAATGGAATGTGGATTCTGGTGTATGGTTTGATCAACTTGATTAGCACCTGTGTTCTGATGTTCCTCAGCAGATCTTCTATATGTTCCCTAATAAAGGGATCATCCATAATGTTGCGTCTGTTAGTTTTCAGGATTTTTTCAAATTCATTGATGTCGTCATTCTGGTAAGCGCTAACAAGGTTTGTCATAGCCAGTATCTCTGGGTCATTCTTGTAAGGTTTGGCTTCCTGGGAATCAAATGGATTTATCCCTGACTTCATAAGCATATTAGCCAGCACTAAATACTTCAAGCAAGTAGTGCGTCTCCCACTTCCTGATTCATCATAATTCTTAAATGCCTCAAAGAAGTCAGTGTGGGCTTTTTCATAATCTCCTTCCCTCAAGTGCATCTTTCCACCGCACTCCCGTATGACACCCATAATAAGTGGATGTGGAATGGCTGACTTGATGTGCAATGATTGCTCATACAGTGCCTTTAACTTCTTGTTATTCTTTTGAGCTGTGTACATTTGGATTTCAAGTGCATAGATTTCAAGAAGCTGGGTTCCTTTCTTGAGGTCATCTTCACCATCATCTGTTTGACAGGATTGGTGCAGTTGTTTGAGAATCTTTGCCAACTTGGTGAACTCTCCCCTGTCATAATACAGCTTCCCCAGCTTTGTGTTTGTCTTGAACCAAAGCCTGTCATTTTTGGCATCTTTCAATGCCTCCAAAGTTGTTTCATAGAAATCCTGCAACAACTCCATTTGCTTTGAAGTAGATATATAATCCAGGATTGAATTTATGGATTTCTCCGAGTGGTTTCGAGTCACAGCACTTTTTATATATGTAAGAAGCTGCTTGTACCTTGTCATCATCTCATCATAACGACCAAGTCTGAAGTTGATTTTGATCATTTGTTTAAGGGCTTTGAACCCCCACTCTCCTTTGTCCTGTTCAAGCTCCAGAACCTTTTGGAAGCTCTGTAAAGAGGCATTAGGGTCATCTTCTTTGAGAGCTTTAGAGTTGTAGTACTGGTTCTCTAAATCCACATCAGGTTCTGAGGCACTGTCCTCTGAATACTCCAAGTCATAATCCTCCTCATCATCACACATGAAATCATCATCAACGTCTGACATGGTGAATGTCTGTTGGATGCCTCAGCTCATACGTTTAAAGGGCCTTGTTTTATGTTGTTAATACTTCCTGAAATATACCAAGCTCAAGCCTGTGAAAAAAGAAGCAGAAAGTAGAAATCTTAAGAATAGAACATTACTAGTTGCTATTTAAAAGGTTAAAAATTAATACAAACAGGGCTAGTACAGAATATTAAAGAACTTCTGTGAAAGATTAAAAACACAGCCATTCAGTTTATTGTAGTTACAGTATAACACAATTGTTAAAGTATTATATAACATAAAAAATACACTCAGAAGTGAGAGAGAAGCAAATCAAAGTACACCAATGAAAGGTAATTTTATTTGGCATGCAGCAACCTCTGAAGTCAGATTAAAGCATCTCAACAAGATATTTCTGTCCCGAAAGATGGTTAAATGATGCAATTCATCATACTTGAGGTGCTGATAATAAATTTGTTTGAGAACAGAATATCACAAACATTAGCAATCTAAGAGGTTTAACAGCAATACACAAAGGGCTAGTACATCACAAAAGAAGCAAAATACCACATTGTCTTATATTAGGAATCTACATGAAAAGTTAAAAAACCCAGTTCAGTTTATTGTACTTACAAAACATTGGTTGACTTCTTGCATATTTTGAAACAATTCACTCTGAAATAAAAGCAAATGCATATTAAAAAGAAAGAAAACCAAGAGCATTACTGAAAAGTTAATTAATTTGGCATGCAGCACCCTCTGACGTCAGATTAAAGCATCTCAACATTTCAATATTTCTGTCCCGAAAGATGGTTGGATTGATGCAATTCATCCTACTTGAGGTGCTGATAAAATAATTGACCCCTAATTTATGGACAAAAAACATGCTCTCAGTGATGCCTCTCACTCCTAAATGTAACCATGACCACACTTCGTTAAGCATTCAAAATATATATTGTTTTGTCTTTTGAACAAAGGAAATGTTTGCAGGGCCACTACTCTGCACAATTCAGCTACAAAATACATAATGAAGTATGGGATGATACAAAAATCTGACCTTAGTCTTTCCTTTTCATATTCATACCATGTAAACATTCTTCATCAACGGATACTAAGTTGATCTAACACTACATTACCCAACCCAATAGTTAAAGAAGTGTATCACATGTGTTCTTTTATCAACATTCTTTATCTCCAAAACTATGGGGTTTATTTTCTCACATAATGATAACACCAACAAAATAATTTGAAGGGTGGAACACAGAATTAACTCAGAGTGTAAATTTCAGTGCCACAAGTCAAATTTAATATCATTGATGTACCAAGGGATTAATGGTCGCCGTGTCTAGTTGCAAAGCATACTGGGAAAGGGGTTGATACGCCGGGCGTTTAAAAAATTACAGATATAATAGAAAGTTCCAATTATAATTACCGACAGAAACTTGTGCTTACCCAGCAAACAGCTGTAGCACATTTGCAGGTAATCTAAATGACGTTCAATAGATCCCTGAGTGAGTTTCAAGTGTAAAAGCTAATCACAAAAAGAAAAGATTACTGAACTTTGGGTAAAGGTGCCTTCACATGAATGTTCTGTTCCCAAAAGATGATATTTGGTCAATGTAGATCAACATACTACAGCATTGGATCGCAAATTAAAGAGTGCACTTCATAAACTGGAAAAATTACTTACGTTTCGAATGAAAGGCATAAAAATATCTCCTGCAACCTCTTTCCGTTACGAGATAACCCGACATAACGACGCGTGGTTGCAAAAAAATCTCACATGGAGCGCAGGGTCTGGGCTTAACTTTGTATCGAGGCGAAATGCAAGTGAGGCTGAAAACAATGCGCGGGAAAATCAATGATGAATGAAATAAATACCCAAAAGCAAAGGAAAACAAAGAACTTCTGATCATGGCGACGATCGCTTTCATTCCTGACTCTACAGTAATACAGATTTTGTCTTTCTTAACTTATCATCACCTGATCCGTTGCACAAGAGTGTGTAAAAGATGGCGCAGACTGTGTTACGATCCTAGTTTGTGGGGAAGAGTGCGGTTGCGCACGAGACACGCCAAAAAGGTTTGTGACAAAACGTTACAAAGACTGATTCCTCGCAAGACAAATCTCATTCTGAGCCTTGATTTAACCGACTGTAAAGGTTTGAGTGATGGATCCTTGAAGCACATTTCTTTGAACTGTCCAAATATCAGGAAGCTTATTCTCAATGGATGTGAACTTATCACCGACGACGGTGTTTTGTACTTGGCGCGAAACTGCGCTGCACTCGAGAAAGTTGCAATCCCTTTGAGGAACATAACAGAGAATGCTTTGGTTGGGTTGCTGGAAAGTAATTCTCAAATAAGGGAATTATACGCAAACTCTGTCGGTGTTACTAAAAAGACTATCAAGATGATTTCGAAGAGGTGTTCAATGCTTGAAAAACTGATTGTATACGAATCATCTCTCGAAGAAGAACAGAGAAGTTATGCCGACGTTCTAACCGATCAGATGGTTCGCATTTTAGCGAATGGGTGCCGAAAGCTCAGAAAGCTTGCCCTACGATATAATCAAGTCCTTGTAACGGATAAAAGCCTTGCACTTTTGGCGAAAAATTGCCGAAAGCTAGAGTCCTTGGTCATTGATTACTGTGACAGAGACGGCGGAATAACCGACTTTGGTGTTTGTACAATAGCTCAATTGTGCAGAAATTTGAAATGTTTGAATATCTCTAACGGTGTTATAACAGACGCTTCTTTGGTCGTTATTGCTGATCAACTGCCTTGGATTGAAGATCTTTCCCTGGAGTTCAGTGAAATTACCGATGTCGGGGTAAATGCTTTGATGAATCGTTGCGAAAAGTTGGCAAGACTTGTTGTTCACAATTCGAATAGTTTGGACTCTGGGATCACGGATGACACAGCTTGTGTGATCGCGAAATACGCCAGTGATCATTTTCGATCTCTTGGTTTGGGATTTGCTGACATTACTGACGAGGGGCTTAAGACGATTTGCTTTAACGTGGAACTTAGTTTTTTGTCTATAAACGGCTGTAGTAAGTTGACTTACGAAGGACTCAAGTCATGCTTTTGTTACTTAGATTGTTTGTGGTATTTGGATATCTCATTCACCGACATTGTAAATGATGACGAACAGCTGTTGGAAATTGGTCGATCGCTTCCATGTTTAGATACACTTGACGTTACTGACTGTTTTGGCGTCTCGCAAGACAAGATCAAAGGTTTCAAAGAAAAGTTTCCCGGCTGTAAAGTTAACTCATAGAAAGCGAAAGCTTATGCGGAAAAAGACTGAAACAGTATACCGAACTATTCATGCTCTTTCATCCGCTTCCCTTTCGATTCTTTTCACATTTGTTCCCAAACAACCAACTTTACAGCCAATATGAAACGTATCGCTTAAACTTTGGCATCGAAACAGTTCTCTGTTTAATTTATATTGCTAAGGGCTCCCATTGCTCATTGATTCAATATTTTAGCACAGGTCACGCTTTGATTGTTCTAGTTGGGGAAGCAATGGTCAAAGATCCAGTCATTTTAAATTCATTTCCTAAGCGGAAGCGTTGTTAATAAAATAAAAGCTCGGTTTAAATGATTCTTAGAACGATAAAGCATGCATTTTTTTTTAAAATTAACGAGCATATGTATTTAAGGAAAGGTAATGCTGAAAGGAATTTGTAATTTTTCAGAGGTGAGGCAGGTTTTTGCTCACTTTTGAAAATTTTAAATGTATCATGCTTCAAATCAAGCGCTTTGATCACAAAAAATAAAGACAGTAGTAAACATTTTTTTTACCATAAAACGAATAAATGTATATCTATTTCAAATAAGAATTTTAGGTAAAACTTTCATTTTGTTACAAACCACCAGTTGCTTTTGCTAAAACGTTTTCCCGTATGCAAATATAAGTATTCATATGGTAATCACTGCGCACGTGAACAAAAGCCCTTTGTTCAGAAAACAGGTGAATTTTAATATATATTTGGATAGCTGCTGCTATTATGTACACACATTGTGATAGTCTTTTGTGTACACACTGAAGGCTTGATTATTAGTGACATATTCAGAATGTAACATTGAGACTTGCTCTTCACCTGAGGCAGCGAGCCTTTGTTCTTCTCAAATTGTCGATAGTTATTGTACTTGAAACCGCAGGCAAACCATTTGGAGAACTTGTGAAATGGATTTAGTCAGAAGGTGTTTTAGAAAGAGATGCAAAAATGTTTTTCTTCTGGCTTTTCTTTTGACTTTTAGGGTGTAAAAGATCTCTCAACATTTTGTTTAAGCCGGTACTCCACTTTTGTGTTTTCTTTTGTTCTGCATGTGGTGAGATTTTTATAATGCTTTTTTTTTAGCCTGGCAACCCTTAGAACTTTAAAGGATAGATTAGAAAAACCACAACACTTTTGAACTTCTGTAGAATGTTTAATGCAGCTTGTCCTTCTTTATCTTAAATGGTCAGTTTGCCAACTGCTACCAGCGTTAACTTAAAACTTTGTTTGATTTATTGTTTTGTTTGATTTTGTCTCCATGGTGAGGTGCACATGTAGCAAGTTGTTCTATTCTAAAGAATAATAATGAAGGATTACTTAAACAAAAGGGGAATTAAAAAGACAGCATTGGTTGTTGTTATGGACTCACTACCTGAAAGTGCTGGTGTCCATGGAATAATGGACTTAAATATTCATTTTGGTATTTTCACTGGTGGAATTATTCACACACTGGCATATAAGGGCAGATGGCAAATGAAGATTCTTCATGAACCCTTCACTACTGAAGGTGTCTAGATAACCTCAGGAAATTTCCCTTACAATATAAATACAATGATAACTATCACCTGTGATTTACCTACATGATTCAGACCTAATAAGAAGAAGCAGCCTCTTTTTTCTTCATAATGTATTCACTTTTTGACTCCCCTCAAGTGAAGTTTATCTTCAATGTTTTTGTATTAATGCAAATAGAAAACCATGTTTTCTTCAAAATGAAGTAATAAAATATAGTACCTCTGGTTTCGGTGAACTGTTAGAGACACAAAATACATCACTTTTTTTCAACCTTTAGTCAGCCTTTACCTTTCATTTTTTCATGCAGTTTCCAGTCTTTTCCTTTTTTATTTCTCTCCGTTTATTTAACAATTATTCGCCTCAGGCGAATAATTGTTTTAGTATAAATACACGGATGACTATTTCAAAAAAAGAAAAGAAAAAGCATTGTACAACACGAAAAAATGTTATTTCATCAAAAGCGCGCGAACGACTGGCAGCCATCTTGTTCGTCGAGGTGATTATCGGCTGATAATCCGAGATAGCGAACCAATCAGAGCGCGCGATTTTGTATAAACACCTGAGTATTTGTATAGGTAATAGCATGGTTTGTAGTGATATTTGGTATAAATACCACGAGGGATATTTCAGAATTGTTGTACGTAATTTCAAGAGCCGTTAGGCGAGTGAAATTTGAGGCAATTTTGAAATATCTCGAGTGGTATTTATGCCAAATATCACGTACAAATCATGCTATTATTTATGGGGCGCCGTTTGTAAATTTATTATTTGACATATTTTAGGACGATTTTCTCATGATTTACCTCTTTTATTTATGATAATTAACATCAGCGGTTTAATTATCATAAATAACCATTTTTACTCAAATTGGTTATTTCATATAACCAATTTTGTTTCCATTGGTTATTTGATAAAACCGATCTTGTTTCCCACTGGTTATTTGATAAAACCAATACTGTGTTTTTGGTTATTTGATAAAACCAAACGGGCCACATTTGGTTATTTGATAAAACCATTTTAAATAACAATGCGCCTTACATAAAAATTGGTTATATGAAATAACCAAAGTGTCAGTACGTTTGACACTATCCAGATTTATCGCTAGCATTCGTGACTTTGTTGACCCGCATGCCGTTGACGCAATTTTGAAACAATGGGTTATTTAAGATCTTGGCGGGAACTTAAGGTTTACGACATCGATAACAATGGGGTGACAGGCCTGCACAACTCCCATCCACGTGTAATAGCCGATAATAGCTTTGCTCTAACGAGTATATCCTTTAGGGATCTGCCTCTTTTGTACGAGACAATAGGGGGATCTTTGAATATTCTTCTAAGCAATGGTTGTTCTTGAATTAAATGCCAGTTCTGCATGAGTATTTGCTTTAAGTTAGGCGCTGATGGGCGATATTGTGTGACAAAAGGCAAGATTCGCGTGTCTTGTTTACGTTTCTGTTGTAGGGCAGCTTTTCTCTCCTCAAATGTAATTTCTGCGAGAGTTGTTTAAACAAGAATTTCAGGATACCCTCTTTCGATGAGGTTTGTTTTAAATTGTGAAATAGCAGTTTTGAATGCTGTTTCAAGAGGAGTTAGTTCGGAGAAGTCTGAATGCTTCGCCCTTGATGAAGCCCATTTTGACCCCTGGTGGGTGGCAACTCGAGAAATGCGTGTACTGAAATGTTTCAGTAGCTTTAAAATGAGTTTTAATGTCTAGTATAGACTTTTGTGCAAATCTTTCGCCTTTGTAAACTTTTATGTTCTTTTGTTTTTTGTTGGCCTGAACTCGTTTTTCTTGTCTTATGACTGTGCTTGAAGCCAATAACAGAAGAAACGATGCCGCGGAGAGCTATTGTAGAATGGATGTCGTAAACCTTAAGTTCCCGCCAAGATCTTAAATAACCCATTGTTTCAAAATTGCGTCAACGGCATGCGGGTCAACAAAGTCACGAATGCTAGCGATAAATCTGGATAGTGTCAAACGTACTGACACTTTGGTTATTTCATATAACCAATTTTTATGTAAGGCGCATTGTTATTTAAAATGGTTTTATCAAATAACCAAATGTGGCCCGTTTGGTTATATCAAATAACCAAAAACACAAAAATGGTTTTATCAAATAACCAAAAACACAGTATTGGTTTTATCAAATAACCAGTGGGAAACAAGATCGGTTTTATCAAATAACCAATGGAAACAAAATTGGTTATATGAAATAACCAATTTGAGTAAAAATGGTTATTTATGATAATTAAACCGCTGATGTTAATTATAATAAATAAAAGAGGTAAATCATGAGAAAATCGTCCCAAAATATGTCAAATAATAAATTTACAAACGGCGCCCCATAATTATTTGTTTATACTACTACTCGCAAAACGTTTGTAATTTTCACATGTAGGTATTTCAAATTAAGCAGAAATACCACTACTCTTAGCCAATCAAATTACAGAAATTTCTCATGTGGTAGTATAATATAAAATACTACTAAAATCCCATAGTTCTACAGTTTCTGTGCTTCACCAAGCAGACCGGGTTCCCAAGGCTTTTCCTCTGCACGCAGTGAAAAACGTGACCGAACTTCGATTCGAACAGCATGTCTCGTAAAAGAAAGGTCGTTGCTGACGAACAAGATCCAGCCAAGATTGAATTCGAGACATCGGAAGAAGTCGATGTCGTACCAACGTTTGACCAGTTGAGGCTCCGCGAAGATTTGGTCCGAGGAATCTACGCTTATGGTACAAATTATGTCAAAGTTATGCATATGTGCATCATGTATCGACGCCGAGTAAATTCATGTATATGTGATTTGATCAATTGTTTTTCCCTTTACTGTTTTGCAGGTTTCGAAAAACCGTCTGCAATTCAGCAGCGTGCTATTAAGCCGATCATAAAAGGACGTGATGTGATGGCACAGTGAGTTTTCTGATGTTATACCTGGACTGTCATTCTTGTCCCGTCTTACAAAGCTCACGTACTGACTTGAGTGAATATGTTACATGTAGAGAGAAGTTCAGTTTTTCCACTTAGTACCGACATATGTTTGATTAAGTAAGATCCGAGTGAAGTCACTATTGTCTTGAGTAACTTCATTAAAGGTTAAAGATTAAAGCTCAATCTTAGTGCTGTAGTTGTAATCCTGTGATACAGGTAGCTTTGATCAAAAAGTTTGGCTACAGTAATGACCCTTGTAGATCTAAGATGTGTTAGGCCCTACTTGGTAACTATGTCATCACACAGCAGTTATGTTTTATTCGATTCCAGGGCTCAGTCTGGCACAGGAAAAACAGCCACCCTCTCCATTTCAGTTTTGCAGTCAGTAGATATTCAGGTTTGTCTACCCCTTTTTCCCACATGCGGATCATTTCATATTTCCCATAACTTTCATAGTTACCATATATATACTGACCTTGGGGAGATTATCTGCCAAGGTGGACTGTTAAAAATCAATGAGTTTTGACCCAAAAGTTGATCACCTCCCAACCTTCTTCACGCTGATTAATGCATTTTTGCATCATTGTCTTACCAAACTCTAAGTTTGGGAACTAATAAGATATTTTTCTTATTTTAGACTAGAAAAACACAAGCCCTCATTATGTCCCCAACCCGAGAACTTGCGCAGCAGATACAAAAGGTTAGTGATCCTTTTTTCCTTAGTGCCTCCACTACACACTATATGTGCTCTAAAATGTTATTGCATCTTGAAGGCAAGTAAATGTTGTTTTAGATCTTCCTTGCACAAGTTGAAACCGTGATGGTTGATAGCTGACAATAAGATACATACATGTGCATGTATTTTATGTCTTTGACTGTTGGCATTTAATGTTATGATACAGGTTATCCTTGCCCTTGGTGACTACATGAGTGTCCAGTGCCATGCATGTATTGGCGGGACAAATATTGGAGAAGACATCAGAAAACTTGATTATGGGCAGCATGTAGTATCTGGGACTCCTGGCAGAGTATTCGGTGAGGCAAATACTTTCCAATCTCATTGCAAAAGCACATGAATTTGAATAATCAAAGTGGGAGTAACTAGATATTTACATTTGTTCATTATTACATGTGTAGACATGATCAGAAGACGGAACTTGAGAACAAGATCAATAAAATTACTGGTGCTGGATGAGGCAGATGAAATGTTAAATAAAGGTAAGAAGGGTTCAACATTTCATATATTTTATAGGCTTACATGTAGTAATAAAATGTTTAATTAATGTGAAATGGCTTGATATTTCATTGGTGTCTGTATTATCTGTATTAACTTTAACTGTAGAACACTACATTGCCTAACAGAAATGCAAAATTTATTTTCTCGTGTTGCACAGTGTCCACTTATGAAATATTTTTAAATATTTTACTCAAAGGTTTCAAGGAACAGATATATGATGTATACAGATATCTCCCCCCAGCAACAGCAATCCCAGTTTTTTAACAGAAACTTAGCCATTTAATGAACCAAAGAATGTATGTTTTGGCCAGTTTGTGTGCATTTTACTCATTAATTTTCACTTCCTCTGTTCTTGTTTTTTTTTCTTTCTCAGGTTGTTCTTTTAAGTGCTACTCTTCCTCATGATATCCTGGAAATGACTGAAAAGTTTATGTCAGACCCCATCAGGATTCTAGTCAAAAGGTTAGTATTAAATCTTCTTGAAAAATTTCTTTTAGCATTTAATAGCAGTCTTTAAAAACTCAAGATAAGTGCTTTCATCAATGAAACCTGAAGACAAAAGTGATAACACAGCATTGCTGCAACATGTTTAAAATTCTGCTTATCACATACAAGGGTCTTAACAATCATGTGCCCTCATACATTTGCACTCTACTTGTACCATACATCATCTACAGTCATCATCTAGAAATCTTCTTGCCCTACTGCATTTTGCAAGATCTTTCTAGGCGGCAGCCACCACACTATGGAATACTTTGCCGTCTGACAGTAACAACTGCTCGTCAGTGTTTTAAAACAAACTGAAAACTTTTCCTTAACCCTTTAACTCATCACCATCAGTAAAAATAACGACAAAATTGACAGTATCGCATGTTTTATTAAATATCTCAACAGCTACTTACAACAATGTGGACTATCCTATCTCATTTGAAAGTGTACAAAATTGGCTTTTCAGAAAAAAATATATCTCATCATGAAAGCCCAGAAGATCTTAGTAAGAAAATCTGAAATATTGCTCATTTGCCTAATTTATGCATCACTTTTGAGGAAAAAGAGAAATTGCTCCAAAGGGTTACAATTTCTTCCTAATGTGTTAAAAACAAAACTGTTCCTTATTTCATCAGCAAAATGGCCTGAAAATCTGGCTGAAAAAGACAAAAACTAGAATTAGTAGTGAATTTTTATATAGACCCAATTTTGCCCGTAAAAATCACGAAAAAAAAATCCCTTTTTTTTAGGGGGGAAAGCTGCATCAGCATAGGGGAGAATCTGGAAGTGTTGAAAATGAAAATGTGGGCCCTCCACCACCCCTGCTTCTCCTTGGCAGGCCCCACTGTATACAATTATATTATTTATTTCTAATAATTCCTAAGTCCTAAATTATAGTATTTTTTTGGTTATTTTTCTGATATTTTTTATAGAACACAACATTCACTAAAAAGATAAAAATCAAAATTTGGTTTTCTGTGTGTGATTCACACCTTTGCCAAATAAAAAAAGAAACGGAACTATCGGCAAATTGCAAAAGCGTAATCGAAAATGGGATAAGTTTGCATTCTCGATCTTCATGGCAACATGACCTACGTAACTCAGCTGCTGCGATCGAATTTCCCGTCACTTGAGGTAAAATCGCTCAAAACCTCTCAAAACGAAGTTTTGCACTCTCAATTTGAATTCATGGAGATATTTCATGAAATTTGCAAGAATTCAAACATATAAGCATAACATAAAGGCAAACAGAAGAGTGTTGTCTCGCATTTTAAGACCATATTTTTACGTAGCACTAGTTGCGAAACCACGCGGTAGAAAAGTAAACAAATCGCTTACCTTGAAAATTCGCTCTGATGGTCGAGTTCTCTATCGATCTCGCTTTCTCCGTCGCTGGACATCCCCAGGTGATCTTCATCTCTGTCCAACATGGCTAAAACTTCCTCTCGAGTATACTTCGACGTTCGCGGTCTCTTCGCTGCGGAAGCCATCTCTCACAGTGAACTCACAGTGTCAAGTGAAAAAACCAAAAAATTCGCCATGTACGCTGAACTTAAGTGTATTCGCTCAAAATCGCTCAGTGATTGGCTAATTCTATCAACTTCCTGTGTACCAAATTTGGGGAAAATAGGAAGTAACGCGATTTTTTTCGCTTATGGGATCTCTCACGATCCCATAAACATAGGATATGATGCAAATGAGTTAAGCACCGAGGGGTCTCCCTGTGACGAGTAAAATTGTCTGGCGTCAACCAGAGTAAAATCTGTAACGACACTATTGGGGCTTAAAGGGTTAAAAAAATAATAAAAAAGCCTTTTTGTAACTTTTTAGCCATTTCTATTTTAGTCTTAAGATTTAAAGTTTTTTCATATATTTCTTTTTACTATTGTATTGCTCTTGTAAGTATATGCAGCAATACAGCTCTGTATATAAATGTTTTAGTGTTGTTGTTATTATTATTATTAAACATTGGGAAATAGTGAAATATAGCTGTGTTTACTGTCTTTTGGGTAGACTAACAAAAATCAGTGATCAAAAACATTTCACCATTAAATAACTTGGTTTGAAGTGACATCATGAACTATAGCAATGTACTGGTAGTATCTCAGAGAAGATTTGAGTGAAATAATATGACTGCTTAACTGGTGATCAAATGATGTAGACTACAGCTGCACAGTGTAGTTTTGTATCATTGGAATATAGTTGAACTTGTAGGGTCTTGTGAAAGGCTACAGGCAGTTGTCTTAAACCCTTATTTGGTTTATTTCCCTCAGAGACGAGTTGACGCTAGAGGGAATTAAGCAGTTCTTTGTAGCAGTAGAAAGAGAAGAATGGAAGTTTGACACCCTTTGCGATCTGTATGACACCCTGACAATCACCCAGGCTGTCATATTCTGTAACACAAAGAGGAAGGTTAGTTTGTATTAATTGTGCAGATTGGGCAAATTAAGTGTCATGTTTCATGACCAGATGGTATTGACAAATAGACATAATGAGCAGGTCAAACATTTATCATGCAAGGTCTCTCTAACTGGCTTTGATTCTTCCTTGTTTTTTTTTTTATCAAGGTTGACTGGTTAGTAGAGAAGATGAGAGAAGCCAACTTCACAGTGTCAGCAATGCATGGTGACATGCCTCAGAAAGAAAGAGATGCCATTATGAAAGAATTCAGATCAGGCCAGAGGTGAGGCCACTGTTTAAAACCATTTCAATTTCTTTATCATTAATGTTCTTTCCCCCAAGTACTGTTTTGTGGAACCAGTCATTTGCAGTTTTTTTTAAGAAAAGTTTTCTAAAAGTCCCTTGTACCAAAGTTAGATATATTTGCATGTATGACATTAAAGTAACATTATTTTGAAAGAATGCGCAGTCAACCTCATTAGAATGTTGCCTGAGTCAGTGACCAGACTGCTTGAAATTCCCTTTGGCTTTTTAGTTTAGCAGTGAGTGACTTGTCATTGAACAGTTTTTTCAAATAAAGAAGTTGTGTCAAGAAACTTTTGTGTAATTTGCTTGCTGGTATTCCCTGCTGAAATAGTGTTTCTTTCTTCTATTTGAAGTCGTGTGCTGATTTCTACTGATGTTTGGGCTCGAGGCATTGATGTACAACAGGTGTCCCTTGTTATCAACTACGATCTCCCAAACAGTCGTGAATTGTACATTCACAGGTATGTACTTGTAGTTAGCCATAATGACATATATTCGAGTTTTGTCATTAAGTTTCTTTTAAAGTGCTTTACTTGTTGTTAAAGTCATTAGTGTCTGTGACTAAGTGACTTCTTCTGAAGAAAGCACATAATTTGATTGTAGAAACTGGTGACTAGTTTAACTTTATTCTCACTGGTAAAAGGCTTGAATTGGTTGGAAATTTGCATGAGAACAAAATATCATTGTCATTGTTATCAACAAAAATAATTGTTATTCTTATCATGATTATTATTAGTAGATATTATTATTATTATTATTATTATTATTTTCATTATTTCACTGTTCTGCTGTTTTCTTTTTGTTGGTTGTATGATGCCAGCTGCCTTATTTGATAAAAGCTTTTTTTACCAGTAATTTCATTGTTCATGTATATTTGCTTCTTCTGTATGGAGTTGTGGATGAATTAGTTCTTTATAGTTGTTGATATCTGTTTGATACAGGATTGGTAGATCAGGTCGATTTGGCCGCAAGGGTGTTGCCATCAACTTTGTTAAGTCAGATGACATTAGAATCCTGCGCGACATTGAACAGTACTACAGTACTCAGATTGATGAAATGCCCATGAATGGTGAGAAAACTTTAACACCTTAGTACATCTACTATACTGCCACTTTCAATGTTTTGGTGCAGTTTTATCCTTTATAAAATTTGGTTTTCTTTAGTTTTGGTCCTGTTAATTTGATGATAATGAGTTTGAAACAAAGGAAAATAAAATTTCAACCAAGGAGAAGATTGAACCACAACATCAACAATGAACGAATGTAATTGTGTTGTTTCCAATGCCATTTCGTTTTCTTTTTCAGTTGCTGACCTTGTCTAAAACCATGGACTGAGTTTGTATGGAAATAGCTTGTCAGTGTGACTTTTTCAGAGTCATTTTTTTGAAGCCAGTAGACTGAAGTTCCAGTGTTGTCCCAAATTCAAAGTTACATTATTAAGGGTCATGAATACTACTTCATATACTGTTATCTAGGTACATTTTTTGTTAATTTTTGTTTTACTGTAAGCATTTCATTCTCTTGTCGATTGGATAAATTTTTCCTTTGCATGACAATGCGTTCTCAAGACATTGAACTGTAATAGTTTTATTTCAACTATGACTGTTTTACACACCTTTAAGATGGCTTGTAGTGAAGTATTATCACAAAGAGTAATTCTAACCCATTTTACTCTGCTATGATTTGTAATCTTTAGAAAGTTTCTGCTTATTGGAAGAATAAAGTAAGGAAATATGATATGTACTGAACGTAAAAGTTCTTTCGTTAATAAAGTAATAATTTCTAATATCAGCATAATAATTTCAGACAGGGTAACACACTGTAAAGTGATTTTTATTAATATTTACAGCTATTTCCAGATGTTTAGATGTACAAAGCCGACCAAAGTATTGTCATTCCTGAATTTACATCCAAAATTGAACAGACTAAAGACGATCTGATATACAACTGCACAGTAAAAAACTAATAACCTCAAACTTAGCAGTACTTCAATGCAAGATTTGGAACAAGATAACGACATCTTAAGTTATTTACATTGTGTCTAGACTATGACTGATAAGCCTGTAACGCATTTCACAATTTTTACAAAACATATTCCAGAAGCAGACGCCTAATCATCATCATCGTCATCATCATCATCTTCCTCCATCTCAGCAGCCTCTAGAGCTTCTTGTTGTGCAGCCTTCAGTGCCTTTTCCTCTTCCACAGAGGGGTCTTCAGCCTCTGTAACATCTGGTCCACTCGGGAATTCCTCTTGGGGTGGGGGAGGAGGCGGTGGACTGTAGTTTTCTGCACTGAATTTCTGGCCCCAACCAACATAAAGGTTCTCAAATTTTCTAAACATAAGGAAAAGCAAGATTATTAATGATATTATTCAATGAATACTATGAACAAGGCTGCAAGAATACTTATTTGAAAGTACCCTTGCTAACAATGGGACCATGAATACTTGCACGATAGAGATAATGAATTGGATTGTTCAGCAAGTCTTGAACTATCATTATTATCAAGATATGCGGCCAAATTGAAAACCGCCCTCTTGAAAACACGCGCTTTGCGCACTGAATTTCTGGCCCCAACCAACATAAAGGTTCTCAAATTTTCTAAACATAAGGAAAAGCAAGATTATTAATGATATTATTCAATGAATACTATGAACAAGGCTGCAAGAATACTTATTTGAAAGTACCCTTGCTAACAATGGGACCATGAATACTTGCACGATAGAGATAATGAATTGGATTGTTCAGCAAGTCTTGAACTATCATTATTATCAAGATATGCGGCCAAATTGAAAACCGCCCTCTTGAAAACACGCGCTTTGCGGGCCGCAAATGACTCCTAGCGGGCCGTTAATGCATTAACGGCCCTGCAGCTGAGTCCATTGCCTGTGAACGGGAAGACTATTATTTTTTTAAATATAAACTGTCTTTTTGCTAATCATTGTTACCAATCTTTTTAAAACTAGATTATATTTGACATTTTATTGTAAACAAAAAGGAATTTTATTTGGCTCTTGTTTAGCTGATCGTATTGTAGCAACAACTTTCCATACCATAGTTTCATGCTACATCTCTGTTAAACATTTTTTTCTTATTAAATGAATTCGTACGATTTGGCCTTGTATCTTGATAATAATGACAATCACATGACTTTTGTCGGTCATATAGTTTATTTGTGTCCCTCGTAGCATCATTTGCGCCCTTGCGCTTCGCGCTCGGGCGCAAATGATGCTACTCGGGCCACAAATAAACTATATGCCCTCCAAAAGTCATGTGATTGTCCTATTTGAAGACAGTCTGACCTCTCTATAGCAAATGCATGTGCTCCTGGCCACAGATTAGAGTGCATAACAGCTAAAGCATACTGTGGAACCAAGGTTGATGACTTCTGTGCAGTCCATGGAGGCATTCCATCAACCTCTGTTGACAAGGAATTTATATCTTTTAGCAACATTTACAGATAACATTGCATTATGTCTACTAACATTACTTGTTATCATGTATCCCCCCCCCTCCAGTACTGAGTTTTCTTATCAGCTTTACAATCAACTGTTCTATGTTGACTTGAAGTGATGTACCAAACTCTCCAAACCAATAAACATGTGCAAGGAAGTGCATGGCATTCTCTGAGGATAATTCTTACTCATCTAATTTGAACGAGTGAAAGAGTTGTAAAGGTTGTATCATGAGTCTGTAATTGTGCTTACCAGCATCTTCTGACAGTGGTGTCAGTAGGGGGGGTCCCACCTCTGGCTCTGGTTCATCAGGCTCCTCTCTCTCTTCATCTTCCTCCTCTTCTTCCAGTTCCTCTTCCTCTTTCTTCTGGGACGGGTTGAACCATGAACAACGCCCCTACATGGTAAATGTCAATCAACTATTTTAGAATGTTCCCAATGATTAACAATATCCAGTAAGTTTCCAGTTTTGAAATAAGAGATATTCAGTTTTTCTGCATGATAAACTCCAATCACAACATTGTCATTTTTGTCTAGTGAGAGAGTCGGGCCATACGTATTACTATATTGAATTTTAAATGATATTTAGTCTGAAATGTTTTTCATTGTTTACCTGTGGTAGAATGTACTGAACATGATGGACCCAATTAGCACAGGATGGATCGGTCATCTCATTTATCACAGCACCTTCAAACTCGTGGTTTAAAACAAACGAGTCCCGCACTAAAAAAAAAAAAAACAACAGAAACAAAGCAAATCATTTTTTGGTCCTGTTTTGTTGAAGTACAAACTTTTTGATAATGGAGATTAATGATTAAATCATAACTGACAAAAGAACAACATACCTCCACCTTCTTCCTCCTCCTCTTCTTCCTCTTCAAACATGTAGTACCCCAGAGGACTGATGTGAGTGGTGGCTGATATTCTGGCAATCTGTGCTCTTAAGTAGTTTGCTTCATTTCCAGGAAATGGTGGATAACTTACAACCTGAAGGAAATAAAGAAAATTACAAAACAGTAAGATTTTGATACCCACAGAGGAGAAGGAGGGACAACCTGGGAAGGCGTTATGGACTGAATGAGATGCAGACTGTTACATCTAATTGGGAGAGGTGCAAGCACTCTGTGAACCCCTTATGCACCACAAGACTCAAGGATGTACTTAAGTTAACAAATATATAATGACTCACAGGAGCGTCAAGATTTCCAGTAAAGAATTTCCTTATTTGTCTGGCAACCACAATCTGCGCAGGAGTGACGCTTGGTAATCTGACCCATGAATTTCCAGCTGCCAACAAGTCAAAAGAACGTCATTAATTAGTGGGAGTTACTGCAAAGTCTTTCTTTTTTCCCAGGTTGATCCATGGTCAAGTGGGTCACGAAGAAACAAGTAATCGCGAAAAGGAACTTGTAGTAAACAAAGAAGTGGGCTGAAGACAACTTACGTTCATTGCAGACAAAGTATGTTTTTTTGTTGCAGCCTGTCCTGTTCTCTTCCTTAGGAATAAGAGTTGGAGGTTTGAATTCTGGTTGTGGAACATCGTCTTCTTGTACGTCAAAATCACCTGTAATTAATTCAGAGACAGTAGAGACAGGGCTAAAAATTGGCAGTCGCACGATCGTCAGTGGCAATTTGAAACTGACCAGGACTACCCAAAGTTAAGATTTGAACGCCTGATGTGCGACTATGCTACAGAATTTTGAAAAGTTGCAATGTAAATTATGTGAAGTACAAAGTTAAAAATAGACCTCTGTATGTAGTTCAATTGGACTACCTTTCTCTTTGTTTCTTTGCCTGGACTCTAAGATCATCCATTTTAGTGATTTTTTTAGTTCTGAAGTGGAAATTCTGAGCTGTTTTAACAGTGATTTTATGAGTGATCCACATTCACAACATATAGAGGCCATTTTGATTTTGTGATTGCCATGTGACTCAAAAAAAATCGAGGCTACTTCATTTTGGGATGGGCCACCAAGAATTCAGGGAAACTGGCCCGACTGGTCACCAAGCACTGGAGTTAGTTTTTAGCCCGGTAGAGATAAGATTAGTTATTATCTATCATAAATAACATCTGCAACAACAAAATTCTGCAAAATAACATCTGCAACAACAAAATTCAACAATAATGGTGAAGATTATGATACAGATCCCATTGACTAGTGAAGATGCCTGACTGAAACCAACAAATAAATTATTTTAGAGTTCCCTTACCATCTTTTATGATGTCTGGTTTTGCTTCAACCTAGAAGAACCAAAGACAGTACTCAAACTCTGGGTGTATTCAAAACATTCTCAAAATGCCAAGTATCTGTTTGCCATAATAATTAACTAACTCCAAGTAAGTTGTTAAATGTTTATTGACCTCTGATAGTTCCTGTGGTTGTTGATTATCTTCATTGTGATCTTCAGGGTCTTCTCCTTCAAAAAACTCCACTTCAGTAATAATATAATTTGCATGGATACCAAACATTTTACCTTGAAGGAAAAATTAAATTACAAAATGTAAATTACTTGACTGTGAAAAAAAAAAGATAAAAACCAAACCAAAAAAAGCATTTAACTTCACACTTCTAAACTCAATTACAAGAACCTTGCAAATTCTGTTCATAATTAAGAACTTTGGAAGATAACTTAGAAAATGTGAATACGTTTTTGCTAGAGCAGTAGATTAGATAAGACTTGTATACAGCTGGTGGTTTTGTTTGCACTTTGTGCCACAAGAAAAGAGGTGATAATTATTATAAACTGTCTCCTTAACACGCACAAGACTTGCTGTTATATTGTATGCCAGCTATTTATTTATTTATTCATTTAACAATTTGCCAACCATTACAAGAAATAGGGTAGCAGGATGACAGTAGGGGGAAACTCAATTTGCTTTCTTTTTGACTACCCTACTCACTCACAAAAACACTGGCTAGGATGACACTGTCTTGTTGCAGTGTTGTCACCCTTGATTTGTTTTTTTCTGTTTATGCTACAAAAACAAGCTGGTACCTATGATATATGTTTTGGTTCAATTTTATCCTTGGTTTAAATTTTACTTTCTTTTGTTTCAAACTCATTATCATACATAACCATACCAAAACACAAAAGAAAATAAAGTTTAAACCAAGGATAAAATTGAACCACTAAGTATACACCAATTTACATACTACAGTTTAAGTCATCTTTTCTTTCCTTACCCCAAAATCTGCAAGTTCTTATTGGGTTTGTATCCACTAACAACTTCAACGCCAAAAATATCCTAAATATTTCTTCCCTGCCAATGCCAATTCCACATTGATCAAAATAATTTGCTAAATCCATCAGATCAGGTAATGGGATCTCCTCTTCTTCTTCAATGTCAGGATCACGAACCATCAGCTCCAGGTCTTGATTTGGTCTTTTCTAAAAGCAAAAGCATGTCAAGGAGCAGAGAAGTAGTTTGACTTTTAAATTTGAGGTAAAGAAGGATCATATTAAGCCATAGGAGTGACACCTTGTAAGATTTGAAGAAATTAGGATCTTTTCCTTGTTTCATTCCCAGAAATAATTCAAAGATTGAATCCCTTACTATGTAAGTGCCCTTTCAAACTTTGCAGAGCTTTCATTTTCCTAGGTTCAAGGCTATCACAAATGTTTTAATTTGCAAGCAGTTACCATTTGCAACATTACTGCTATAATGAAATAAAATTTCCACATAACCATTACATATCCAGTGGTTTATGTTCAACATGCATGAGTCTAAGTTTTACATTTCATGGTTTGACACTAAGCCACTTATTTACCTCAAAAAGATTAATCTGAGACCTTGCAAGTAAAACTTCTGTTGAGTCATCCTCTTGATTCTACAAATTCAACACATAGTAATCAGTAACGTCATAAAAGACACAGCACAGGAAAACGTTCGTGTAACAAAACTACTATTAATTTATTTTATTTTTAAAGATTGAAAACAGTCAGCTGCAGCACACATATGGGTCATGTGAAGAAGCCATAGGTAAAGGCGCACATGGGCCTTAATGCTCACAAGGCTGGAGCTTTAATCCTGCTTTCAGTGGCATGAAGCACCTGGGAGTATTATTACTCCCCCCTGGATGGGATGCTAGTCCAACACAGGGTTACCCCCAGCATTATATTGCTGGTACCCAATTATACACCTGGGTGGAAAGAGACTGAGTGTGGAGTTAAGTTTTTTCCATGTCTAAGGAAACAACACAGTGCCATCGCCAGGGCTCAAACTCCAGACCTCCTGCTCGGAAGTCTGGCAAACTAACCACTACAGTATCACATCTCTGAAGAAGCCATGATCAAGAATAACTATTCTTATCATATGACTACAATAGTATGCTGGCGCGCATGCTCTGATTGGCTGCTGAGCAGGCAAGATTTTCTTGTAATGGACAGCCATTATTGAAAATTTTTCAAAAAAAAATATATGTAGACATTTTCAAAGAAACTGTTTCCTCTGTCACTTCTGGTTCTGATCACATGGTCAGGTGTGTTTCGGTTCATTAAAAATAACCTCAAATGACCTTTTTGCATGCATAAGCGAATAATAAAAACCCTTCTGTTTTTTTTCCAGTGCTAGAAAGGCCATATAATAACTTAACCACGTCAGACCTCAGCCTTGACATATTGACACCTGTATCGCTCAGTCAATACATCAAGGCTTGGTCTGAGATTTCCCTGTAATGAACTCAGTTAATAATATATAGTAGTATAAAATTTTATAATACTGGTATATATGTTTCTGCACATATCAAAAAAATGATCAATTTCAAATAATGTTAAGTACTGCACAATAAAATGTTCACAAAATTTAGATGATAATAACACACCCGAAGTGTACGTTCTTTCCCAAATAATTTGGCAATACATGTGTACATAGCGTACATTAGTCACATTGCATCTTTTTTACCTGAATGGTGTCAAAAGTGGGATAAAATTTTGTTCTTTTTCCATCCCTGATAATGTCTTCTAGTAAGTCTAAAAACAGGGAAAGCGTGAGAACGTTAATATAAAATTATGAGAAATGAGCAAAGGTGAAGACTTCTTTAAATCTTTAAATTTGGACATTGGCATAAACAAAAACAACTTCACATGTATATATAATTGACTACAAGGAAAAATCAGAGGTTTTCACTGCAAAGTCAAAATATGGAAATTTCAGATCTAGAGCTACATTTACTATGTTTCTACTAGCGTGAACTTTACTACAAACTAAAATAAATTGTACTGATCTCCTTCCTATCATAAGTGACGTATATCTGACGTACCTGTAACATTTTCGGGTTTCTCTTCTAATACTCTTTTAAGAACTCCAGCAAGGTGGTCATAGCTGATAGACGAAAATAAAATACCTTTTGAAATGTGCAAAATAAATTACTAACGACGTAGTCATACTGTAGAGAAGGATATTCCATTCACAAAATAGAAGAGAAAAGAACAATCACATCGTGTGTGCGAGAGCACCGTTAAACTTACACGTTAAGCTGCGAATGCAAACTTGTTTTCAACAGGAATGCTTTCGCATTATGAAAATCACTTTCTAAGTCGTTACTGATTGATTCTGTGGTACTATCCATTTATCCTGGGATGTATAAATACGAGAATGTATATAGTGAACCTTCGCCTTCTCGATCCAACTTATTCGACCGCCATCTAGGTTTGAGTAACCATGACAACAGAGCAGTAACAATTCAATAAGTGTTCGCTTCACCGTCGCAAATACGAATCTGAAGAGATCTGTCAATAATTGATCGGATCATTCGTTACCAGTTTTTAAGCGAAACAAGGTTAATCACACGGATAATCAAGCGTGTTTGAGTGTTTACAAAATGAGGACATTTCAGAAATTTCCGTCCCAACACTGAATCCGAGATTTACAACAAATCGCGATGAAATCGATGATAGAAGAAGCCTAAAAATGCCTTTTCTCGGGAAGTATTTCATTAAGAAGAAGGGAAAGGGTCTGAAGGAACATCTTCAAGGAAAATACAGAAAGCGTGAAAACACAGCGGAAATTCTTCAAGGTAGATGTAATGAAACTCGTATGTTTATACACATTCCAAAGCCTTTTTGGTCGAAATCATGGATGAAATTCTTTGAACCGTTTTAAAAGTGAACTATATAGCTTTCTGTTTGGTGGAAGGTTTGAGTCAAAAGCCTTGTGCATAAGAATATTCAGAGATCCATGAACAAGAACCGGAAAGAAAACCTCCGTACGATTGATATAATCCAGTTAACTTTAAGCGTATTGCCTGCTTCAAATTGTTGTCAAAAACAACATCACTTGCTTACTCAGTCGTTTATGTAGCGAAGAGACTTGAGTTTCATTAGACAAATAACCCTATTGTTAACATACATCTTAGTTTTCTTTCCTTATTATTTCAAATCGCTCAAATGTACAGAATCTTTGACATTCCTCGGTTATTATATTTGAAGAAGCTGCCTTGGAAAGTAGCTCATTTTCTCATACGTCCCTGTGATGAGTTTGTTTGTGAATGACAAAGTGAAGCTAGATTTCTCTAAAATTAGCTTTTTGGAAACTTGCAAAGAATGTACGCCATATATAATCTTAGTTTTTCTTGTACATGTGGTTTAATCGATTGCGAATGAACCCCTTGCTTACAGTTTATTGCTGGCGTGTCAAATTGCACCTAAAAGTACTAAAGAAAACAATTTAAAAAAAAAGGAAATTTACTCTTAGCTCGTTAATAATTGTGATATTAATTTTGTTGTTTACTCAAACAACATGCTTTTCCATGGAATATGATCATTCAGGGTTCAGGGTTAACTGGAAGATTGTGTACATGGGACAGTATATGGATTTTTGCCAGATGGTGTATAATGAATCAAAGGGATTCATCTAAAATACCCAAATTTTATTCATACTTAACATATTTTTCCTTGTAATCAGAGATAAGAGTCACCTATTTAGTGACTCTTGCTATGGAAACATTTCTATTTTTAAAACAGAAAGTTTAAAGTTCAAGCTTGGTTGAATTTTGATCTAAATTAATAATAAAAGCATTGACTAAGAAAATAAAGGTTAAATTGATTATTACTTTAACCTTTATTTTGTTTAGTCAAGGTTTTCATAGGCAGTTGAATGAGCAGTCAGCTCTTATGGCACACAGTAGCCCCTCCCCTACCCCGTTAGAAAAGGGAACACTTGACACTTTTTGCTGTCTAAAAGTGTTGACTAGTTCTATTTATCTTTTTCTTTCAAGAGCGTTTGAAGAGATGCACTTCTACACCTTGCTTTCAAGAAATATCAGAGGAAGACATGACAAGATCTTATATCGTAGAATGTGCAAGCACTGGATATTTCAGTGACAGAGAGACAGTTGATCAAAATGCAGGGATTTTAATGGTTACAAATGACAACTGTGTGAATAGAACACATTACACTCAGCACCATGTTAATTCAGGGAATGTTGGCGATAGCATCTCCTGTTTGAGTTTTGAAAATACTAGAAACAGTGCAAACTTGGAAAGTGACCTTTTAGAAGCAGTCCAGAGTCTTAATTTAAATGCAAAACCAGCTGAAACGTGTGCAACAAACCAAACACCCCCTGAAGTTGGGAAAATGTGTTACCGTCATCCCCCTCCCTACCCTGAACTGGTTATTACAGAGCAGAATATTCAAAGTCCTTTAGATAAATATCGTCATCCTCCTCCCTATAGAGAACCTTTGGATAGTATGACAACTGTCAATGGGTCAGTGTTGTACAATAGACGGAAAATTAGCAGTGACTTCAGCCCCTTTTACAATCTTGAGGAAAGTTATAGACATCCTCCATCTTACATTGTCCCTCCTCGGAGCACTTCCCCAAATAGTGGTTTTTGTGGTAGTAGATCAGTGCAGAAAGAAGTGCCCAAACAAAACATGGACAAGAGAGCAAAGAATGATTTCTATATGAGCCAAGAGGGTTTGAGCTACAGGGGAAGTTCCTCACATGACAGGCCAGATTATTACAGCAACTGCGAGGGGTACACCAGCCATACGTCAATACCGTTTTCAAGTGTTCAGGATTCATTCAGTTTCAATTTTCCAAATGGTTCTGACCATCTTCTTTCAGAGGCAGGCTCTCATCGTTTTGGATACTACATGGAACAAGCAACTTCTACTAATAATTTATTTAGTGAGAGTGAAAGTGATGTATTTGGGTATGGCATCTATCATTCTCCACACAGCTCTGGTGGGAGTCAGTCTGGTATTGGTTTGCTACAGACTGAAACTTCTACTAAATCAAGTGAATGTATGGCAATCCAGCAGCCAGGGTTCACTAGTAGTGGTTTTCCATCCAGTGGCATGCCCAAGGACAGAAATTTGGGTATGACTACTTTTGTATTGTAGTGGACTTTTGATTGCAGTGCAGTTGTTTCTGAGGTTATTTAGAACACGGTGTGATTGATTGTTAAATCACTCTGTTGTGGGACAAATCAATTTGTATGGATCACAAGCGGTTTCAAAATAGATGAAAAAGTAAATTTAATGACTAATTTATCAAAAACGTTTTGATTTATCCTTTATACATCTTAGTTTGTACCTCAGTGCATATTCTTTATTTTGTATTGTCTTGTTTGTTTAGTTTTTAATGGAGACAAGTTCAATCAGCTAGATTTGTCATTACCTCCTGGCTTTGAAGTGGCATGGACATCTGATGGCAGAAAGTATTACATTGAGTAGGTAGTGTTCTTGTATTTTCACGTCCAACTGCAGATTTTTGTTACAGGGATTGATTGTAACTCACTTAAGGTTATTACATGTAGATACATTTAAATTTGCCATAAGAGATGACTTTGTAATCAAAATTGTGCATATTGATCATTATTGTTGGGATTTAGCAGTAATTTACTTGCATTGGTTATGAGAGAGTCAACTTTGTCTTGCACTTGTTTGATCAAAATGTGTAGTAAATGATATCATGGCAGTGGGTGTTGTTTGTAACATAATGGCTATAGATGCTGGGATGATTATTATTTAAAAGGCGATTTAAAATTGTTTTCAAGTGACCTTCATAAAACCAAACAGTTTCTTTTTTTCTATTTCAGTCACAACACAGAGACAACTGACTGGTGCCATCCTCTTGAGAAAGCAGGTATGACTGACTGAACTTTGTGTTCACTGCACTTCCTGTGATTGAGTAATTTAAACTTTATGCATGTTTTGTAAAATTCTGACCAACCATTAAAATCTCATGATTGCTTTTGTCAAACTACAGCCCTGTTCCCAGAGATGTGATTGTTATAGACAGCACCAAAAAATCAGGACTTTGCATTTGCCAAGAGGATTGAGGCCTCTGGGAATGGGATTGTACAATGTTATGAATTTGAAATGCTTTTGGTTATGAACAGTACTGTCAGTACCTTTTCCAACTTTTAAGTTTACTTTGTATTGTAAATTAAATATTTGATTACATTCCTAAGGTTTACCAGATGGCTGGGAGAAAATAGAATCTCCAAACTTTGGAGTTTATTATGTCAAGTAAGTACATTATTTTTATTATATCGATAATAGTGTTTTACTGGAAACTAAAACACTCATATTTTCACTCAGTGAAGATACGAAAAAGTTATATACCAAATGATCCAGATGCACATGCGTGTCCTGACAAAATTTTCTCACTAGTTTCTTGTCCATATAACAAAAAGAACCTTACACGGTGGCTTGAAGATATGAATTTTATTTTCTTGTGTTAAAAATAACATTTTACTTGAAAATAAAATTCATATCTTCACACCACCATGTAATATCCTCTATATATTTCTTTCATGAATGTCAGGATCCCATTTGTTTTTGAACTTGTTTATCATGGGATTAGTTAAATACCAAATAAGAGTGTTTACAGGAGCTGTAGACCATAACTTGTGTGTCTATTTCTGTCCCTGTTATTTTCCATGTTTTTTTTTATTTCAACTGAAGTATCATATTTGTTACTTTGTTTCAGTCACAATGCAAAAATGACACAGTATGAACATCCTGCCAAGACTCAGTTTATCCAGCAACATCAGCAACAGAAATTGAGAGTGTCAGATGGCAGACTGCAAGATTCACAGGCTATACCAGCTCAGAACCCTCTAGTTCCTGCAAATCCATACATCAATGAAGGTAACATTGCTTTGGGTCTTATTATAAGGGACTTAAAAACTATCTCCCTTAACCCTGTCACTCCCAAGAGTGACTTTATAGATTTTACTCTGTCCAACGCCAGACAATTTTACTCATCAAGTGGAGACCCCTTGGGAGTGTAAGGGTTTTAAAGGGGTTTGGTTTGGCAGGTGTCAATGTTAGTTATGTGAACATGAGTCCATGAAAGGCAACAGGTCTAGCCTGTTCAGTGTTAGGCAGTTTTCATGAAAGATACTTGCCAGACAAAATCCAAGAGTATGACAATCACACCCTAGCTTCCTTCGCAGCTGTAGTCTGGCTCATCACTCAATGCCCCTCCTGGTGGGAGAGGAGCATTGCGACCAGGAGGAGCAGAAAACAGTGGAAGAGGAGACTAGGCAAACATAAGAAAGCTTGACTGATCTTGATCCTTCACTTTTGTTTTATTATCTAAACCTATCTTGCCCCATGTTTCTATATTTTAGTGGTCTTTTAAAGGGACGTTACATGTTGATCACTTCAAGGGGTAAAGAGTTTAATGTTTTGTATAATTCTCGCAAAATCCTCAGAAATTCCAGAATGGCTCCAAGTGTATGCCAAAGCTTCACCAGAATTCGACTGTTTCCTGAAGGTAAGCTAAGAATGTCAATAATGATAATAATAATAGTAATGATAATGATTTATATAGCGCACTTTTTCATGTGAATATGTTCAAAGGCACTTAACACTTCTATTGGGTGAGATCGGACGTCAGCTTGTAAAGGCGCCTCTGGCTGCCGCTATCAGTCCATATATAATCTCACCCACCCATCCACCCAACCCATGCATGAATTGTCAGATGAAACCAGAAGTAGAGATAGACCACCACACCGGGAACTACGTTCCCTACTCTTTTCGAACAGTGTGTGGGTTCTTTAGCGTCCCAAAGATTATTAGGAACAAGTGTTGTGAGACGGGTCCTACGGTTTATCGTCCTTATCCGAGAAGACTAGAAAGTCTAACCATTTACAGGTGTCATTACAAAGGCAGCACTTTAGCATGCTTGAGTGGTGTTTTGTGACGGTTGTTCTGGTTTGTTTTTAGTGGGATTTATTTCGGTTTTCTGAGCTGGACTGTTGGCAGACGATGTTAAAGAGACTGTACAAAAAAGAAGTGGAACAGGTGGTGATGAGGCATGAAGAGTATAGACAAGCTTTACAAAGAGAGTTTGAACGAAAGCAACAAGAGCAGCGGCTAAAGAACGAAGCTTTAGCGGATTTGGATTATCTAGATCAAGAACTGGCGAAATATTAAGAACAAGTTAACTTGATGGATTGCTTGGAAACGGTGACTGTACCAATGTTGATAGGTCCTGCCTCCAGAGTAACGGAGTTGCGGTTTTCATAAACATTATATAGAAATTATCACATTACAAAATGAAGACTATAAATTTGACTCTTAAGGTCACTAAAACCATTTATGCTATAAAGAGAAAAGCAAGTGTTATTTTTAATATGTCAAAGGGTTCCTCATTTTATCAAGAATCCTTTATGGGACTAAAGTAACCATGTAGCATTAAATTAATAATCAGTTTACAGAAAGTGGTGAGGCTTTCTATCACCAAAAATGTTAGCTCTATTTATGTTATCTGTCTCTAAAGCCATGGCTTTATTTCTAAGCGAGTCAAATTGTAAGTGGACAAGTTATGTAAGAAAGAACTGAAAACAAAATAAATATCGTAACTGTTTACGCAATAGCTTTCCAGGCGACTTCTTCGTTTGTCGCTATCATTATAATTTAGATCGGACATTGTTAAGAAGTCTCGTGATAATATAAATGGTGGAAAAACAAATTGGCCTTATCTTTAGTGCTACAGAACACCCTTGAAGTTCCCTTGGAGTGGTGGCTTCATCATTATGCGTAGAAGAACCATGCGAAGCAAACAAACATTTCTGTGACCTAGAAACTGGATAAATCAAACGAGTTGATTAAGTAAGTTATACCACCGTAAGGTAAAAGGGAGGTGCTGACGTTTCGAGCGTTAGCACTTCGTCGTTCGCTCCGACGAGGGGCTAACGCTCGAAACGTCAGCACCTCCCTTTTCCCTTACGATGGTATAACTTACTTAGTCAACTCGTTTGATTGATCCAGTTTCTTGTGTTTCAATTTCCCACCGACGCAGCACCAGTTTCTTTAGAAACTATCCACACAATTTCTGTGACCACTTTGGGAACCGCGCCCACCCGGACCTCCAGAACAGATTAATGGTTGCTCACACTTCAGAGTTACGAAGCCAGGCTGGAGGATGTCGAGAGCAAAGAGAGAGTTATTGGTATATATAACTCTCGAACTAGAAATTCCACTCTGGACGAAACCACAGAGAAACTCCTCCGTGTTGAGCCCCTTGCATGCCCTATTAGCTGTATAAGCTGCATGCACTCTTAGCTAACTGTAAGTTACCATGGCCAATCGCCCAGTAAGCCTGGGCTACCTGTGATCTCATCCCAGTCCCTGACGGTGCGTAGCAACTGCAGTCACAAACATAGCGCTAAAGGTACGTGATCTTTCTTTCCACTTCTGCTGTCTTATTGTCAAAGCTATGTATCTTAAGTAAGAACTTGTGAAAAAAACTTTCTTTCCCTTTTATTAAGGCTGCAGTTAAAATCCCTGTAGAAGGTGGTGAGTTGGAAGGAATCTTTGATTTTCCCGCGGTCTCTTCGTGGATCGGTTACGGTGTTGTGTTAACGCATGGTGCTGGAACTGACATGAATTACCACCATCTGGAAAAGCTAGCAGCTTATCTTGCTAAGACAGGAGTCCTATGTTTAAGGTTTACATGTCGAACTAGAAATTTCCAGTACAGGGCCCAGTGTTTTGCTGCAGTAGTGGTGAGTTCTAGGAAGTCCTTTATTGTCAAATAGTTTCGTTGGTGTCAAAGCTTGTAATAATGGGGTTGTTGACAGAAGATGAAATGGAATGTATATTTCGCACCTCGTTTTTGGGTACTACTCGGGTTGAAGACTCACCAGGAAAATAATGTCAACGGGATCTACCAGTTGTTTTTGTACTACTTTAATGTCACAATTTCCAATCTCGCGACAGCTAGCTACATGTGTATATGCGTAGTCAACTGAAAATAAAGGCATACATTGCATTGCTTTCTTGTGAATCGACTATAAATGAAAATGAAATCAGAAAACTTTCTTCAACAAACGTGAACATACTTACAATTCTGTAAGGCGTTATCCCGTGATGACACGGCTATTTTCCTATCTTACTTGAAGAGAAGGTGTAAGACACTGTTTTCGATAACAGGATTCTCTCTCACTGATCACTCGATTTCTCTGATCACGTTAGTCCCACAAGCGAGCTGAAAACTGATTGGCTAAATTCTAAGAAAGAATAATAATCTTGCGTGTCCGGTTTTATCGCTAATAAAAACAATCAAAAAAGATACCGTGACTCAAAATTAATTATAGCTGTCAACGGAGTGCAAAACACTCGGCCCCAGTGCGGAAATTGGGGACCTAATTGAGCAACGATCAAATTAGCACGAAGTTAAACTCAGCTATATTTTATCAGTTCAGTGTTCTGGAGTAATAAATGCTCCTATTATTGTTCTTCTCCACAAAGCTCTTGCTTTGTAGCAATAACGCATAACTTGTGTATGGGGCGATCGTACTCGCCATTCTGGGTCCTGATGCGCACCTTCCTGACTAATCCGTCTTCCCCTGGGTAGGTGTCTACAGTCAGCGCCATCTCCCACTGTAGTCTCTTCCGATGTGGGTTGAGCTCGAGGACCAAATCGCCGATTTTGACGTTCTCTCTTTTACGACACCACTTGTTCCGCGGCAGCAACGATGGAGCAAAGTACTTCAACCAGCAAGTCCAAAATTCGGCAACTCTGTTTTGGACACTCCTAAGTAAATGCTTCGGATTAACTCTGGCTTCTTGCTCGGGCTGAAGAGGACAGCTGTGACGACCAATTAGGATGTCGTTCGGGGTAATAGGTTTCCGTTTCAGCAAGGTGACAAAGGGCTTGACAATAACTGGAACGCGTTGCTGACTTCCATCCTGCAGCCTCCAACGGAGAACAATGGCGGCTCCATACCCCAGTTCTCCTCCGTCCTCAAACCCATGTACTTGAGGTGGACCTATTGCATGATCTGGTTTTAGCTTCCGGTCAAATTTGAAGGATAGAAGTTGGTTTATTGCTTCTTCGTTTTCCTTCCAATCTTGTTGGATTGCTTCTGGGAGGATGTCGTCCAAACCATACCCGGTACTCCACAGTTCTTGGAGGTCAATTCGGTACTTAATCGTCACAGGCGCGACGAGTCTAATAGGGTCCCATACTTGGGCCAACAGGGCGAGGCACGAGCTCTCTGTGAAATCTTCTTTCTTTCTCACAACTGAGTCTTTCTTTAGGACGAATGTGTCTTCTTGCTTGTCCCACTTGTGACCAAGCAAATCTGTATATTGTTCACCACTGGTTTGGTCGACTTCCTGGCTGTTTGATTGCCACGCCTTTATCTGGAACTGACCCTTTCCAAGCACTTTGTCAATTGTAGTTGTGACATTTGAACCGATATCAGGAGCTGGCTTGTCACCGAAATTGAGTCTGAGCCACTGGTATACAGTGGGAGGATCACTCTGATTCTTTCTCCACAGGAATCGATGAAAAACGTGATCATCCAGATGCACCAACACTTGGTTAAACATCTTGCGAATATCTCTGGCATACGCAAACTCATCCCAGCGCCATGCTGATAGAACATTGGGTAGGCTGTTGATGTAATTTGGTCCCTTCTCCAGGTGATCACTAAGGGAGAGACCATTGTGCCCTTTACATGATGAATCAAACACAAGTCTGGCTTTTGTGCTCTTTTCTGGAGTAAGCACCGCTTGTAGTGGCATGTACCATTCTTGCTGACTGTGATCCACGTTTTCAGGTGGTACTTTGATGACGAAGCTTTGATCTACTAGCTTTGGGACTTCTTCATCCACAATCCCAAGGCAATCTTTCTCTTTGAACGATTTCTCGGCTGAATACATTCTTTTCAAGGCAATGTCATAACTACTTTGTTTCGGAGGCCCGGTTTCCTTCCAGGGCATTCTGACTTGCACTCTTCCGCTCACCAACGTGGTCGAGGCTGAGAGGGCTTTTACGAACTTGTTCTCGCGCAGAGCATTTTCACTGCAGGTACAAAGTTCCGTCGGTCTGACTCCTAATAAATCTTGATAAACAAGTTTCCTTATGTCTTCTGCGGCGCTCACAGTTCCAATGTCCACTGAGTGAACACGTGGTGTAGCTTCAGCATCCGAGTCTAGTTGTCCCAAGATATACCAGCCAAAACAATTCCTTTTCGCCACTGGTTCTCCTGGATTACCGCTGTTTGTATGGATATCAACAAAGGCATCGACGAAGTCAGTTCCAATCAGAAGATCGACCGTACCACCAGACAGATGTAACTTATCTGCTATCGTCTTGAGGTGAGGATAAGCTTCAACAGTTTTTCTTGACACGGTCTTAGCACTGCTACAAGGCTTACGAACGGTATGTACTTGGAGGTTCTTTCGAATGTCTTCATCGACGGGTGATTCAATTACAATCTCCAAGACTTCAGACACCTCTCCCCTTTGTTGTCCTCCGGCCAAGTTCATAGTAAGGTGTGTCTGAGGACCAGACAGACCTAGTAGTTTTGCAGCCCTCTTAGATAAAAGACTTGTATTTGAACCGGTGTCCAACATGGCAATTAGGGTTTTGAAGTTTCCTTCGCTATCTCTGACTCTGATTTTCTGAACTGGACAAACTCCAGGTACGTTCTTGACATCGTTAGCGCCCTCGTTGTCTCTTCCTTGGACACTGTTGTTTTTAGACTCGGCCTGATCTGAACTTCTTTGGTTAAAGGCAGGTGCGTAAGGATCCAAGTTTGACTTTGATGGGTCCACCTTCTTCTCGTTATGAAGAGAACGGTGATGATTTCTCTTGCACTTGTCACAAGTAGTTCCGTGGGCCCTCGTACAGTCATTCGTGTGATGAGACACTCTTAAGCATTTTCGACATCTCTTATTCTCCTTAACGACTTCCCACCTTTCGTTGACTGTTAATCCTTGGTATACCGGACAGGAAGCGAGCAGATGTTTAGACTTGCAGCCGAGGGGACAAGATTTATCATCTTTTGCACTGTTAGCGTCATTGGCGTGATGATCAGTCCTTCTGCCTCCGCGCTCTTTATAGCTGATGCTTCCCTCAATTTCTTTCTTTCCCCTGGATCGAAAGGCTGCCTCTTGGTGGAGCCAATTGACTAAATTTGCCACGTTTTCTTCTATCTTTTGTCGTTGCATCTCTCTTCCAAAGTCCGCGTTGTCCTTTGGTTCAAGTTTCGACAGAAGTTTCGACATAAAGAATGGCGCTTCACTTACTTCCTGAACAGGACAGCCATTGTCCTCCATATCACTTACAAACACTAATACTGAGGTGGCGAAACGTCCCAGACTCTTCGAGTCGCCTTTTACAGTGCCGTAGTTGTCAATTTCCGCCAGCAGCTCGTCCATTAACTTCCTTTTATCTGCAAATTCTATGTCTAGAATCTCCCATGCTCTATCGATGTTTTTGCAAGTCTTCAACTGTTCTGTCCACCAAGAACCCTTGGGCATGGCTTTACGAAACCTCTGAAGTTGCTCATCCTTATCCTGGCTATGTTTTGTCATCCAATGTTGAAATTCCTTTTTCCAGGTTAAGTACGCCTTGCGTGACCCATCCCACGATGGAGCCGGTAGCCTTTCTAAACCACTTGCTTGCGGTTTTGATGCCATATTTTCTGCCATTGTTTTTACTGCGTCAGCGACTGCTTCGAGGATTGCAGTGTTTTCAGAGGTGTTTTGCGATGTTGATTGGAGGGTACTAAACTCCTTTTGGTAGCTCGCATATTTTCGCAAAGTTTCTAAATAGCGCGGTTTAATTTCGTCTCCTGAATTTAGATTTTCGGTTATTCTTTCGTCTTCTGACGTGACTCCTTCTTCAACTAGTCTGTCAGCAATGATCTCCATCTGTTTCTTGACAGCTCTGTACTTTGATTCGATCTCATTAAATACAGCTGCCAATAAGTTTAGTTCGGGTTTTACAGAATAGAGAGTTTCAAATTCCACGAATAATTCATTAAGTGCATAGATAGCGTTATCTCTTTTCCCAGAGAGGGTCTTTAAATTGATCTTTGGAGGCATCGTGTTGCGATCTAAAAAATCGTTGTCGTTCTTTCAACGTTTACGCCCTTAGCCTCGTTTTCATGCAGAGAATTGGGCGTGCGGTCCTCACGCGATCACGATATCTAACCAAAGAACCGAAGAATCAGAGATTTGTACCTTTGTTTAAGAAGTCTTGACCTTGTGGCGTAGGTTTCCAAAGACAGTCGGTCGCTCCTTTTGCTGTCGGTCGTCCTCGTTTTCCTGTCGCCAAGATGATCTTCTCGATGACTAGTTGACCTTTGGTGTATGTCCTCGTGCGTCGTAGAATTTTGACTATTTCGCACCTCGTTTTTGGGTACTACTCGGGTTGAAGACTCACCAGGAAAATAATGTCAACGGGATCTACCAGTTGTTTTTGTACTACTTTAATGTCACAATTTCCAATCTCGCGACAGCTAGCTACATGTGTATATGCGTAGTCAACTGAAAATAAAGGCATACATTGCATTGCTTTCTTGTGAATCGACTATAAATGAAAATGAAATCAGAAAACTTTCTTCAACAAACGTGAACATACTTACAATTCTGTAAGGCGTTATCCCGTGATGACACGGCTATTTTCCTATCTTACTTGAAGAGAAGGTGTAAGACACTGTTTTCGATAACAGGATTCTCTCTCACTGATCACTCGATTTCTCTGATCACGCTAGTACCACAAGCGAGCTGAAAACTGATTGGCTAAATTCTAAGAAAGAATAATAATCTTGCGTGTCCGGTTTTATCGCTAATAAAAACAATCAAAAAAGATACCGTGACTCAAAATTAATTATAGCTGTCAACGGAGTGCAAAACAATGTAATCACCAACTACTATGAAGTATAAGGCGAGGCTATTACAAATTTACACAAAATGCTAGAAAGCCATCATTGCATGTAGCTTAAGACTCGCGTGTTGAAAAAAATTACAAAGATGTACAGTATGTGGTATAAATCAAATGAAAATTATTTTGAACAGTTTATAAGGAGCTTGAAAACTGAACGGCTTGTGATATACAGTATACTTCAAGTTCACTCTTTTCACTTTTTGACTGACAACAACTCTTGGAATGATTTCCGTACAGGTCCTTCTTCATTATGCATGCTGTAGCCATACTGTTTCATTCTACAATAACAAGAAATGTTTACATGTGCATTACCCTAAACAATTCATCTGCTGTATGCATAATGAAGTAGGGACCTGTGCGGAAATCTTGCCCAACTCTTCTAGTATAATATTATTTGAATTTTAGTTCACTGCTTCATTTCTCACTGATACTCTACTTTTGGCTTTAGGAATTTCTCAGAAATTATGAAGAATTTCCAGTGAAAATGTGCATTATAGCAGGTAGGTGACAAGTTCAGGTACAACTGGAGACTAGAAACAGCAGCTGAATTGCAATACATCATGTAAATTTCTGCCTAATAATCTCTTATTATCAAATTGTAATAAACTTAACAGTGATAATGCAGATCATTGTAGAAAATTCAAAGTCAGACTTTCTGAAAAGTTAGAAGAGTGGTAGCATGACAGTTAAGTCATTTTGTCTCATATTGCTTACCAGTCGTTTTGTACCCATGACCAGTTCGTACCCAGACGATTTGTACCCAACCCGGATGATTCGTACCCAACAAATAAAGACGTTTCGTACCCATCCTATTACCAAGTTGTTTTGTGTCAAACAGTATCTTTTTCTTGTTAGGTATTTTGTTTTTACTTCTTACATTTGATGCAGTTCAAAGTTAAAGTGTTCAGTTCAAGTGTTCAGTTCAAGTAATAACTGGCCTGTTGATGTTAGCGCATCCTTTCAGCAGCTGTTTCAGCAATTTCTGCTTGTTGTTAAATGCTTCCCACATGTCAAAGAGTCGGCTTTGCATTTGACGATAAGTTTCTCTCTGCATCCGCATAAGCTTGCGCTCGGAGACAAGACGAATCTGCAATGATACCAGGCGGGCTTCTTTGTGTAGCAGGTCCACAAGTATGTACAGCGGTAGACCACAACAGCCAGCAGCCCTTTTGTTCAGGCCATGGTGCCAACCTTCAATGTCATTGTTCGTTCTGATGGACTGCATGAAAATGCTCCAGCACTTGGGGGCCATACTCTGCTGCGGATCCAGTTTTATCCAATGTGGGCAATGATCTTTTTCAGTGGGTCCATTGTAGCTTCTGCTTTCAGGCTCTCATATGTTGCTTCAATAGTCTTGTGGGGTAAAAATATTTGTAGGAGGTTCACGAGAACGATTAACAAGAATCTTTTTGGGGGGCTTTTTATAGTGGGAACCTTACTTGAAAAGGATCTGTTACATGTCACGCGTCACGCGGGTCATTTACCCATAACACCCTTTGGTGTTATTGCTCAATTACCATGTGCTCAACTCGGATCAGCCATCTTGATGAACATTAAATAATTCATATACGTTCATGAAATGTGTAAGGATCTACTGAACCTTATTACAGATCAAATTTCTAGTCTTCTAATTGGTTATAATGCTAATGTTGTGTACTCCTTTTGTTAAAATAAACTGATTTGTTAAAGAGAAAAAAATTACAACTACCTTGTGTGGGGCACTAATTAGCTGTCATTGTGAAGATAGTCACAAGTATAAACAAAAGAAGAATAATGACAACACGGAAAAAAATCACAATAACCTTATATACCCAAGCAACTAATAAACTGATGCTGTTTAGGAAGTCAAACTTTCTTTACAATTTGTAAATTGGCTTGTCCCGATCACGAGCAACTAAGAATCGAAAAAAAAAGCTATTGACTTGTGTTGAGCATGCTCGGAGTTAACTGGAACCTGTTCAATCTTAACTTAAATCTAATCAATCAGTGACTTGACTTCGCTTCGCTTGACTTCACTTAAATATACTTTTTAAAAATAAACAAAAGGGGTTTGCTTGTATCCTACTCGTTAAATCTTTAATGACATGTCGCATGCAACAATTGAGTAGCCCATCACAAAAAGAATTTGTGAAACTTGTGTTGCGCGTGCTTAAGCCGGTTTTCTTAGTCAAAATGTACTTATGAATCAAGGAGGATAAACAGTCAACATCATTCAAGGTAACTTCGGTTGATCTTGATCTTTAATCATTCTTAAAGATGCTTTTTGTTATGAATGTTGACCATGGTACGAATCGTCCAGAGGGTTGGGTACGAACCATCTGAGATTGGGTACGAATTGTCTGGGTATCGACTGGTCGTGGGTACGAAACGACTGGATACCCTCATATTACGGTCAGGTAACACCCTCTCACTGACTGCTGTCTCTTATACTAGGACGATCTATGGGAGCCAGGGTCGCTGCAGAGGTAGCATCAAACAGCCATCTAACATCTGATTTTGTGTATGGTTTGGCTTGTCTTTCCTATCCTCTGCATCCACCTAGAAGGACATCAGAGCTACGTGTTTCGTCATTATTGCATCTTGGTGTACCAGTGCTCTTTATAAGTGGAAAGAAAGACCAGTTCTGTCGAGCAGATCTCATGGAGTCAGCTTTAAACAGAATGGCAAATGATTGTACCATGCATTGGATCGAGGGAGTTGATCATGAACTCAAATTAAATGGGAAAGTGAATAATGGAGCAATCTCGCTGATGTGTGAATGGTTCGTGCAATGGTGTCAGTCTGTGTTTATGGCAGAACGTTAAAAATTTTCCTGAAGGACAAGCAGTCTTAAAAGCTAATTTACCAGAATGGGTTCTGGAACTTAAGGATGTAAAATATTATATTGTTAACAAAATTTGCATAGTATATTGCACATGATTTTGCAAAAGTGTTGATCAACATTTTCACAAATTTAAATTTGTACAAATAGTTCCTATTTTTTGAGAAAAACATGACACAAGAATCTCTATTTTTCTAAGTTATGATTTAAGACAGTCAGAATTTAACACAAAGTTGAGTGTTTTTTGTTGAAGAGTTAAATTTGTTCAGTGATTAATAATGGTAATAATAATGTGGAGAAGGATTTGTTGATTTGTTACCTCCTTTCCTTTATGGCCTAAAAAGTTGGAGAGAGGGATTACCTGGCCCCCAAGCCTGATGAAGAGAAAGAGGTAAATATAGTAGATATTTGGCCTCTTGGCCAGAAATTTGTATAGGCTTCTATACAAGACAAATTGAAGAAAAATATAACCCTTGAAACAGTGTATTTTTACCTCCACTAATGGAGTTGGACAGAGGTTATGTTTTCACCGGTGTTTGTTAGTTTGTATGTTAGCAGCCTAGCATCCACATTGCTCAAACAATCATCACCAAACTTGGTCAAAACATTGGCTATGATCTAACTAAGAACTAATTTAATTTTGGGTATCTAGGTCAAAGGTCAAGGTCACGGAAAAACGAAAAAATCATTATTTTGCAATAAATCGCACCATGATCATCATATCAACTTCAAACCAAAACTAAAATGTGCATCTTTCAATTCTGCATCTGCCCATATGTCACATGATGCAGTAACATCAGTACCCTTGCTAGCGGTAGCGGGTCAAATGCGCTGGCAGAGGTCTGCACTCTCTGAGTGCTCTTGTTTATTATTTTTTCTTCATCATTAAGTTTCTTTGGCTCCACTAATAAATATGCAGTTGTTGTCAAAGGCTGGTGACTTAAAAGTCAGCATCAAGGGTAAATTCAAATTGTTCCCACCTTTCCCTCATTACTCCACTCTTTTGATATTCAGACACCTTACGTTCATGAAAATTAGCTTTTCCCTGCAGCGAGATATTCTCCATGAATGGAAAGGGATTCTCTGCTTCATAAAGCTTGCTAAAACCCAAGGCAACTAATAGTCGATCAGCAACAAACTCTATGTAGCTTCCCATAAGATTGCAATTGATACCAAGTAAATGACAAGGGAAAGCTTTTACCCAGAACTCCTTCTCTATGGAAACAGCTTCAGAGATTATCTCACCAACACGTGAATGGTTTGGTTTCATTTTTAAGTGCGAAAATATTAAACATGCAAAGTCACAGTGGAGACCTTCGTCTCTGCAAATAAGCTCATTGGAAAAAGTTAAGCCAGGCATAAGGCCGCGTTTTTTAATCCAGAAGATGGATGCAAAAGCCCCCGAGAAGAATATACCCTCCACTGCCGCAAATGCAACAACTCTCTCCCCAAAACTTGCACTGCTATTCACATCCATCCACCTAAGAGCCCACTGGGCTTTCTTCTTTACACAAGGGAAAGTTTCAATCGCATTGAACAGTTTCTTTTTCTCAGTGGGGTCTCGAATGTAAGTGTCAATAAGTAGGCAATACATTTCCGAGTGAATGTTCTCCATTGCAATCTGAAAACCATAAAAACAACGAGCCTCTGGAACTTGAATTTCCTGGTAAAATCGTTCCACCAAGTTTTCCCCGACAATTCCGTCACTTGCGGCAAAAAAGGCCAGTACATGCGAGATAAACTGTTTCTCCTGTGGAGTGAGTTCTTCCCAGTCAACCAAGTCTTTACCCAGATCTACTTCTTCCACCGTCCAGAATGAAGCCACAGATTTTTTGTAAAACTCCCAGATGTCCGGGTACTTCAAAGGGAACAAAACAAATCTGTTTGGATTCTCTTGCAGTAGCGGTTCTGTTTTTTCTTCGGCTTGCAGCATATTTTCACACATGCTTTTTGTGGAGGTATTTAAATTGCACGTGTTGGCATCAGATTGCATAACATTACAGTGACGCTGAATTTGGCGTTCGGGCTGTCCGTTGTTTTCTGAGAGTCTTTGTTCACTGAATAGCTCAGACGATATCCTTGTTATTGGTAATGGGGTATTAAAGAGTAACAAAGTTCGCAGTCAAATTTTATAGAAATCTGTTTACAGACTTTCACGATTTTCAAAAGTTCGCCAGCAAAATTGCAGAGCAACCTGGCCGCCCGATGTCAGAGTAGGGACGGCGAGGGCGAGGGAGTGGCTACACAGGGGGTGAGAGCTCAGTACAAAACATGGCGGACTCCGTGAGGTGCTTTATTTGCAGCATTTCAAGAGAGAATCCCATTGCGTTTTCTTGCTCCGGTCTGCACTTAATTGATTGCCTAATTCCAGAATCACCGGGAAGTTCCGTTTTTGGTGAGGGACTTAACAAAAGGTTTGTGATATCGATGGCAAAATCCCCTCAGTCCGTTATATTTACTTCAGACAAAGAGTTCTGGCTTTTGAACGCCTGTTTTAGTAAAGAAACCGATGGCTCAAAAAAACGATCAGGCCACTGCGACGTAAAAATTTTTGTCTTGGAAGGCTTTCTTCACAATCATGGTTTGCAAGCAGGACAGGTTGTGTGGGTTAAAAGAGTAAATCCAGTACCTTTACAAACAGTTTTACTTGGAATTTCTTGTAATGAAGATTTCCTCTGGGCGCAGAATTCTCTGGGGTCGATTATTTCAAAAGAACTCTCGAGCGGACCAATAGTGGTGCGAGAAAACGACAGTATTTCCCTGTCTCGCTATGAACACAAAGGTGATGGAGAGATGCATCGTAGTCAGCTACATGTACTACGATGCCAACCAGCATTGCAAGGGAGTATTACAACAGAAACGTCCACTATAATTTCTAAAATTGAAAGCCCAGAAGAATTCCTCTCTGTGAATACTGAAACAAACACTTCAGTCGCTGATGTCCCAGAGTCCTTTGGCACTTACCTTATTTCTGATTTTACTTGCAACCTTCCAAGGGTAGAAGGACAGAATTCACCATGTAACATGGATGAAATATCCCAACTGAGAGCTTGTGTTCTCGACTGGGAAGAAATGAACAGTTTGGACATGAGCTACGATGATTGTAGCATAGTCTTTGTCAATGTAGCAACTTTGATTAATTTGTGCTTGTTTCATGGAAGCTGGGTGAAAATCTCTACAAGCCAATCAGCTCATAGAAGGATAAATATGACCTGCAGCATTGGTGAGAAAAGTGGTCAAAGTGAAATAACTCCTGAGAAATCACTGGGTGGACAAGTTGAGATGCATTCAAGGGACAAAAGAAGTGGTACCAGTAATGAGGGTTCTAAAGACATTTCCAGTGTTGATACGGTCTCTAAGCAAGAAGACTGTGATTATCATACTGTTCAGATTTTTGCCACAAATCTCAAGGATGAAAGCAATTTGATCATTCCTGTCAACACAGACATGAAAGATAATGAAAGTGTCATTCATGCAGCGTTGTTAGGAGACAACCGAGTTGAGACAGGTGTGGCTTATATGTCGCCACTTTTGTACTTCAATGTGTTTGGAAGAAAAAGTTTCTGCGATATCACTCCTAATACCATTTATATATCATCAGTTTGTGGAAAAACCGAAGGAAGTTCTTGCAATGACCTTAATACTGGATCCACAGCTACAACAGGAAGGACTAATAGTCTACCCTTTGCCAAAGAGGTGCATATTGCCATAGTGCATTCACCACGTTATAACGTTGGAGATTCATTTAATGGTTCTTTAGCCTTGCACTTCAAGAAAGCAAGACTTTTGACAGTGGGAGATATATTTTATGTCCAACATAGCTGGTTTGAGGATGATGAAAACAGAAGATCCCAAGAACAAGGAATCCAGTCCATGCCAGTTTATTTTGTGGTAACACAGCTTGTTTGCCAAGGTGGAAAAGTTAAGTCATGTTTTGTGGATACTGAACACTCCTCCCTATACCAGGTAAGTCTGCATTTTATTTACGTTTACTGTGTTAGTATGATACTTGTATCAAGTTGCAGGTCATATACTGTTGTAGTATATACCGCACAAGTGAATAGTGAATTTTGGGCTCATCCTCGGTGTAAAAACTTGTTAGCTTCTCCAGTGACGTAGAACAAAGAAAACGATGGAGACAAAACAATAAAGACTAGAAAATAATAGTGAAAAACACAACGAAAAACTTCACAGGTTTTTACACCGAGGTAAACCCGAATTTTGTGCATTCTGATTGGTTTACTTGGAGGTGATTAGCAAAGTACTATTCACCACCAAGCAGCCAAAGAGAAACAAATCAGCCTCCCTTTTCAGTTTCCAAAGAGGAAATTATTTGAATAAATGCTAGTTATTTAGCTCTTGTGGTATATACTAAAACAATTATTCACCTCAATGTTGGTGAAAGTGGTGGATATTTACCTTGCCACTTTGCAGCTTGATAAATATCCACCACTACTCACCTCCACTTTGGTGAATAATTGTTAATTATAGGTGTCCAGGTGATGTGATATGAACATTCTCAAAATGGTGCTTACAACTTGTTATGATAAACCTATCTTATGTGGCTGGATGTTAGCTTTTAGCTAATTCTTTACATATTTTTGACCTCAAATGTGTCTTGGTTCTCAGTAACGTAAAAAAGGAACTTGGCCAGCATCCAGCCATCTTGACATCACTTTTGGTCAATAATCCGTATTTGTAACTAAGAGACAAGTGAGGTGTCATGAGCACTGCAATGGCTGTGTGCCTCTATTTTATATACATGGCTTTTTTTTCTTTTTTTTTTAATATTCAAAACAATACTTATGCTACATACAACATGACATTTAAACTTATTATAAATATAGATGGCTTGGTTAACTTAGCTTTTAGACACTAATGTATGGCACACTTTTCTAAAAATAACATTTTAAACTCCTTGTATGTTTAACCTGTATTTTAATATCTTCTCAATTCAAATTATTTCCCATACACTGCATTCTTTTTCTTTCATTTTTTTTTTTTTTGCCAGAGAGGTTCAGTCCATAGTTATGTGCCATCTGTTCTGGAGCCTTTTCTCTGTTTTGGGAAGAATTCAGAGGATTTCAGGCCAAGTTACTGGAAGCAGACAACTTGTCCTGGCTTAGAAAGCTACATACTGGCATTAGAAAATATTGTGAAGCCATATTTGGATTCAAGGTACATTCTTTAAACTTATTTCATTAATTTACAAGAATTAAATGTGTTATTTGTAGGTTGGAGTCTCAATTCTCAGTCCATCACCCTTGCAATGTTACATCTTCAATCCTTTATTGGTATCACAGCAGTGTTTGAAATGTTTTTTGGGTTGAATTTTATGCAATTCCAGGCTACATTCTGTAGGAAAACTAATTATTAAATGTTATGATTATCTTTTTAACTCACCATTTATTATAAGCAATATTTAGATTTTTACATTAACTCCTTGGATTTTTACAGGTTATTTTATTCTCTTGCTCCTTCTGCAATTTTATTAACGGGACCACCTGGCTGTGGAAAGAAGACAGTTGTCATGGCAACAGGCAGGAGATTGAGCTTGCAGATGTATAAAGTCAATTGCTATGATTTGATTAGTGAATCTGTAGCAGCTACAGAGGCAAGAGTGAAGAAAATTTTCCAAAATGGTTTGTAATTGAACTTTGAGCTTTAGTAGAATCTATACTTGCTTTCCTACCAAGCATCATTACACTGAATATCCCACTGGGAAGCTGACAGCAACTTTTGATCAATTTTGTAAAGAAACAATAGTTTGCTTGGTTGTTCACAGGTCCAGGATGAAATAGAAGTTTCTTATTTTGTTATTGAGACTTCCTCCCTTCCTGAGATACAGTAACAATACTTGGTAGAGAATCTCAGACCCTCTGTTAATTTTACTGTGCTTGACACTATGGCTTTTTCTCACAGCGTCATCCTGTTCTCCTTGTGTGTTGTTGCTTCAAGACATCGAAGCCCTGGGTAAGGATAGAGAGGGAGCCAATGATGAACCACGCATTCCAACAGTAATGCTAGACTGCATCAACAACCTAACACAGGATTCTGATTGGCCAATTGTTGTCATAGCAACCTCATCATCTCCCAATGACATCACTGCTGAAATGTTTTCTTGTTTCCTTCATGAAGTGAAACTTGAGTCATCCACAGAGGGAGAAAGATTGGAGATGCTGAATGCATTGGCTAAAATGGCACATGTTGGCACAGATGTGTCAGTGAAGCAGCTAGCCAAACGGACTGCAGGAATGGTCCTAGGAGATTTTGTAGCAATGTTCAACTATGCCTGTTATGCTGGTGAGAAGCATTTGCTTCAAAGGTGCTTAAAGGATGAGCACCACAGCTCAAAGGATGAGCACCACAGCTCAGAGGAGGGACTAACTGACGAAGCATCCAATGAATTTTGGTCCCCGCAGAAAGTAGAACAAGATCTTTGTCAGATGGGTGTATCATTGTGTTGGCAGGATTTTGAAGAATCTTTGGAAGTTCTACAGTCTACAATGTCAGATTCAATTGGAGCCCCCAGGATTCCAAGTGTTAAATGGGAGGATGTTGGTGGCTTGACAGAGGTGAAGGCAGAGATTTTGGACACGGTACAGTTGCCACTTCAACATCCTGAACTGTTTGCTGCAGGACTAAGAAGATCAGGTAACTTTACACTTATAAGAGGCATTTCAAAACTGTTGTTTGGCCTTTTTGTGATTGATTCAATTTGATCAGTGGGGGTCATTGCTTGCGAAAAGGTTTCTGAAAATTACATGGCCCTCTGTTGATTCTTTACAACTTTCTTAGGGACATGTACACAAATTATTCTTGAACATGAAATGTTCTTGAGGTGGTCATTTTTGTCTTCACGCAATGACCACTCTTGACCAGTAGTAAGTTGTTGTTGGCAGAGACTTTACCACCAGTACCTGATTTGTCTTGTAATGAAAACTCAAGTGATAATTATGTGACTTTTCAAGGTGTTCTCTAGTTTATGATACTGTGTGTTACGCTCTCATCACTGTTAATTTCCTATAGTGTGTTTTTTCCTTGGTTAAGTCCCATTTTCATTTATTATTATAGGGGTGCTATTGTATGGTCCTCCAGGAACTGGCAAAACTCTCCTTGCTAAAGCGGTAGCAACGGAATGTTCTCTGAACTTTCTAAGGTACAGTAGTTGCCTTGATTGTTGCCCCCGCAGGGTTCCGGCCTAGAGGCCGGAACCCGAGGAGGCACCCTAATGTTCCCCGCGTAAATAAGAAGTATTGTATGGTCGTAGTGTTAGTATGCGAAAATTTTCTCGATTTGACGAAAATAGGCGCGCACGGTGGTCCCGGTTAATTTTCAGCATGTGCGCCTGGCTCAGGAACCGCGCAAACTGGGTTTGGCAAGTTTGGCAACCAGTCGTCACGATTTCATTCCAATCTTTCTTATTTCATTCCAAGCTATAAGATGAGTATTTTTATCATTGAGTATCACATCATCAACAAAAAGCTATTCAGCAGTACTGGAATTCTTTAGTTTTAAAGAACTTGATTTGTCAGGCACAAATCACAGGGGCACCCAACGACCAAATTTTTCCAAATACCTCAGAAGTGCCTTAAATGGAATTTTCTATGCTTTAAAAGCCCGTTTCATTAATTTGGAGCTGCCCTAAAAACTATCTATCTGTTCGGATTTCTTAGGGGAACTGTGTTCGTCTCGAAAATCCTAGGCGACCTTTTTGGCTCATCCGAAAGTTTTAGCTACCTTTATAGGTCTGTTCGAAAAATGAAGAACTCGTGCTAGCATTGCTGTCGTTAGAAATTTTTAGGAGACCTTTTTGTAAAAGCTTGCGTCTATGAAGAGATTCCGAAAATTTTAGGCAAACCATAAAGCGCATCCGAAGATTGCAGGGGAGTAACTTTTTTATTCGAAAGTATTAGGGGAAGAAATCACACGCTACTGAACAGAGACCAAGAAGCCGACATTACCGTCGACCATATCTTCCATAACTTAGAAAAATAAAGCATTCAGATCACGTAGATCAGTTAGATGTAAGGTGAATGTTTATTATTATTACCTATACATGTTTGAAACCGATAAAATTTCCAGTTTTTAATTTGATCGCGGAAAAGCGTTTTAAACAAGGAGAAAACAAATCTAGTATAAACATATCCAGCTTATCCATAAGCGTTAAGGCCATCCTATTTTTTTTCTCCGTTTAGCGTCGTCCGACCGACCCAAATTTTTGGCATTTAAAAAAAAGTAACTCAGTACGTAGTTGGACCATTTTTCACTTGAAATAATTCTTATGACTTTTTTTTTAACTTTCTTTTTTTTCAATCCGACCGACCGACCCAATATCAGAAAACGCATTCGACGCTAAACGAAAAAAAAAAAAAAATGAGGATGACCTAAGTTTTATCGCGTCGGAATGGTCGGTCAACAGCATAAAGACTGTGAGAATTAAGCTTACCAGGTCGTTCAAGTCAGTACGAGAGTACAACGTTAAACAAAGACGTTCTGATTTGGTGAATTTGGACTGCCTTCTCAGATAAATCTTGCTTCGATTTTCTGCACCCAAGCGTTATACATCCCTAAATTGCGGACGACGTCCAAAAATTGCGAGTTGTAACTCGAACGAAAATTCTAGGGTAACTTTCTGTTGACTATCTATTTACGAAAAGTCTTGGACAACTTTTTCTCGACCACCTAAATTACGCAAATTCTAGGGCAATTTTTTTTTCCGAAAATCAAGACAGCGTGTTCTTTCCCTTGAGGAGAATTTTTCCGAAAAATTTAGGCGACCTTACATTCGAACAGATATTTTACCGAAATCATTCGTTGGGTGCCCCTGAAATCAGCAACGTCGATCTACAGACCTTTGAACTTGATTTGTCAGACACAAATAAGCAACGTGGATCGACAGACTCGATTCAAACCACATCAGGAATAGCTCAAATATTTCAAAACCCAGTCAAAAACAAGAAAGGTGCTAACGTGAAATAACCGGGTTTTGTTCTATCTTAAGTTCAAGAATGTCACACTCGAAGCCAAAGCAGTCGTTCGTTGCGTTTCGTAGACGACAATTTATGAACTCGGTTTTCACTGACCTGGGCATTTATTCATGTGCAGTTGATCCTTTTTTGGAAGTGTGTACACATTTGTTGATGCCATATTTATCAAATTTGCCAGCTAAAAATGAGTTCACGGAGCTGCTTTTCAATACTTGCTCATATTACATCTGTTCGAGAGAAGACAATGCCTTGTTGAAGGAAATTCGCGAACCTGTATGGTCATACATCATTGACCACTGTAGTTCATTTGTAGCCAGAGATTGTAGTGCCTGTTGTAGTCAAATATTTGAGCAAAGAACACTTGGTAATATGAATGTAGATGAAGAGAGTCTTTTTGTGACTTTAAGAACTTTTGATTCTTTCTGTAACACTTGTGCAAAAATTGTGACCTTTGAATAGCAAAATTCTTTTGACAGTAGTTACTGAACATGGATTACAAAACTTGGGTTTAGATAAAAATATGTGGCCCCAGTATGTTACTGATGTACATACAAACCCATGACAACTGAATTGTGTCACCTGTAATACTCGCACTACTCGGCCTGTTTTGAGTAATGTATCAAACTCTAAATTCCTGTTTATTGAATTCCCTCCTGGGTTGATGAAGGACATAAACGTCTTTGAGTTGATTGAAGTTGCTGGAGTTCATTACAAACTAAGAGGTGTTGTGCGTTGTAACAATAACCACTTCACTTGTGCTGTTGAAAGTTATAGTAAATGGACTTATTTTGAGACCTTTGTTTTAGTGTAAAAGAGTTTGCAAATTTTTCTTCAATGCGACAAGTTTATAAAGAAGGGCGGTTTTTCACAATTTATGAGCTGAGAGAAATGGAAATACAGTATGAACAAGATGAAATTTTCCACTGTACACCAGAAACATCTGCAAATTACAATACATGTATGAACATGAAACCTAATGCTAGGCCAAGAGTTGCATGTGAGTCAGGTGCAAGAGAAATATTGGACAACTCCCTCATGGTAGACCTAGAGAATACTAATGATGCTAAAATCAGTAATACTCTATCATTCTCAGGTGCTAAAGTTGTGCACAATCAGAGAAAAAAAGAAAACACAAGGAAGAACGTTAATTTTACAACAAATAGAAAAAGAAAGATTCCACAGAAAGAGGCAATTGCAAACATAACAAAGAGAAGTAAGAATTCTGATGAATCTGTGTAACCTTCTAAGAATTCATCAATTTACTTTTCTGAGTTTCAAACAAATGAAGATAACAATTTAACCTTACTGTCACCCTTTGCTGATAATGTTCATGATAAGGATGACAAACCTTTGATGAACGAAATTGATTTTAAAAATCCAACAGCATATAATGAGGAACTTCATCAGCAAAAATCGTCCAAGGAAAATATGAGAAGATTTCATAATGCATTAAAATTTACAATTTATCAGTGCCGTGTCTGTCATGAAGCCTGGCCTTTGAAAACAAAACCAAAGAATTCTGCAAATTACTTTTGCTCTCAATGTGTGCATGACAAAAGTGTTCCCAAAAAATTTTCAGCCGATAACTCTATGATACCTTCTCCACTTCCCAAGGAGTTACAAGGCCTGACACAATTTGAAGAAATGCTCATTGCAAGAGCATTTCCTGTTATGCATGTGTACACAAAACCAAGGGGTGGTCAAAGAGCATATAAAGGCCATGTGCTTACTTTGCCTCAGGATGTACAACAACTTGCAGAAATACTTCCTAGGTGTCCAAAAGATTTGTCTGTGATTATTTTTACTGTTAATGGTAAAGATAACAATTTTTCATTGGATTTTGTAGTGAGGCGCAAAAATGTGGAAGAGGCACTTTAGTGGTAACTGGTAAAAATGCAAATGGGGAACCAAACAATCCTTTGTACAAAAATGTGAAGATAGATAGGGAAACTCTTGCTAATTTGCCAAAAAATGACATCCTTTCAGATGTTACGAGAGTAGAGGGTGAAGAAAAATCAGATGAAAATGAAGATGTGGATATTGACACTGGACCAGTTCATTTTGAAGATGATGAGAAAGTTTATAATGCAGAAACTGAAATGAATAGCTTTGTTCCAACCAACATTGACTCCAAAAAGGAAAAAGAAATTATTAATGAACAATTTCTTTATGTTCCACAATCATTCAATTGGGATATTGGTGATGAGCCATTGAATGAATTTAGTTGTCAATTCGCTTAGCATCAATGGCTTTTCCAACTTTATTTCCGGATGGAAAAGGTGATCCATTATAACCAATAATGCAGTTTTTTCTGATACTTTGACCAATACATCTCAGTCATTTGCAGCTAAAAGACACTTCAACCTTTTCAACATCAAAGGACAAAAAGGATTGTTCTTCAAACAGTTGACTTTCATTGCATCGAAACAATCTGAAATCCTCCATGCAGAAACACCCTGTTCCTTTTTCATCAATTTTCAACGTCTTCCAAACATACTGAATTTGACTTGTGACTATAGTTTTCAATTCTTTTTTCGCCAGGTGTTTTAACCGCGTCCTTCAGTTATTGTTCTGTTTTATTCCAAAGACATTTTGCATTGCCTTACATTATTAACCAATTCATGTTGTCTTTGGAAGAGCCCTTTAATTATTGTTCCCTTTTACTGTAAGGACATTTTGTATTGCCTTATATTGAACAAGTTCATGTTCTTTTTACAGAATATTACATTTTGAATGCTGTTATACGCAATATTAACAAATGCTTTCATAACTTTTCATCGTTATAACGACATTTTTCATAGTTATTAACTACCTTTCTATTGTTCGTTAGAAATAAATAATTAAAGATCGTTTTGTTGTTTAACACGCGTTCTATTACATTTGCCTTGTTGATTGAACTCAGTATGACATGTTAAAATACCATTGCCCATCCTAAACACGATATGTATGAGGATTTCCATTAACCCAAGAAACAAAGTGTGATAATTGACAAAACACAAACACAACAAGTTATTTGCACTCACAAACTCTCAAATGAAAACTACATTTCAAAGGTTCATAACAAATACAAGGACAACCACATGCAGTCTTCATTCAGTTTTTACAAGGTCGGGGGCAGATTTAGTGACAACTATGACTAGTTTATTAAGTAAAACATAATAATCCTTGTGTGTAAAGCGGTGTGTAAACTTTAAAGCGGTTCAGTACTGTTCAGTAGCTTTCTAAAGAGTGGTCACACTGCATGGTTTGATCCAGAGGTGAAAAAGTTAGAACCACACTGTATAGTAAACCAAACAGTACCACAGTACAGTACTGTTCATTAGCTTTAAAAAGAATGGTCACACAGCATGGTTTGAGCCACAGGTGAAAGAATTAGAACCATACTGTATATTAAAACAAACAGTGCCACAGTACAGTGCTGTTCAGCAGCTTTACAAAGAATGGTCACACTGCATGGTTTGAGCGACAGATGAAAAAGTTAGAACCACACTGTATAGTAAAACAAACAGTACCACAGTACAGTACTGTTCAGCAGCTTTCGAAAGAGTGGTCACACTGCACGCTTTGATAACAAAGTAAAAACCACAGTAACTGTAAGACAAACAGAGGTGCGCACAGTACTGCCCAGTAACGTTCCAATTAGTAGTACAATTGCATGGCGTTATTTGTAGACAATAAAGTAAGAGGCTCATTAGACAACCACATTTTACAACACCATTATAGAACATACTGTTCAGTATGTTCCCAAACAAGGGTCACACTGCGTGATTTCCGTCAGAGATCAAAACAATCATTGTGTCCATCTGTAGTAGAACGGACAGTATCACATTTCTCTGAATTACTTAGTCAGGAATGATTGATAGTTGGCGAAGTTTTATTTTTTTTTGCGTTAGTGTGAAGGGACCAGAATTAATCAACATGTATGTGGGACAGAGTGAGCAAAACGTCCGTGAAGTGTTTGCACGTGCACAGAGCGCTCGGCCATGCGTGATCTTCTTTGATGAACTGGACTCCTTGGCTCCCAACAGGGGGAAGAGTGGGGATTCTGGTGGAGTTATGGACAGGTAAAAAGTTCATATCTTTGTAGTTGTACAGTGTAGTTGATGTGAGCGCAGTGAGCCTTAAGTCTGGGAAGCATGGGAGCAACTTTCGAATACCCCGCCACTTCATTGACATGGCAGATTACAATGGCTCTATTGTTTTTCATCAGTATGTTAATGAAGTGGCGGGGTATTCTGAAATTTAACCGAAGCATGGGATACTGGGTGTTGGGGAGAGAGGAGGAGTGGTGCTGATTGTCCATGTATAGTATTCAGCTTTACCAAGGTGTTCTGGTAATAAACTAGCTTCTCATCCACAGTGTAGTGTTAATGGTCCTTATCTTTTTCTATGACCACCATGCATTGATGCTCCTTTAGGATCCTGAATTTTCCATTTTATGTCCCTCGATGTCCCGTAGAGTGGTGTCCCAGTTGTTAGCCGAACTGGATGGTCTTCACAAGGCCTGTGACGTGTTTGTAATCGGGGCCACAAACCGACCCGATCTCCTAGACCCTGCTCTGTTGCGCCCTGGCCGATTTGACAAGTTGCTCTACCTTGGAGTGAATAAGGATGGCCAATCCCAGGTCAATATACTCAAAGCGCTGACCAGAAAGTAAGTTTGTGTCATGAAAATCTCTTACAGGCGTGTGCTTTTATACACAAGGGCTTAGGCTGAGGGCAACTCTCTTTAATTGTACCAAGAGAAAATGAGGAAAGAGAGCATAACCCTGTCTGATATGATAAGAGGACAGAATCTATTTTTAGCGAAAAAAAAAACAGGGAAAGGGGGGTCACGTGAAATATTTTAGCGATACTTTTACGTCACAATGTTTCAATCCGAAATTGACTTCTCTTTCTTTTGATTAGGGGGGGGGGGGGGTTCATGTGAAAAAAATGGCAAGCTGAGGGGGGGTCATGCAATTTCTAAATGGTGCTTCCCGAATCACACCAGCCCCTCCCCACACCCCTCCCTCATAAATAATGAGCGGCCCCTAAACCGGCTTGAGAATTTTTTACCGGGCATTTTACAGAAGGGTTCAGTCTCAGGTTTTTGAGAGCGTCCCATCATCATCGTCAGTATCATCATCATCATCATCATCATCATCATCATCATCATCATGGGCGTTGACTCGTCAGTCGTTCATCGACCTTAGTTTCGTAACGTCGAAGCCATGCATTGAGCTCCTCACTTTTGAAGGGCATGCGCCGCACTTGCATCTTGTCCAGTCCACTGGTCGGATGCATATTTGTGCTCGGACCCGGTGAATAACCACCGCTTCTGTTCACTCGAGTAGAGCATGCGCATCTCGTGTAATGAACTTGACGTCGCAAGCTCTCGTATTAGCCAATCAATATCTTTAAAAATCTAACACGTGCGGTTTATTCTGATCAACAGGTTTAACCTGTCCTCCGACTTAAGGTTGGAGAATGTGGCGGCGCTTTGTCCTTCTAATCTTACCGGTGCTGATTTTTATGCGCTTTGTTCAGACGCCATGTTACAAGCCGTCAGGAGAGAAATTGAGCAGCTTGAAGCAGGTAAAACATATTTTATTCCAATCATTTCTTCAAAGACAGTACTGTTGCATTGTTCTACTATACAGCGACAGTGAGGTTCTAACTTTTTCATCTGTGGATCAAACCATGCAGTGTGATCATTCTTTGGAAAGCTACTGAACAGTACTGTACTGTGGTACTGTTTCGTTTATTATACAGTGTGGTTCTAACTTTTTCATCTGAGGATCAAACCATGCAATCTGACCATTCTTTGGAAAGCTACTGAACAGCACTGTACTGTGGCACTGTTAATTTGGTTTCTTACTTTTTCATCTGTCGATGAAACCATTTAGTGAGACCATATTTTTTCGATTACTTGGGAGGATGTTTTTATTATTGCTTTCACTGCATACTTGATTAAGTTGGTTGAATTACGTCGTTCTACCATTTCAGGTACCGAGGATCCCGCTACCAATACAGAAATTCAGGTCACCGAGAGAGACTTCAAAACAGCAGTAGACAACCTGGTTCCATCAGTATCTGTACAGGAGCTTAAGAGGTACGGAGACCTTCAGAAACAGTTCACATCGACTAGCAGTGGTCCATTGTAGCGAAGCGGGGTAAGTATTTGTTTTTGTTAGCTTTAATATTTGTTATTATTATATGGCTACAATAGTATTCGCGCTCTGATTGGCTGCTGAGGGGGCAAGATTTTCTTGTAATGACCTAGCATTATAAAAATGTTTCCAAAAAATTTTTTTTTTGTTAATTTAGACAAAAGTTGTCTCATCTTCAAAGAAACTGTTTCTTCTGTCACCTCTGTCTTCGATCGCATCCGTAGGTTAAAAAGGCAGTGATTGAGTAAAAGTTAGTGTAGGTTTTTCAGAGGTTCTGTAACCTTGTACGAAATGATTGGAACAGACTTTCGTATTCGTTGTGAGCTTTGACTGATCACGATTTTTCTCTCTGGTCCACGACAAAATACCTTTCTTATTCTTGGTCGAGTAGAATCTTAATATTCCAACGTGAAGAAGAACGTTTTGTTTTTCTGGGTTTCTTCGATCATTGTCACAACCCCCGGCACACAGCACAAATTATATCTCGCGACATGACACTGGGTATATTTCCAATATTATTTGTATTACTGAGCGTAGAAATAAGCCAAAATCATCTTGTACACACGTAAATACAACAGAAAAGGTTTCATCGAGTTATTTGCTCACCATTTATACCTACTTTTGTAATATTTCCAGACCATGAAGCGATGTCAATTTCACAATATCCTGGTAGACTATATCAGGTATATTTCACACTGAGTTACTCAAACAAAAACTTACACTTTCCACTTATCTACATTGCTCAGACCCATATCCGATAAAACAGAGGCGAAAAAGTGTGGATCTTTCTCCAAAATCGTTTTCGACGTGGAAACAACTTTTCGCTGTACATTTTCTCCTAGCGGCTTTCAATGTTTGCCCCCTGTCGGTCCCAGACCACTGAGCGTAACACAGGCTCCGGTTACTGGCAAATCATCAATTAGTTATGGTGTTTTAATTCTATTGAACTCATACTCTAGAACTTTTTTTCTATGATTCGCGTATACAGTGTGGTTCATTCTTCAGTTCGTCGTAAGTGAACGAGTGTGTTTGTTACTTTACAGTAAGATTTCAAAGTTGTTGTCTGTGTATGAAACAATGCAGTGCAAACATTTTCCGAAAGCAACTGAACAGTAGTCAGAAAGTGCGAAATGGTTTTTGCCTGAGCAAAAAAGATTTGTTTTCGTTCATGTATAATTGGTAAAACATTGCGATCAGGCTAACAATTATACTAACCTACCGTACACTCTACAACGTTACGTTGTAGTTTGAAAGCTAACTACAATCAGTTCTAGAAAGATCTTTTTATTTTTTTCCACACGCAAAGGGCGAAATAAGATAGATTGAAATAAAAGGGACTATAGACTCAGATGTTCACCTTAGTCGCTGTTCGTGTTGCTAATATTTTCGCATGTAGAAAGACGCCAAAATATAGCATCGTTTTGTAAATTGTGGAAGGAGAAAGTGTCGATACTTGGGGTCCATTTACTTGACAAAAAGAAAGAACTAATCACTAGCATAAATCATATTTGCGGTCGGTAAAAATCTTTGTTTATCCTATCGAAGGTTCCTGAACTTAGTTAATTATTTTTTGTTAAGATGGCTTGTCTGACTCTCTGTGTCATACCAGCAGGAGTTCCGTGTCACAGAATCGATTGTTTACCATTCATACGTGGAACGTTCAGGAAACCGTTTAAACTACAAATAAATGTGTATAAATTTCTACATTGGGTCTGCCGTCTCGGCAGATTTTTTCATCACTGCTGTTTCCCGTTGCGACTCATTCTGATCGAAATGTAGTGGAACTAAATACTCCAGCCAATATTCGAAAAATTTGAGTTTCGGGAAAGTTCGTTTTGTGGATTGGTTCCCTTCTTTGATTTTTCCTCTGTAAGTAATACATTGTTCGTGACAAAACGCGCATCCAAGATGATATCGCGACATGCAAGAGTAGATAAAATTGGATTTATGTTAAATATGTATACATCATTGTCTAGCAAAACCCAATACCCTCGGTGTTTCTGATAGCAGCTGACTTATCTCCCAGGTTTTTCTAGAGTGTAAGTTTTTAAGCCCAGGAAATAATTCCATAAAATACGACTTTATTCAGAGAGTCAGTGAACACGACCTTTGTTTCACGCAACGTCACGTGGCTTGGGCTCGTGTGCTTAGCACGTTAGCGAACCGTACTTATTACTGAGGCGAAGAATGTCATGTGTTCTGTGACCTGTGATTGTCCAATCTGAACAAAATCTGCATAAACATGTTGCTGTCCTGCAAAATATTGCTAAAGGTGTTTAGGTTTTGCTTGCTCTCTCGGCAAGATAGTCGATAGCTTGCAAGCAGGCTCTTCGATCCTCTTCGATGATACGTGGTCGAAGTATCTTCTTCCGTCAAAAATGGCGCGCGGCCGAAATTCTGACCTTTTTTCGCCGCCACGTTTGCGGTAAAGTAGGAAAAGTGTATGTAGTGAAAGGAACAGCACCACACGGAACTTTTAAATTTGTTTAACCCATTTTCGACCTTTTCAAAGAATGCTCGAACCGTAATTCAATCAATCAATGTATTTATTGTCAATGACGTGGGAAGTGGTCGCCCAATCTCCCAAGCCAGTGACTCATGTAAGAAACGCTCAACATATATAATTTACAACTGCAACTACAAGGGCCTGACCACAACACCGGGTTCTACATCCCCTCCTCTTCGCGAAGAGTGGGTGGGTTTTTTACCGTCCCACGAAGTTAGTACGAACAAGGATTGTGAGACGGGACCCGGGGGGGTACTTTAGGAATTTTTGGGTGGGGATGTGCCGCTGGAACCCTGGAACCCTTGGCCTATACCAGAGCTGGTTCAGCTGAATTTTGCTACCCTGTACTAGAGTAAACCCCCCAAATCACTCCTATCCTAGAGTAGCTGTTTTCCAGAAACTGAGGTCACTAGCACAGTCTAGCCAAAACAAAACTTTATACCACAGTCGTTTCTCTCTCAAAAAAAGATTTATTTATACTTGTTCAGTTTTTTTTAAATCTTCAACCAACTGGTCAGTTTCGTGAAAAATGATACCCTATTCTAGAACCAAACGCTCTGATTTATATACCCTATGCTAGAGTAAACTGCTGAAAACCATACCCTTCACAGCGGCACATGCCTATATAGCCCATATATGGCAGTACCCCCCCGGGGGACGGGACGTACGGTTTATGCAATACAACACCTTATTTATACACGTGACACCAAAGAGCTCCCACGTTCTCGTTGAAACGTGTACTTGTGCACGACATATGAAAGCAGAGGTAGAGATAGACCGCCACACCGGGAACTATGTCCCCTACTCTTTCCGAACAGTGTGTGGGATCTTTAACGTCCCACAGATTATAAGGAACAAGTATGGTGTGACGGGACCTACTTTTTATCGTCCTTGTCCGAGATGACTAGAAAGTCTAACCGTTTGGGAATGCCATTATAAAGGCAGCACTTTCTCCTCAGTTATTTTAAGACACTAAGTGTTGGTCCGGCCGGGGCTTGAACCCGCAACCTCCCGCACGGTAGTCCAGTGCTCTACCAACTGAGCTAACCGGTCGGCCGGATCGGTTTATCGTCCTTTTCCGAGAAAACTAGAAAGTCTAACTATTTACAGATGTCATTGCAAAGGCAGCACTTTCTCCTCACGGTTTTTCAAAGACCCTGTGTGACGGTCCTGCCGAGGTTCGAACCAATTAAAAGTCATTTATACCATATTTATGGACCAAGTTTGCCTTCAACTTGAAAATTGTTGAGACGTTTTACACTTTTTTTACGTGACTCAGGAGAGAGTGATAAACTGGCTTCAGGTCAGATGTAATTTGTGTTTTACCAGGTGCCGGAGAGTCATTGCTTCAATGGTTGCTGGTTAGAAATTTTTTTTCTGTAAAGTTAGCGGAATCGTAGTCCATCACCATTGCTGCTTTGAAATAGCCCGCAATTTTACTGAATATAAACTTTGACTTCGGAAACCATTCTACGACACGAAACTCTGAACATTAAAACCGAGCATGAAAGTTTGAGATCCGTCAAAACGTTGTCCACAATGCCTGAACGCGGTTTTAAAATTCTAGCTTCGTCTGTTTAGCTTTTCCGGTTTGTTCTGTTAGTGTTATTTTCCTACCTTTTGTGCCAGCCATGTGCAACTTGATATGTCAATACCGTTTTGAATAATTCTCCTGGTGGCAATTAAATTCATTGTGGGACCATTTCTTCCAGAAAGTTCTCTGTCCAACGAGTTTTGTTAGATCACTTGTGTTTTAACGCGTTAGTGTGATCTAGGTTCCGCTCAGTCGGTTGTAGTGTCTCCGTAGTCTTCTGTAACATGGCTGAACAAACTCACACAAACATTGCCGAGACTCTGACAGGTTTGCATTCTTTTTTTCTAATTTGACTGTTGTACATTCACCTTTGTTAGGATGAATTTTCTTTATCCTTGCTTACTGAATCGATGTTTATAATTGTACAAAGGGAACGGTTAAGTTACTTGCTTTCAATTATAGAACATCTTGGGTCGCAAGCGGCTTTCTGACTCCCACGCAAAAAATTGTACAGTTTAGTTTTTGTCAGTTCTGTTTCAACGACTTTTTCTTTAGAATTTTTTTTTCTGAATTTATTGCTTGCATTGTTGAACATTGCAACAATACGCTCGAATTTTAAAGCTTCTGCAACGTATTCTAGAAACTTCCATTTTAAGCGTGCTCGTCGATGTGTTGGTCCTAAGCTTTCGCTTGATGGATTCGAGACAGTAAAAATTACAGTTAATTCAGCAGTTTGGTTTGGTGATCTTAGTTAGAACTAGCACAGATAAACTGCATTACAACAGCTCAGTAAAACAGGAAATAAACGCGAAACGAGATTTAACGTTTCATACGTTAATTAGTTGAATTTTGAAAGAGAAATTGCATTGCAAGCCAACTTTGAACCGCCGATAGCAAGTGAACAAACCCCTTCTTCTTTGTAGCAAAAATCGTGAATCTGCCATAATTAGACTTTTCTATTTTTCTGTGTCTATTTTCTCATAGGTGCGGTGGGCGAGATGAGAAAAAGGGCAAGGTGGGATGACCATTGATTCAATGCGACTTGGTATTTTACTACTAAATACTGAAAATTAACGAAATGATCCAGCGTTTTCATTCTGTAATTCTACTAAACTGTGTAGTAAGTACTTTGGTACTGTGCAGCGTGGTTTCATTTGGGTATCAGGAAGCCATGTGGTGTGACCAATCGTTGATAAGTTGTCAAACGTGGCTTCGATTTGTTTGCCCAACGTGAGCCCACCAGCTGCACTGTCATTGGTTTTGTAGTGGCAGAAACTCAGGATTAAGCGATGTCTTTTAATTGTTTGCATTATTAAGACGATCAATCTACAAAAAGTAGAGTTAGAGTTAGATTAAACTTTCCTTGTATGGGTGTAAAAGTAGGATATTTACTCCAGCGATCGATAATTGTCGAACCGTGTAAAACAGCGGTTGACTTGGTGGGCGTAACGTTACTTTTCTGAAACTGATATTATTTCTATAGATTTTGATTTTCCAGTTGTAAAGTTAATGTAAAGTAATTTCAGTGTTGTCAGTAGGGTAGTTTGCATGCTGTTCTTTAAGTCATGGTAGTTTCTTCGGATTTGTTTTTTTTTTTTTGCGCGGAAGATCCGTAAAGCGCGTTTTGTCTTCCGTGAGCCAATACAACAAATGAAAAGCGACAGCTCATTTGCAGTACCTTTAATGACCTCCCCATTAACAGTTTTAATTTACCGGAAAAACACACGCACACAGGAACGATCGGAAAACCTAATGTGAAAAGAGAACTAGTTAGACAAAGAAGTCCGCTTCCGTACAGCTTTCCAATGAATGACCACTCTATACTTAGCCCGGTCTACAGATGAAAAAAGTTAAAACTACACTGCTCTGCAAAAATGCGCTCACTACACCAAGGTACATACGTTTTCCAAGAAATCATTGGTCACTGCATGGTTTAATCTACAGATTGTAATGTGGAGCCACTCTGCACAGCACAACAAACAGTACCACAAAACAGTATTGTTCAGTAGCTTTCCAAAGACTGAATGCCCACACTGCGTAGTTTGATCCACACGTAAAAAAGTTTGAATCCCACCGCATAGTAAAACAAACAGTACTACAGCACAGTAATATTCAGTAGCTTTCGAAAGAATGTTCACACTGCATGGTTCGCTCCACCGATGGGAAAGTTGAACCACATTGTACATAAAAACAAATATTACCGCCCCCATTACAGTGCTGTCCCTATTACTGCATGGTTTGAACCATGGACGGAACAGCCAGGACCTAGTTTTTCATTACGGTGTAAAGCAAAAAATGCTCAGCAACAAAGGCGCGCGTCTGAACTGGTCTAAACAGCGTCAATAGTGGGAAGAGCTTTAGTTTATCGCGCTGAATTTTGACTTGTGTTTTTAATCAGTGCATGAAACCTTTCGCGTATTTGTTTTATCGCTTTAATCTTCCTTTTATTATTGTTCAATTTGACACCAAAGCCATGATTGTGTCTAGAACCTTCTACTCTCTCTTCCGCCGTGTGATTTCACCCCTGACTGCGTTGCCTGTAGTAATGTTACTCCTAGTCACGGAAACAGATATGTCTGCTCTGTTCATAAAACAATTTTGTGCTGTCTTTTAGCGCCAAATGTTTTCGAAGGCATATTCTGTTTGGTTTGAGAAACAAGTTGAATTTATTTAGCATAGGACAAGCCTCGACACTGGCTCGCCTTTTTCATTAAAATGTTCAACAACAACTACGAAAAAAATATCCTTTAGTCGCAAGGAAGGCAACTAAATGGCCATCTTTCGAATACATTTTCCAAAATATATCTGGTCAGTGTATTCTCCGGACGCTATGCAAACCTACCGATTTTCACTCTTCTCGAAGTTTCTTTGCGTTGTTTGCATGACAATTTGTCACATTTAGCATTTATACTTTGACCAAACAAACTTTGAAGATCGACAGAATGCCGTGGTTTGTTGTTATCAATAGAAAAGACGCGCCGTTTTCCTAGTGCGGTGGTTTGTCTCGATTATCAACCCTTAGTATCTGTTATTAACCATCTTTAAAAACTGAGTTGACTCATTAGTGAAGTAAAAAATGTTCTCTCGTTTCCAATTACACATTGGAAACTACTTATTTATTTCGAAAATTGTTTTTAATCGAAGTTGACGAAACAGTCAATTTTCCCAGTTCTAGAAAGATCTATTTCGCCCGCAAGGCCCACATGTGAAAATGAAAAAGTTCCTGCTTTGTTTCCCTTTTTAATGTGTGCATGGGTTTTGAAGTAGCGTTTATTTTTGTTTGAGGGTGTTCGTATCTTTTCGGTCCAATTTCGCTGCTAAGTTGATTCTTTAAAATAATAGTTTCAAATAAAATTGATCAGGAAGTTTTATCTTGCCGGGAGGTCACCAGCGTTTCGAAAGATTATTGAATACGATATATTGGCTGTTTCTCTTAACTGCCGTAAAAACCGCCGTGGCAGTAATATCGCATATTGTTTGCTTAAATCATATTTCTTCATCTTTTTGTACGTTACAGGCTAGATAAAACAGTAATGTCACAGCGATTTGAAATTCCATTACAAATAAGACGCGGTTTTAGCTTTTCAGGCCTGCCTGGCCATTAAGCAGTGCCCGAGTCGTAAACTAGACTTCAAGTCACGTTGAGGACACTGGCTTCGAGAAGAAAGTGTAGCCGGTGGACAAGCAGAGCTTGAGAAACTCGATTGAAGTTTTTTGACTCCGTAAACGCCTCCCTCCCAAAAGAAACACAGGCTCGACACCCCATTTTCGAAGAAAAAGTGAGAACCACAAACAGTACCACAGTACAATACTGTTCTGTAGCTTCGCAAAGAATGGTCACACCACACGCATGTTGGATCAGTTGCTTACCGTAGAATGCGAACACTGCATGGCTTGATTCACAGACTTCTGCCACTGATGAAAAAGTAAGCGCCACGTTGTAGAGTAAAACAAATTGTACCACAGTACCGGAGTAACAAGCCTGGGAGTGAAATGGTGGATTTAAAGACTTGAAAACTATTGATTATATAAAATTTCTATAAGATTGATCCGTGGAAGATCTCCTGTCTGGAAGCCCAAAACGGTCCGAAGTTATTTCTGTTCATGGCTTAAATGCTTCAAAATTACAAAGCGGAATCCCGCTACAAGTATGAAAATGTTTTACGATTCCAAAAATAGTGACAATGAAGAGACGCCATGCCGGCAAAATGAACTTGAGGCAATTCGTTTTTATTTCCTTGCAAGTACTTTGTGTTAGCTAATAACTTGCTGCAAATGGACAGTTTATTGACTTGGTGAACCACTAAAAGTCTTTATGGTTGAGATTCGTGGAATTGGTTTAAGTTTTTTTTTTTCTAGGTTTGAAGTTGTTTTCTTTGCAGCTGGCGATGTTGTTTTAGCATCGAATGAGTCTTTTGAATTATCAACCACGTTAAACATGTTATGCTCAGTAACCCGGCTTTGCCTGCTTTGTTGCGGAATATTAATATATATTACACTTTACGATCGCTTACGACCGTCTACCTCTCGATCTGAGTGTTAACCCAGACTGAGTGATATTTCTGTAGAATGTGACTTTCTGTATACGGCTCTGCTAAATTTACAATATTCATCACTGCCGTCCGTCATTTTCTGTGATTTAACACTGCAGCAAACGAAGCGTTTCGTGAATTGGCGTTATTCATAAGTCTGCTTTGCTTTTATACTCTGGCACGTGTTTCTATAATGTTGTGTCATTGAGGGCAGCGCTGATGAGTTATTTCCCTTCCACACGTAAAGGTCATCTGCGGCTCAAAACAGTGTATTTGTCAGGATTTATTTTATCATGCTGCAATTTTGCGTTATATAACTTTTATTATCGAGGCCCCATTTGGGGTTTTAGGGATACGGGATATTTGCGACAAAAATTATAGGGATACGGGATATTTCGAGGAAAAATTATAGGCATATGGGATATTTAGGAAAAAATATAGTGGGATATCGAACGTCAAAGTTTTCTTTTTTTGACAGAATAAAACAGGTTAATTGATCAAAATGAAAGACGCGAAAAGTAAAAAAAAAAAGTACTTGAAAATGCGAATTAATGTATTTCCCTATATTCTTGCTCCAGTTCGAAGACAATTCCCACCTTAAACAGGATGCTGCGTAAAAACATTCCACCAAAAAAAAACATTGTAATCATCCTTCAAACCCTATTTGCACTCGAAAATTTGCACCGGAAAATGTTTTATATTATTTGGTAATCGGACTTATCACATACAGTGATGTCATCAGTATCAACTTGAATTATGGGGATACAAACCACAGGAATTAATGAGATACGGGATATTTGGGACAAAAATTAATGGATACGGGATATTCAGACCCCCCCTAATGGGGCCTCATTATCCCCGTGGCCACGATATGTCAACAGCTATTGCGTGCAGTTCGAAACAGGTCAAACATGGCGGTCAGATTAATTACGACTCTCAAGAACGGTACAGTCAGCAACGTGACAGTGCATTTTCAAGAGCAGACGCCACTGCTTCCTAGAAAGATCTTTTTATTCCTGCACGTGTATGGCGAAACAAAATGAAATCAAATGAAAACGTTTGACATAGTTGTCACATTCTTTTGATCTTATGTCTTTCCTGAACAGCACGGTGCTGTGGTGTTGCTTCTTTTTCTATACGTGCAGTGTGGTTCAAATTTTTTCATCTCTGGATGAAACCATGCAGTGTGATCATTCTTTAGAAAGCTACTTAACTGTTCTGTACTGTGATGCTGTTTGTTTTTGCTAAACAGTACGGCTCTGTGGATTAAACCATATTTTTTTACCATTTTAAGAAGCTGCGGATCAGTGACGTAATTGGTTCTGTTTATGTGTTTTAAATAGCGATCAAGGGTTAATTAAATAATACCCTAGGTAAACCCAAATTTGTCGACGTCTGCCCAACTTATTCTCACTGACATCTTGTCCGGATCGTGGGCGGTCACATGACGGCTAATTCAGAGAGAAGTATAATTTTCGTTGACTGTTGTTTTTTCAAACGGACCGTGACTTGCTCTAGAGTTTTAAGCATTTATCTCGCGTACACTGCACTATGATTTTCGGTAATCAGCCTTGTCGCTGTATGCGGTCTATAAAGGTGGCCGCGTTTCGATTAAATGTCTACAAAGGAGAAAATGTTTTCACCTTCTTCTTGCAACGTATCTCGCAAAAGAACTAATTATTATTCAGTTTCTCTGAACGCTGTTTAAACATTTCAGAAAAGTCAAAAACAGTAAATTTGTCTAAACTTCGTTATCATGAAATGTTCTTTTTGCTTCTAACCAACCTTAGACCGTCATCGACCATTCCTTTAAAACTTTTATCCTTTCAGTGGTTCTAGAGCATTCAACTAAAACCTTGTTCTTTAAAAAATATAAAACTTTATTCGGTTTCCTGTACAAACAAGCTGGACGATAATACGTCTTCAGTAACTGATAACATATTCTGTCCACTCTAATATTCTTTTCACTTTGTTGTGACGCGGAAAGTTCTAGAAAAAAACGACACCGAATCGAAACTGTCACATCATTGTAGTTCGTTGACGGTTCTTTGAACCTTTGAGTGGTTTGTACAGGCAAATTTCCCGACAAGAAACACGTCTGCAAGTACGGAAAAATCGCCCCTTTGATCGTAAGTCGAAAAAAATTTCGAAAATGACTTTTTTGTAGTGTAGTGGGACGTAAACATAATCTCATATCCCATTGTTTCGTAGGTTTGAATAATAATAGACCGTGCTTTTGTTCCTTGGATGTTACCATCCGTTTAGTTTGCAGCCAGCGGCGGTCGACCCATCGACGCGTGTCTTTTTTTCACACACGCTCGAGCTTTTATACCATATAAAGAAATCCCACTCATTGCCGGGTGTAGCGTGTTTTCGTACACGCATGATTTGAGATATTGTGACATTGGTACGTTCTAAACATTCGGGAACCAGCTTAACAGATCAAGAGAAGCCGGCAGAGGGAGGAATGCCACAAGAACTGACTGGCAACTGATAATTTAAAGAAATATTTCAACACAATTTGCTGATGGAGCTACCGAAAGAACCATTTCAGGAGCTTAAGAAAAGGTTTGCCTTTCATAAGTGCTTTTCTGATTAGATTTGCTGGCCGGTACTCGCTTTTGACGAAAGTCTTAATAGTTGACCACACAGATATCTCTATGTAATCTCGAATATCCTAGTATTTTAAAGTGGATAATTTTTTCATCGCCTGTCGCAATGATGACTAATTTTTAACGTACTTGACATCACTGTGGCTTTACCATGTAGTGTTGCGATTGGAATACAACTTTTGTTTCGAATTTCATTATGGTAAACACGCGTGGTGAGCTAACGTAAATAATATTTTTCATGGCCGAGAACAGTACATGTTACCCGCCCTCTCTATTTTTCATTCTTTTTCTTCTAATTACTGTTGAAAGGGATACCTTCGTAATTTATTGCGCCGAACTGGTACCAACAGAGGTACAGTGTTTTTAAAACTCGCGTAAAAATCCTGTACAGCGGGATATGGCTAGACTTTCCTTGTCACGTTTTCTTAACGTTTACATTTTTGGAATTTCTGCTTCTGCGCTCAGTGTTTTCGCTATAATTTTGAACCAAGGAAGGATAGAAATTAAAACTAGAAGTCCGAAAATTATTAGTGAGAAAAGAACTTGTAGCTGAAAAAGCATCGCACGCATGAAATGTTTTGTACCTCCTAAAAGAAATGGTCACACTACACGGTGAAATGTTTTGTAGCTTCCTAAACGTAAGGGTGACACTACACGGTTTAACAGAGATATCAGTCAGTTTAGTGTGACAGAGGGCTGGACTCTGCCAGTCAAATTGTTAAACCGAATTAACGTTTCTGTTACAACGTTTCTGTTCAGTGTGGGATGAGATTGTACTCGGGATTTCATTGTTTTTTCTCACCGTCGTCCGTTCAATATTCGCTTAAGATTCTTAATCTAATAGACCGTAAGCATTGAGTCTTTCAAGTACTGTAGCTAAAATGTAAGTGAAGAAAATCCAGTGAGAAAACCGTAGCGGGGTTTTGGTTGCGTTAAAGGAAAAGTGTCCTTGTTTTCACCAGAGTCGAATCAGAACTTACTTCACCCATTTCATATATATTTTCCTTTACCAAATTAATATTCTACAGCTGCCACGACACGTAGTTGCTTCATGTCGGCTCTCTACACCAAACAAGCTGACCCGGTTTTAGACTCAGAAATAGAAAATTCGAGAAATGAAAAGCAATGGTCGGGTGCACATCACCTGTTCATTTTATTAATAGCTTTATTCATGAGAGGGCGATTTATCCGCTATTCACACATTCAAACGTGCAAAAGATGAAAAACTTTGAAACAAAAAGAAAAGAAAACTCAATTGCACAAAGAATCAATTAATTTTTAATTTTAATCTTATCAGCAGGGAAAAACTTTCAAACCACACTTCGTAGCAAGGACGCTTCTACCAGCTTGTTTCAGTTTGCATTTAAGGACATCACAAGAGATTTTCAGCAAAGCCAAAATAGTAACAACTATATCACCTTGTCGGGTTAATAGTCGGTACAATTCAATACTGATGTTTCTCAGTCCTAGCGTCCGTTCCCGCTCTTTATTTTCTAAATATAAGAAGATTTCATCCCCCCACAGTCTTCCTCTGATTTTAACTTCCTGTTCACTCACTCAGCGGAAGGCCTTAGAAGTTATTTTGGTAGAATGTTGTAGCAGAGGCCCCTACAATGTGCATTAACAGTGGTACAAAACACTGAGTGACCAAAACACGTCCAAAAACGTCACTTAAGCAAGTTCCAGAAGACCAACAGCCAGTTATTAATTGATGAGCGATGGATCTTCGAATTAGGTCGTCCATCTCTAACTGAACCATGGGGTCCTATGGGACATATACCCACACTTATCGCCGCCATTTGCTGTCTTAATCACCCTCGACTTACTCCCTCAGGTTTCTTAGCTCAGTTAGCACAGCGACGGTAGATCTGTTGCCAAGTTCGAGGGTTCGATTCGTAAGAGCGTAGAAATTTTTGTCTGCCTTGTGCGGTCCGATTCATTCCCATAACTAGGCCTAACGCTCATTGGCTAACGCGTTGGTGCATGATTCCTACCGTGGTTTAAACATGAAACCAATTCACTAAACGAGCGATACTTTCTAGCTGCGTATTTCATTTTTTTATTTATGCTAATGACAACTCAAGATTTAGACAGTTTTTCCTGTTTCCCTTCTTACGGAAGGTCCATTGTGGTCACGTAGCTGGTATTATATGTAAGTTCGAGTTGCTCGTTTCCCGCCTTTTTCTTGTCATGTTTCGCCATTGTTCTCGGATCAAGGTTGTGCCAGGCAGTTTTGAAATGCTAATTTTTCCTATGAACCGCGTTTGGTAGCCAGTCTAGAACATTCGCTGCTAAGCTTTGTTATTTTGCCTTCCTTCTGCGTCGGTGTAAAGGCTTAGTCCACTCCAGGCCCCTCTCTCAGATTAACAATTTTACCTTCAGCTTATTTCTGTAAGAATGAATGGCAAAAGGCGAATGAGACTTTTTCTTTGACTTCTCTTTAACCAACTGACACCCACGGAATACTTATAAGTAAATATTATATATA
>OX453284.1:7073976-7076476 GCA_949710005.1 Ricordea florida
GCCTCAAAAGAAGGAGCGTAGTGTGGTAAAAGCCAGTTTATCCAGCTCTTGTGGTCAGGGTTTTTGTACCCGAAGGTGTGTGTAGTGTTTGTATTTACCTGTGTGGGCTCTTTCTTAGCGGCAACACACATGATAGACAACGCTTGCTCCATAGCTGACGAAGAAAAAAAGCGCATTAAAAAGTTTTCAAACACCTCCATCTAAATTCTTCTAAATGTTACTGTAAAGAGTGAAGACAGTTCCCCTAAAGAGCTCTCGATACCAAACACAAGAAATGAAAATTTTGTCAAACAATACCAAGTACGGAACAGATTATTAAATAAACTGCTTACTGCGAAGGCGAAGCTCCACTTTTCTTAGGTTCCTGAAAATTCCAGCAATCTCCTATAAAAAAATGGAAAACAACGGTTATCATTAGAAGGTTGGCAACAATCCTACCCAAAAATTCGTAGTGTGTAGGTCGCCGTTTTACGTACCGCGTGTGAGCTCTTCCAGTCTGGTATGGCGCTTTCTGACTGTTGTTTGCTGTCAGAGTTTGTTCGTGGCTTGGATGCCGCGTTCAGTTCCTCACTTCCCTCGTACAGGCTCCTGGTAAAGGGAATACGTTTCACTTTGGTTAAGAAAATCGCTTGTTAGGGAACCCCTGGTGAATTTATGGACAAAACACGACGCCTATGAGCATCAAAGACGCGGCACCAACACACTTACGGATCAAGTGAAGAAAACGAAGGAAATATTGAACGAAACTAGAATCCTTGGGGGAAAGTAAGACTCGTTTCATGGAGAACGCGCCATGCGTAGTGTTCTCCAGACAGTGCTTTAACACGTGAAACGATTCCACACGATTAACTTCGTGTCCAACTTTATATCTGAATTCTCTATATAATCAGGAAGGAAGGAAAGTGTGGGTGATTAGAATGAGGCATTCCGCGTACTGCTTGGATAAAGGTTCGCAGTCCCTCGGGAAGAAGTTTGTCATGCATGTTTTTGATGTACAAGAAATGTAATAGAACTTACTTGACTTTTGCCAGCACTGATTCCGAGGCTAGCCTCAATTCCACCGAGAAAGCGTGAATGGATGAAAGCATAAGGTCTTCTACGGGCTGTAAGACAAATCACATAATAATTAACTAAGCTCTAGTTCCTCAACGTAAAAAGTTATGCGAACAAGTAAATACAGCGTTTCGAGAGGGGTAGAGTTGGGAGGGTTTCTCTTGTGCACGGCTCTCACCTGCCCCCCCCCCCCCCACCCACCCCCCACTTCTCTTCGCGCGAGCTGCTTTTCTCAGACTTTTAATTATCTAATGATTTTGATGTGCGTTTGAACATAATAACTTTAAGAAGAGGACGTGATAAGTGCAGGTTCTTTACCTTATCAGTTACACCCCACTGTCTTCGGCTTTGCGAGGCCCCGCCACCCCCCTTGAAGTCGAACAGCGTCTTAGCCGCTGATCCTGGTGTTAGAGGAGGAGAGGGGGAACAAACTGGTGGGACGGACGTAACAGACTCTGGAGACACTGGTCTCCCCTCCGCAGTTGAAGAACGAGATCCCCCGAATAAATCATCCGGTGAATCGCCAGGAGGTTCAAATGGTTGATCAGGCAAGGGGGGTGTATATGGCTGAGATTCCAAGAAAGGTGCAAAAGGAATTAATTTGTTGCGTAAACTTATTCCTTTACTGCTTGTAGCTTCGAGATTCAGTTTCGGCCGACCTGATCGTGACGGAGAGGAGTCTGCAATCGAATTCTCAGAATTCTCCTTGGATTCGGTGACGTTTCGACTGTTCGTCACCGTCTCGACCCAGGCCATCATCGCGTCCTCTTCGACGGAAGAAACGGAGGTGTCCGCTTTGCCTTCATCTAAGTAGAAAAAAATGTACTTTTGTAAGGGGTCGGAATGTGTAAATCACCTACTCTTTCTATGTATCGCATTAGACACTACCACTATTGCGTATGGCATTATTCGCTAAGCAAAGTTAGAAAACAGTCCCAAGAAAGTACGCGCGCTGATTGGTGAGAAATCGTGTTTCTATTAAACAATTAGATTATGAGCTCGAGATTTCTATTGCGTGATAGTTGACAAGGGCGCAGCCCGAGTCAACTATCACGCATAGAAATCGAGAGCGAATAATCTAATTGTTTTAGTATAAATCTACTAGTCGTTCAAAACTTTGTCTTTTCTGGAACAGCCTCGACCAGTAAACTGTCTAAATCTTCTTCACGGACACTTCGAAAACGTGAAGAAGCGGCCGCCATTACGCTACTCACTATCTATCACAGAATAGATAGTGAGTAGCGTAGCCAATCAGAGCGCGGCATTTGTGATAGAACGCCAGTAGATTTATACTAAAACTTGATAGAAACACAGAACTAGCACGAGCTGTTGACGTAATGATGACGCGAGCAAAGAGAATTTACATTTTGATATTCAAAGTTAACAAGTTGCTTTTCTTTTTTTCGTCGCGGTGTTTTCTAAAAGAAATAGAAAACATGTTCTTCGT
>OX453284.1:7083976-7141476 GCA_949710005.1 Ricordea florida
ACATCATCACCATTGTCATCATCATCGTTATCATCATCACCACCACCACCACCATTGTCAACATCATCATAATTATTATTATCAGACTTGTAAAACATGTATGTCTAGGTATAATTAGGTATAAAAACAGAACAGACCACAGTTCCTTACCAGTAGCAGGGCTGCCATTCCTTCGAGATGTATCCAAGTGAACAGTCTTCTTTTTAATTTTATTGCTAGGTTTTTTTCTTAAGAGTTTGTCTTGCCTCTCTAGAATATTATTTTTAGTTGAACTGTCCTGTGGTGTATATTTGCCTTTATCACTTTTCTGACTCACAGGTCTTTCGGGTACTTCATCATATTCAGGAATAAAAGGAATCTCATAAGAAGATCTTGACAGCCCATCACTGCCATCATCAGGTGATGTATCAGCTGAAGAAACACAGTTTGGGAAAGTTGAGTCCTGTTCAATCCTCTTTTTGTACAAACCTGGACATTCCCAGTCCATTGTCGTTGAGTTTTCAAAAACTGGGGAAAGTTGATCAGAATATCTTTGTCTTGGTAAAGCAGATTTTTTCTGAAACACAACACATTCATCTTGCTCTTTTAATGCCCTATCCTCTTCAGGATCAAAAGTCATTTTTGACGTTCGTGTTGTAACTATCTGGGCTTTAGATTCTGACAATACAGACACTGTTCCAATACTGTGTCTTCGTTGTGCCATTTCAATAGCCTCTTTTTTGGTAAGTGGTTTTTTCCTTCTAACGGCAAGACCTTGTTGTGCTGTGTTACTATCACCATCCAGAATTGTTGCAGTGTTGGGATAATTGTAGATTTCCTCGTCAGATGAGCCCCACCCCCACCAAGGTGGCTGTCCATACAGAGGGCTTCCCCCCCTGACTATCATTTCAATCTTTTCTCCAGGGACTGTGGTAAATGAAAATGAAAACACAACAATGATTTATCAAGGGAGTTGACAAAGTAATCTTTACCAATTAAAGGGTGCTGACGTTTCCCATCTTCAGAGCGAATCTTAAGAGACTGACTTTTTTAAAGACCTTTTAAGTGAAAACAGATATTGCCAAAATTATGTTGCATTACAGAGAGGCAGGTGGGAGAGCAGTGTTATATTGCATGTACATACAGTGTAGTTTGGACCAGTGTCAGTTTTAACTATTTAACTTTTAGTCTGACTTTTTTAATATGAATACTGGTATGTTGTCCTGCAAACAGATGATGTAACAACTCAGGAGGAGTGTGACTAACAGAATGATTTGTCCCTTACCTGACATTGGTCTTTGCAGTCTTGGCCTGGAAAATTAAAAATTACACTATACTGTTACTGTGGTGTTTCGGGCCCAAGTAGAATAAAAGATTCCGGCACAAAAACAACGATAACAATTTTTATTTCTCTCCCCCGAGCACATGCTCCCGTTCTGCATCCCATAATGCACTAGGGATCATGTGACTCACACGTCACAATAGAAACACTACAGCTACTAACCAGGTTTTTGAATAAAATCTGGAATAAATGCCTTTCACCAACTAACGTTAGATGAAGATGGTATTATTTTAATGAAATTTACTGAAAAATTTAAAGACTGACCATTTCAAATAGAGGTTTTGCTTTAAATCAGAAATAGCTGTAAATCAAAGACGTTGCACTCTGTCTATTTAGCTCATAAGTTATGAGCTATCTATATATGATATCTTCACTTGCTTTCATTATAGAAAACAACAAATTGCTATCATCTGGGTTCAAACCCCAAATGTGTAGATAAAAAATCCGAAATTATAACCACTGATGCCAACCCAGATGCAAAAATGGGCACTAGTGACATAATGTTAAGTGGCGTAAAACCTTGCAGTGAACTGGCATCCCCTTTAGAAACCTACCACTCGGTGCATTGTGCTAGTAAACGGGTATGCCTTGGCCATGCGACTCATACCCCATGCATGTTATATTGCTACCTACATGTGTTAACACATTATTTCATTTATTACGCGGGATGACGTGGTCAGCCAGCGTATAAAATTCGGTGGCGCATTCCTTTCGTCATCTTGGGAGTCGAAAATTGCCTTGTTTTTTTAACTTTCCCGTATCCCGAGCCCGTCCCGAAAAAATTGTGTGATTTTTATTGGCTGTAACTTCGAATCACGTGCAAGTCAGGTTGGATTGCACCATGGATATCCATGATCGCACAATCAGCAAAAAAACATACTGCGTCAGCAATTTTCAACCAACACATCCCGCGTAAACGCCTTCAGGCGTCTTCTTGTTTAACCTAAGTACCAGTCACAAAACCGATGCGTTACTGACCTTGACTGAAGCATTGTTGCCCCATGAGGCCAATTGGCTGGCGATGCAGGTTGGTAAGGCCTGTAGCCTCCAGGTGAGGTGGTGTGGGCAGAGTGCACAGGTCCATGCCCCGTACATGATGAACAGTGGCAGACCATTGCAGGGTGGTGGTACATTGGCATGTAGTGGTAAGGAAAGTGATGGTACTGGGTTTGGTGAGGGTGGTGTAGGTGAGGTGTGTGGGGTGGATGTACACCCTGACAGGGAAAAAAGGAAGTAACAATTAATGCTTAATTAAGCCAGCTCTTTAACACCTTTAATTTAATTTCATTTAACCTCTATTTGGGTACACTATTTTGTGTTTTTCATTTGAGCATGTTCTATTTAACAATTAGATTATGAGCTTGAGATGTCTATGAGGCCTCAACAACTATCACCTCAGAAATCGAGAGCAAATAATGTAATTGTTTTGGTAAAAATCATAATAAACAAATCATGTGTCGGTGAAAACTTTGCTAAAAGCGCCCATACGTCACCATTTTGAGCATGTTCTATTTCACAATTAGATTATGAGCTTGAGATGTCTATGAGGCCTCAACAACTATCACCTCAGAAATCGAGAGCAAATAATGTAATTGTTTTAGTAAAAATCATAATAAACAAATCATGTGTCTGTGAAAACTTCGCTAAAAGCGCCCATACGTTACCATTTTCAAAACAATCTTCAACTGAGGGCTGTCTAATGGCTGATAGTCTGCAGTAGCTCAGCCAATCAGATTGCGGCATTTGCATTAGTCTACAAGTAGATTTTTACTAATGAAAGTTATAGCATTCACTGGGGCAGGGCAGAAGACGAAACATGATTGGCTAGTTGCAAAGGGTCAATCAATGGTTACACTGCCTGGTATGCACAACCTGGCAAGAAGCTCTTAATAGTTAAACAGATTTATGTACCATGAATCTTGTTTATAAACTATGAATATCTCATAACAATATTGTCTCAATCTAAGAACTTTATAAAATTTTGTTCTTGCAGCAAGACTCACATGGTACATAAACACGCCTTGTTCTGGTGTTCCAGGGTGGTGCGCATCGTCATCTGAATTGAGCTGAGCAGTTGATTGTATTGATACATTTCTTTCTGTGGGCGACTAAAGGACACCAGAAGTGATTAGTAAAGTCACATGAGTTTGCATGCAAAGTGGAAATGTTTTTTTACAGGAATGAAAGTTGCACTCTACTGGTAGTCAATGAAAAATCTACTGTCCAAGGTAAGTGCTCTCTATAGTTGTACACTTTTACCTTGCAGAGTTCAGAATTGACATAAGCTGTCCTCAATAGATTTTAAAAATACACTTTTATGTTTATATCTTTACAATTTTAACTTCATATAAAGGGCAGGAGACAAGTCTAGGTTATAATGGCTTAACCCTGTCAGGCAACGAAAGAAACATACAAAGTGAGCTAACTAAAGTTGTCCAAAAACTGTGCAGTCATTGTTCAGAACTAATCCTCTGCATGTATGCTAGACCTCAGCTTATAGCCTGGTGGCACTCCCCACACATATTTTCAACTGTATGCATATAATTAGATAATATTTAAATCCAATTTTATAACTAATAATATGCAACCTACCACTAAAAAACAGAAATGAATAAAAAATGGTTTGCAACGTTACCATTTAATAATATTAGTTTTGAGTATAACATCAGTATGTGACTTTTTTTCACAGTAAAATAAATTATCACTACATCATCAAATGTTTGTTAAACTTAAATTTAAATCCACTTAATTAACCTCATTAGAAGTTTTCTCCCAAACCTCCCTGTGTGAGTTATCATTTTCCAGCAAGTACTGTCTCTCCTTCTCTTGACCATGGTTAGAATCTGTCAAAGATGTCGATCTTTGTTTTGGGTAAAGATCAACTCTAAATGTGTTACAGTGTTTGGACAGTTAAGGACAAGCAGTATGTCACACAAGAAAACTATGTCATTTAATTAACAAACCAAAAATATGTGATACACATATACATAGATACATATAATACATAGATACATATAATACATAGATACATATATATACAATTACATACATGTATATATATACATATATATATACATACATACATACATACATACATACATACATACATACATACATACATACATACACATACATATACATATACTGGTTAAAAAACGACTGAAAATGGACAACTTTTGGTTTAAAAAAGATAAAAAATAGATAAAACTTTATAAAACGTTTCGGTCTCTCGACCTTTGTCAGTTAATACAAACAGTGTATAGACAGTTCACAACTTAAATACGATTTACACAACAATGAATGATAGAAAGGTTACATACCAAATGGAAAAAACAATAGGTGCGCAAAAAACGTAAAACAGCTACAGCAAGTTAGATCAGAGAAACAATTAAACTAGTAACAAAAGTTATGTAATTGCCACAGCGCAACAGCGCAACAGCGCAACCTCTGCAACGTCTCACATTATTACCAGTATCATAACACAATTCCCAAGGAGGGCTGTTAAACAATGAGTAGTAATTTCCCAACCGGGAGCCTTTGAATGACCCAGCTAGCCCAAAATAATAACAGAATCCCCAGAGGGGGGCCCCTGAGTGCTGGAACGACTACACTTAACGACCATAATTATTTATTTAGTGCACACACAGTGATTGATTAAAAATTTCAGCGATGAAAATGTAACTCAAGAAAATCACAAACCATTGTCTTAAGTCCGCTAGAATTAAGTATAATGGATGCGATTTGTAGAATGAAATTCATGTCTTTTGTTTAACCCAAAAGGCGAAAGAGAGAATAGCTGCGCACTCCAGTATGCTTCTTTCGTAATTAGTAAATTTTCAGTATTTTTGGATGTGCTGGTTTGTAATCTATATATATATATATAGATGCTGCAGGAGAAATTAAAACACACAAGCAAACTACATGATGAATGTGTAAGTTTGTTTGTGTGTTTTTTTCTCCTGCAACATCTATTGTCTATATATTATATATGTAAAAATATAATATTATATATGTGTGTGTGTGTGTTTGTGTACATGTGTGTATGCAGTGTGTGTGTCATACAAGTGCCTTGAAGAATTAGAAGAAAAGACACAATCACATTACAATGTAATTAAGACACAAAAGCCAAGGTGAATCAACGTGTTAGATTTAAAGCAAACTATCATGAAAGGGATTCAGTGTTTCAAGGAAAATTAGCATAAGAAGCTACTGAACTTGAATCATATACTATATTGTAATCTTTGAATGTTACAGTTTTATTCTAATCTATTCTAATCAAGAGCCTGCTCTACAGGTATAAAACAAGCAAAGTCAGTGAACCACAAATGTGTATTATTACAAGGCTATATAATGTTAAGTGGATAATGTTTGGTGTAAATGAGCCATTTCATGTTATTACATGAACTTTCAAATCAAAGAATCCAACAACGAGATAATTATATTTTCAATTGAAAAACCTATGAGGAAAAGAAAAGCTAGTGAACGTTCTTTGACAATAAAAAAAAAAAAGAATTGGACACATTCATATTCATTCATTCACTTCACAGAAACAGTTAACTGACTCACATTTAGAACACAACATACAGAGCAATTTATGAGCATTTAACACTTTAATACCAATTGGCAAATTGTAAGGCTGCTAAAGCAGCCATCAATCCGTTAATGGTAGCAGTTGTACCATGTTTAAATTCTTGAAAAATAATACTATGTCAAAAACCTAAAGCCACAGATAGAAGAAGTAAAAAAAGTTGATGGAAACCAAAGCAAATCACAGCAATTGGCTTAAGAACATCTTGAGGCTTGTAAAATTAATACAAGTTAGCATAAAAAGCGATTCTTTGCTTGTTGTAGAAATATGAATCACAAAGATATAAAGTATTAAAAAACCATTGTAGTAATAGTCATAATGATTGCAGTCTTAAATCAAATGAATTGTGAAGTAAACATGGTAAAGTTCCATCAACAAATGATCAGCAATTAGTATAATATGCCAACTCAAGGTCTCACCAAAACAGTATTAAACACCAGTGTATACTAGCTAGTCTATGATATTCCAACTATTTATAAAAGCTCAGTAGACAGTGACAATTCTACATGAATAAATTTTGCTCTATACTTTTGGAGTGTATGCTTGAATTACTAAACAAAGATAGCTTACTGTGTTAACTGCTGGTGCAAACTCATCTGGTTTCAACAAAAAGCTCATGAGTTTCTTGTCATTCCTCTCCAACACAGTGACTGGAAGCCCCAGCTTCACAAAGGAATAATCCCTGACAGATTTTTCACTGGCCACCACAACTTTGAGTTTTCTTGACAAGTATTTTTCTCCTGTAGCACAACGTAGGACATCACAGACTGTGTTGCCTTTCTCAGTGGAAATCCACTTAGGGCCATAAAGAATTTTCTCTTCACATGACACTCTCACACAGAAAAGCAACATATCCCACTGATCCTTAGCACATCAGGATTTGACCTCTTGGCAAAGCTTCTTGCCAAAGCAACACATCTTGACTTAGAGTTAAAAATATCCTTTGTAATGGCAGTAAAATCTTTCATTACAAATGGAGTCTGGTTGTTCTCATAATAAATTAATTCGACTAGCAAGACTATGATCAGAGAAGAAAGATTTAACTAAGGCAAACGGAATGAAAATAAAATTTATGAAACCATGGCTTCCTTTAAAATTTTGTGAATTAAAATAAGTTGAAATGAGACACCAGAATTGGGTCAAAAGCTCAAGACAGTGAAATAAAAATGTAAATGTAAAAAACCCTATTGAAAGTCAGCTGATTCTTTTGTTGAATGTGGTAGAAGCTATGAATAATAATTCTTGTTTGCCCTTGGAAACCTAAACTGAAAGAAAAAAAAAAAACAAGACAAATAGCAAAATCTGTAGCCTGTCTATTTTTTTTTCTTGCTGAGAGTGGAAGTAGAGTCACACCAGTATATTTTTGTAATCTAACCAGCTCCTAGAACTGTGTATATAAGGCACACAAAAAGATTAAAATTCAGACCTCCAAGCAAACAAAGGGCTTTAATTCTTTCATATGCTAATTAAGTCAGACTCAGAGAGTTTCATCATTGGCAAAGCCCGGATAACAAAATTATAATGTACACACAAAAGAATCATTGATCACAAGATCCTTGTACATACAGCTTCAATCAAAAAGAAGCAGATAGGAGAATGTTGTAGAGTTTTGTCCCTTCAAGCTTGGTTTTGGTTTGTCTCACCAGTTAATACCTGTTATTTCAAACTGTTCACAGCCTTCTACCTGCAACACCTGTGCTCTTTATCATTGCCACCTGCCTAGGAGGTCTATTAAACCTCAGTCTGATGACAACAAATCCCACAATACAACAGAGGTACTACCACCTCAAAGGACCACAATCATGAATTAGATTGCTGTTTAAAAATAAAATTTAAACTAGGAATAGTTGTGACTATTTTAAATTGAATTTATTCAAAAGGAGAAAAAGGAAAACATCATTGAAAGCATGTCAGTTGAAAGAATCATTCAATGATCTACTCATAAAGTTCAGCAAAGACTGACTTATAGATAATCCCTAAAACCTCAGCTTATGACATATACATATATCCATCATTGGCAACAGAACACACACACAATCAAACAGCCAGTTCATTGTCACCAAAAATGAGGAAATGAGGAAAATATCCCACCTCTCTTAACATAATATTCTCATGAAATGTAGAGAAATGTCCAGAGTTAAAATTCCATGAGAAACATGCAGTCATTGATTCAGCAAGCCTTATATAATTATACTGACTGCAAGATACACATGATCAAGCCACCACGCACTTAAAGTAAATAAAAATATATCAATAACAATTCCACAGCATTCACTACAAAATGATTTTCATATCACAGGATTCTGGTGTGACAATATGGCAGTTGTATACTGCACGCTGAATTAAAGAGGCTAACAACACACTTCAAGATTGTAAAATCTGCCACAAAAATTTAAAAGAAAATTTGAAGATAGCTGATATCAGGCAGGTAATGGACTACCAAAAACTATTTCCCTATCATGTTAGAAAGATTAAGGATATGAATTGCATGCATGTAACATTTAAAGTACAGTAAATTAGTCCACAGTTTTATATGGTGAAAACAGTACACAATTGTACATTGGAAGAACATGATTGTCCTTGTTTTGAAATGGAAAATAACAATAATATATGGCAAACCAGTTCACATATTGATGTACAGGAACTTGTCTGATAACTACCCATAAACATGCCAAAAAGAAATAGAAATTACAGTGGACAATACCTGGTATTTTACCACAGGCTGACAGACATGGTACAATTTGGCCAATGAACCAGGACACACACACATGTCTTGAACACCATAATGAACTGCTGTTCTGGTAATGGTGTCAGAAAAACATACAAAGTAAACTTTGTCTTCTTCAAAATGCTGCATAGTCTTGTATCTCCATGATATCACAGATGTGTTTAATTTTCCATTCTATGAACGTTTCACTTTTCAACACTATCCTAAAAACTTCAGTCATGGCTTATTGCTTCCAATTTTGACTATAATAAATGATTTGGTGATTTGCATATCCCTGCATTTAAAAGGCAGACCATTTTTTGAACTTGCATTGACAATGCTTATAGAACTGACACCAATTTTATGGCACCAATCAAAAGCCATGTCAAATAATTTGTTATTCAAACAAGCAAAAACCACTTAAAACAGCTGCAGATGATAAAAAGCACTATGTTCAAAATATTTCTGTTGCAGTACCACGATAACAGTTATTTTTAGTAGGAAAAATAGAAAAATCCAACTGAAAGGCTCATATACAATTCACAATCAAACACAGATGGATGGCCACATGAAGAAGTCTGTCAGATTTTGCACAGACAAAATAATAATTATCCTACATATTGCAGTTAATTCAACTTTCTAATGTACTACAAACTGTATTGACCAAATACCACAGTGCTGTTGAACCCACTAAATTAATAAAATAATTATGATTAAAATTAATGAATCTCTTGGTCCAGAGTTATCTGTTAATTATTCATGTTATTAAATGAATTTTAATGCAGTGCTGTCAATAAGACCTGGCTCCCACCAGAGCTCCGGCACATGCTCTCTTCCAAATTGCTGGCTATATTTCTTGCACTAATGTGCTAATCATAACTATAACAAAATTTTCAAATCTGATTGGCTATCAACTGCCCTGATTTCAGCCATGATAGGACAGTCAGATAGGACAGTACGCGTCATGCCTGAGTAATTGGACAGTACGCGCCATCATGCGCGTGCTTAAATGGCTTTTTTGTCACTGCTGGTATAAAAAATCTTGGAATTTCATGTGCTTAGATTAAAAAAAAAAAGAAGTTTATACATCACAAATTTTGTTAAAGTTATGATTAATTGGTAATAAGACTTTGTGTCGTCCAATTCGGTCTGCAATCATACTCGTGATTAAACAAATCAGACTCCCGCTACGCGGTCGTCCGATTTTATTAATCACTCGTATGATTACAGACTGAATTGGACTCCACTCAGTCCTATTAACATTACTTATGAACAGATAAGTTAGTCAAATCGGCCAGGTGCAAACATCAGGTATAGCCACCTGCTTCAAATCTTATTGAAAGCACTGTAATGTAGTGCATTTTGGTTTTTCAATTTTTTGTGTGTGTTGGTTTGACAGTGTTCATATGTACATGTTCAGGATACCAATAATTTTGTTATATTATTTATTTTAATACTGTAACTAAAATAACACAGTCATGACATTGATTGATCATTGCAGTTATGTACACACCTTAAGCAGTTCAAATATAAGGTCTTTTGTATATATTCACTTGCATTCTTCTCTATCTATGGGTATATTACAAATTCACATGACCAGCTCCCAGTTGGCTTGATAGCTCAGTTGGTAGAGCACTGCATTGGTATCGCAGAGGTCATGGGTTCAAATCCCGTTCAGGCCTGAGTTTTTTTCAAGCTTTAATTTCACAGCTGCTTAAGTTGCGTACATAACTGCGATGATCAATCAAAGTCACTACATATTACTCCGCAGTTCAAATATACTATGGTCTTTAATATATATTCACGTGCATAAACACAGTCAGTATGCAACTGTACAGTAATGTCATACTAAGATCTCAGTCTTTTCAATCACAGAATGCACTGTTCATTAGACAATCCTATACAGTTAATACATGTAATAATAAGTCATGAAATAATGGAAGATGTTTTTGTAAGGCCTTTTCTGAGTTTTCCTTCAAATGATAAATATTTAAGAAACACATAAAGAAATTTACGAACAAAAAATAAAATATTTGCCAGTAGTACATGTGCTTACAGTTATCAATTCATTTTAATTGTTGCCCAGCAGAAAATAATACACATTTATTACTGTGCCCTGTACAGTGATAAAGAATACATTTTGCTACAGTACAGCTAAAGTAGCTCACATTTACTGATAACTAAATTAAAATATAATATGTTAATAATAATGTGTTATGAATTATAACAAAATATTTATTTTTATTGTATTGTGTTAATAATTTCAATATTTAATTATATCAGCTTTAATCAATTATTATCTGACATCTATTATGTGAATTAAACAAACATAATCAAACTTCATCTATTCAAAAGGATATCATAGCCAAATCTAATGTTGTCTCTCAGTCTCAGGTCAACTGGATGTTGTTTTACTCTGATCTCGTTTACAAATGTCTGCACAATCAAAGAGTAGAAACAATTTTAAGCAGCTCAGAGTACCCTAAATTGGCAGCTTATTTTGTGAATACTTCAAACCGTTCACAAAATTTGTCCCAGATGTTGTTTGTGGAGTTTGATATAGAACTACTTACATGTGGACAATTGAACTCTACGAACAACTACTGAGACTCCTGGATTCAAACCATTTAGGGTTTTGCATGATCTAAATATATGATTTATGTAATAGGTTGTGCACATAGTGTGCGTGAAAGAGTATCCATACAAAGTATCCATACCAATTAAGAAGGAAAGCAAAAGGTTTTTTTGGCTACTCCTTTTATATCAATTTATTTTGAAACTCAGAAGAGAATATGTAAAAGTAATAAAATTGAGAAAAGGCAATAACTATGGCAAAAAGGTCCGATTAAACTTAATAAGTGCAGTAGCCATATGCATGCAATGCTTGCCTATTTTTTCAATTAAAAGGATGAATTGATGAATATTATTAACAAATATTTATTATGAAAATAAAACCATAAAAAGAGAGTTTATAAAAGGATTTGATTAACTTAACACAATAAAGATATCAAAGTTAGGTGTGTGCCTTATAACTGAGTGTGCCTTATAACCGAGAAAATAGTTGGTAACTCACCCCATTCAATGATCCTAAATCATGCAATCTGTACAGACTGCACTCTGCATCAGCTGTTATTACTGCATGCTGTTTATCTACACTTCTGGACTGAAAGTTCAAAATAGACTTGAGCATTCTGTACATGTAAATTTTAAGTACAGTATATGGTAGTTTTGGGCCTTAGAGTGACCAAATTTGTCTGTCACATCATTAGAGTGAAACTACCCCAAAACTCTCATAAGACTGAGAAAACAGCGTTTTGCATAAATTTGTTAATTCCGCCAAAAAAATGTACAAAAACAGCAAACAACCTAGCAACAACTCAACTGAAGAGGAAACGAAAAAATCAGCTAACACAGTTCTGTATTTTCTCTTTGCATAGCCTGATGTCAGCATGAGCAATGAGCCAATTAGAGGGCGCATTATATCGATTTTAATTTCACATTTTACTAGTATAATATTATCAGATTGGGCGTCGAAGCACGCCTTTTTATAGATCAAGTTACAACACACGTCTAAGTACGGAAAAGTGTCTTAATTTTGATTTATTCGAGTTTTCAGGCGTTTGCATTGTGAAATTGACACCTTTTACGGCAGTGTCAAACCACAGCCAGACAAGACCACTTTTAGGGCACGCTGACTTGCCGCTTTCATCAAAATCAATTCAGTCTATGATGTTTCCTCATAGCCCACCATTTAACGTCAAAGTAAGATCGGAATTCTTTTACTGAAAAAACAAGAAAACAGTTATATGATATTCAACAAAATATATATTACGTTCCGTGACCAGATTTCCTCCGATTTCTCTCAGCTTCATGCAGGTAGGCGCGCTAAAAATCATGTGCAAAAAACGTAGATTCCTCCACCTAAAACCTACCTTAAGTGTTAAGTCCATTTCATCTTCTCTACCCACAAAAAAGTTTGGTTCGCATAGTTTGTGATAAGTGCCGTCCGGGCTTAGGAGTGCCCATTCGCCAGCTGTTTTCATGGCTTAGCAACAAGAATCGAAGAGCTACCCAGCCAAAGGTACTAATACTCGTGCAAACTCCCTTCCATTGGTGGCGGCTTGCTGGAAAACCGCGCGAGCCGACATTTCACTATTAAAGGAAGTGAGGCTCTGTCGGCTGGTAGGAAAGAAATACTGAACGAGTCTCTTGGAAGTGGCTCATTTAGTAAACCTGACGTACGTACCCTTCATTTTGTTGTGAACGACAACGTTTAATAATGACTACGGCATAAACCGCTGTCCTATACTTAGGAGCAAAGGCGCGCCCCGAAATCCAGCAAAATAACTGAAAACTTTACGAAACTGACATATATAGTTGTAGTTCAATTTTATCCTTGGTTCAAATTTTATTTTCCTTTGTTTCAAACTCATTATGATACATTACCATTCCAGAAAACAAAGGAAAATAAAATTTGAACCAAGGAAAAAATTGAACTACAACATATACACTTTACCAGTCCTTCATTTCGTGGGCCCTAAAAAAATAACGAAGAACTTTATGGACACGTGAATTAAAATTCTCGCGAAATTCAAACACGCAAAATTTAATACCCATATAGAAAATTCAGTAGGTGTAAAAAGCGGGGTCTGGGTCAAAATAAAAATGAAAAAAATTTGTTGAAAAATTTAATCTGGGTCAAAATAAAAATGAAAAAAATTTGTTGAAAAATTTAATCTGGGTCAAAATAAAAATGAAAATGAAAAAAATAAAAATGAATATTATATATGATTTAAAGAAAAAAGAATGAAGAGTATAACAATGGAGAATTTAGAAAGATTACTTCTTACTGAATTGAAACAACTTGCCAGAGAGCGAGGTATTCGAGGTTATTCAAGGATGCGTAAAGCTGAACTTATTAATAATCTTAATAATGAAAATCCGCAAAACCAACTACAAAGATTACCTATTTTTGATGATGAAAGTATTTGTGATCATAAAAAGTATCTGTGTAAACATAATAAAAATAAGTATAGGTGTAAAGAATGTGGAGGATCACAAATATGTGAACATGGTAAACAAAAATATCAATGTAAAGAATGCGGAGGGTCACAAATATGTGAACATGGCAGAAGAAAATCTTCTTGTAAGGAATGCGGCGGATCACAAATATGTGAACATGGAGAACAAAAACAGCAATGTAAGGAATGCGGCGGATCACAAATATGCAAACATAATAAAAAAAAGTGCCAGTGTAAAGAATGTGGCGTACCTTATATATGTAAACATAATAAAAATAAGTATATGTGTAAGGAATGCGGCGGATCACAAATATGCGAACATAATAAAAATAAGTATAGGTGTAAAGAATGTAGGGGATCACAAATATGTGAACATGGTAAACAAAAATATCAATGTAAAGAATGTAGGGGATCACAAATATGTGAACATGGTAAACAAAAATCTTCTTGTAAAGAATGTAGAAAAAATAGAATGAAAGAAAGATGAAATATTTGTTAAAATAATTATGTTGTATAACCCAAAAATGGTTATATAACAAAAAAAGGCCTGAAGGGCCATCTACGCTGAAATTTACCTAAATCTTAAACTAAAAGTTATAGTAGAACCTTTAAGATCAAGTTTTTTCCATTCGCTGTCTAATATGGTTAAATCGAAGTGGTTTATTAGAGCATCATATTTTCGAACTGGAATTGTTGGATAATCCTTTGAGGGAATGTTTGCAAGTAGAGTTGATGGTGAGAGTTTTACAAGTTCTCCATTTTTGTTTTTATTCATATAAGAAAATTTATTATCCAATATACTGCACATAAGTCTCAGCGGTTCCTTAATCTGAATATTTATCGAGTATAATTTGCCAGGATTTATGACGTCAGGAACGCCTAAACCAAACCCCAAACCTCTCGAAAGTTTAATTTTAAAATTTTTATTGGAATAAAGATAGTCAACAGTATCAGTCTCAATTATTGTTATCTTCTCCACATCAGGATCATTAAGAAATATTGATTGAATATTACGAAGCGAATAGGTACCGGGTTGAATTATTATGACGGCTTGATTCTTATCATTTAATATTATTTGCTTATCCTTGAAATTAATCAATCGTTTGGTTTTTATATTAGAATCTAGGAGTTGTATCTCCCGAAGATTTTTAAGAGGAGGATCTAGATAAATCCTACTTTCTGCCTCATACATTGTTATGCTTAACATTTTGTTTGATTAATCCATATTCATCTTTTTAAATTTTCTATAATCGGCCATATAACGACATTCGTAAAACATTAAGTTATATAACGCAAGCCGGCGTTACATAACAAAAATTTGCATTGACGTAATCACATTCCTGAGCGACGTTAGAAACCGGCCTTTTTAAAGTAAACATAAAATCTACTTTTCAATTCTAAAACCACTTTACATTTTGCTTGTTGCTATGTCGTAAAAGTATGCAATCTATTGTTCTACACGTGAACACTAATTTGCAAACAATCATAATCACGTGAAATACTCATGAACTACCGAAATAGAAACCACGCTAATCCACCCGCAACAACTGTCAATGCTAATATATTCTTTTCATGTTGAGTTGAGTCAATATTATTTTCAGTGGGGCTGGTACCGCCGGCTTCCTGTTTCGTCGATGGTTTTGGTTCCGTTTCAGTTCTATGAGGTAACTTTAACTTTAACTTTGAAGATCCCATGTTGTGGTTTATTCCAACCGGTTTTGATTCCAAGTTTAGCGAATTATTTACTCCAAATTTCATATCATTAGTCGCTTTCATAAGTTTGTTATTATATCCAACAACGCTCTCTGTATTTATGATCATATTACTTGGCATCAACCACAAACCTGGAGCAATAGCTAAATCAAGCCGTAATTTTGCTTCTTGAACCGCCATTTGATATCTTTGTATGGAACTAGAAATGTCATTCTCAATCACACTACTTTCAAATAAAGCTAAGAATTCTTGTTGTGTCTCGATTGCCCCACCACCATTACCATAAATCGAGTTTCGTGTGTTTACTTGTGCTCCTAATATACAGTACACAAATGCTTCAACAGATCGATTCAATCTACCTAAACCGGCCTTTGTTATTCCATAACCGCTTTCTGGTATAAACCACACATATTTGAAATCCTCAAATTCAATATTTCGGAGCAATGAGATTAAATTACCATCTATTTTCTTCCCTCCATCATCTGAAAATTTTGCTGAATCGCTAGGCCATATATTAGCTTCAGGATCATAATTTCTTATAATTCTAACATTTTGATCTCCTCCTCCTTTACCATGAACTTCTCCTGAAGGTATGTATCCTTTACCGTAATTAATGTATACATCTCCCAATCCGCCGTTTGTTCCGCCTTTAAATCTAAAGTCTGCTAAAGGTTTATTTAATCCCTTAAAGTCTTGATTATTACTAAGACCAAATTCAGCACATAATCGATTATATGCATTTTTGTTATAGGGGTTATTTTTCAAAGAAAAAGTTTGTTCGCCCGGCAATGGTAATCTCATTTCATACAATATTCTTCTTATTGTGAAATACACATGAAACTTCATAAAACTGCTAATAACTTTTGGATAATTTAAACTTTCAATAAGGCTTACACCGCATCCAGATGTTGCACACCATACAGCCATATTTAGTTGTTGAGGCCAATGATTAATATTAGGTTTATTCAACCAAGTTCTGCTCTCTTTACCGCTATAAAATGATATAACTTGTGATTTAAATATGTTTCTCATAGGAGCAGTGAATTTCTTTGTATCTGAAACATATATATCTAAAAAGTTTAGCATTTTTGTTACATCGGGGGCCATGTCATCAAATTTAACTCCAGGTATTGGATAAGATTGATTTGTAAATGATAAACTCTTTGGAAATGAACTAACCTTAACTTTATTTTCTAACCCTAAATCTTTCCATAATAATGTTTTCAAATTAATAGGAAGATAATCAGTCCAAGTTTTTCCAGTAGGATCATCATTTGACATAACTGCTGTCCCATTAACTTTCCATTTAATGTATCCTCCATATGAATCATTCACAAATGTAAATTTATCAAGGTTGGCGTTTGGGTACCTATTTTTGAAACCATCTAATAACATCTTATTCTTTGTGTTTCAGATAATCTGGCCTTTAGATTAAGAATAAGATGTAAAGTCTTTAAAACATTTCGCTGTTATTTCTAATACCAGCATAACAATTCCATCCTACGGGCGTTCTCTCGTATGAAAATTTCCAAGTTCGGGACCGGTTAACTCCTTTATAATTTCCGCTCGAACCTCTGTTCTTAACTGATTCATGTTTAAGTTTTTTTCTGTATCTTTCCTGTTTTTCTGCCGGATTTCTAGTTTTAGTTTTTCAAACTTATCCGTCTCTGATAATATTAGAGAAAATTCTTGGTCAGAGATTGTGTTATCTTTCATAGCCTTTGAAACCAAGTCTTGAATAGTGTTTACTTTTGCTTTTGCCAAAGAAACTGTCTGTTCATGTTTACTAACTTTATGTGAAAGTTTTTTAGAAGCCGAACCGAATCCAACCGATATTACCCCACAAATGCCACCCACAGTTCCTAATGGCATACCAACAATAGCACCAAAACCAGTAAGGGAAGTCCCAAGTCCACTTGCAGATAGGATAACTGAAAATATCCCACTACAAACACTTATTTTTGTAAATATACCTCTCGCACGATTATACTTTTTCCTCACTTCTTCGTAATGTTTAACTTCCTTCTCAAGATTTTGTAGTACTTCGCACGACTTTTGTAGTCTGAAATTATTTGGATCTCTATTAATAGGTAATTGCGGATAAATCGGGCTTTGCTCGGGGCGGGCTGGGCCGTAAATTTTATTGTATTCTTCCATATTGTATTTTACTACTCAAAATGATATCTTTAGACCTACTTTCTCTTCTTTTTTATACTTTCCACAAAATATAGAACTACAGCCATTATCAAAAGCCAAGCATTCTTACCTAAAAATCCAATAACCTCACCAGCTGTTTTGAAAAGAAAGCTTACAATCGCCCCAACCATTCCAGGTAATATTTGGCCGAGTTTTTTACCAATAGCTTTAAACCCATTACCAACGCCTTTACCTAATGTGGTTAAGCCTTTAGAAAGATTAGAAACGATAACGCCAATAACAACACCAACAGAAATAACAACTGCAAATACTGTAAAACCATACTTTTTGAAGATAGACTTTACACGATCGCGCAATGACATTCGTTCCTGGATTTGCTCATTCTCACTCTCACGATTAGCTATATTTTGTTCACGCTCATCAATTTTTTCTAATATTGCTTCACTTCTACTACTTTCTTCTGGCGTCTTTAATGCTTTATTATCAATGAATTGTTTTTCTTCTTTTAGTTTACGAATCTCTTCTCTATCTTTTTCATTCTCACGATCATTATCTTCCACAATTTCTTCTGCTCTTGGGCCTAAAGCATTTTTCAATTGATCGGGAAGTTTTTTACTTTTGGTTTTTAAATTTTGAAATTCACCATCAATAAGACCATATTCAGCCGCTCCCCTTCTATTTAATGAAATAGTTGGGACTTTTATTCCTTTTCCTATATCTTTAAAAAATGTTATAAAACTTTTAAATTTTGGGCGCGGATATATAATTTTAATTTCATCTTCAGCTTTTTCTTGTTCTTCAATCTTAGCTACTAACAAGGGGTCTTTTTCGCCACCAAATGAAGTTTCTTCTTCTTCATCATAATTGGGATTTTCATAAGATGTGGATGTAATTGTTTGTAAATCAATTGCCGCATTATTATCATCATAATCTTTTGGATCATTTAGTCCAGTTGGATCTAAATCTTCTGGTAATTCTCCTCCTTCTGCCATAATTTTTTACTGATGAGTGAGAAAATCTTTAAACCCTTTAGGCTTGGAACGCAATTAACTAAAAGAATTTACTAGCCATATAACCCAATGCCAACATACCGCCACCTACATATAACATTTCACCCATCTTTTGATTTTCACTTGGTCTATAATAATCAGAGAATTTTGGTTCATTCATTTGACTATATAATTTCAAAGCTTCATCCGTTTTTGAAAGATTTTTTGATGCCTGATATTTTTCATCCTTTTTCTTAATTTCCCAATCAAGCATTTTTTGTCTTTTTTCCTGATATTCTGCGTAATCTCTTTGATATTTTTCCATTGCTTTATCGTGCCTTATTCGTTCTGCATCTGTTTTATCGCCAGAAAGATATTTTGCAAGATAGTTTCCACCAACAAAGGCGGTTGCATTTAATACAGCTCCTAAACCCATCATTCCTAATGATACTAATGCCATATTTAATTTGAGGTTCCTCCCCTTTAGGTCGGTAAAATCTTTTGATCCTCTAAATATGTTTTTAGGTACATACTACCCGACAATACAACCACCCATTTGGCATAGTTTGTAATACTTGACGAGGGATCGTTCATAAATGATTCTCTCATGGCTTTTTTAGCTACATATCCAACTAAAGCTGATAATCCGATAAGGACTGCTGAATCGGTAACAGTTTTCACAAGTTTGTTTTCAGTGTTCATAATTTTTTACTAAAGCATCAGGAAATCTTTAGATCCTTTTAATGTTTTGTAGTAAAAAATAATTTTCTAATTATATCATTCCGATTTTAGGAGGTTGTGGTGCTGGTTGCGGGGTTTTTATTGTAATATTTTCAGGTTCCTTCGGGGATTTATTATAATATCTCATAATCATATCAAAGGCTGTAAACCCTATTCCAACAATAGATAAAACAGTGGTGAAAGATAGCTCTGGAAGCCAAGCTTTAGATTCATTATTTGTCTTTTCTTGATTATACTCACTTTCTGTATTTTCATTTTGCACCGCTTGTTCCCTTTCACGTTTCATTTCCCTAGCTAATGCTTCTTTAGCTTTTTTATTATATTCCGCCAGTTTCTTACCAGCAGCAACCTTTTTAGGGTCTTTCTTTTTAGAAAAATTACTTGTTGTTTTTTGTTCCTCTTTGGAGGGATCTCTTGTAATTTGCTCCGCATAGCGGGGAGGGGCTTCGCCCCGATCAACTTCTGTTCCTCCTTCAATTCGTTCAGTTTGGTCAGACATTATTTTACATATAATTAAGAAATCTTTTAGACCGTTTAGGAATGATATGTAAATAAAATAATGGTATGCTTAGTAAACAGTATCATGTTCATCAACACCCTACTTAGTATTTTGCTCAGTTGCGTTAGAATCATCTGTAATTGTACTTGTAACTTGTTGAATTTTGTTGAATTTGATGTGTTTAGCAACCTGGAAAACCCCACTAGCAAGTGCTGCCAATCTTCCTGCTTTCAATGCTAAGAGACCTACAATGTTTGTTAGTTCGCGATTAACCAAATCATCATTCTTCAAATCATCGCAAAGAGATTCTATATCATCAACTGGAACTAAATATGAAATAAGTTTAGAAACTAATTGTAGTGACGAATCCACCAATCCACCGTTAATTTTCTTACCCATTACTGCTTGATAACGATTATAATATTTTTCAACATCTTTTACAGATAATTTTTTTACATCACCCAAACTCATATCAACCCCCAAATATTCATTTGTTGCCCCAAGCACTGCGAGGATGGCGAGGGATTCTTGTTTTACTTCAACTTCATTATTATAATTATCTTTTACCTCAGTCTTTTCTTCTTCAATATCGGCGGAGCCGGGCCCGCCTTCCAGGCGAATATAATCTTCAACTTCTGCCATTTTACAATTTTCTTACCTACAGTCAGGTCTTTAAATTTATAACTTCAGGCTGCCCCGTTTGGAACTTCCAAATAGCAATTAAATGGGTGACGTAAAGATAAACAAAGTCTAGAATATTTTTCATTTTTTAATAATTTCACAAATTTTTTACTAGTTTCAGGGTCTAAATCACCACCATAATCTTCGAAAAACATCTTCATACCTTTTTGTGATGGGTTATGGAAAGTAACAACGCAGGCCACATTTTCGCGGAATGGTTTTGCTATCGACGTTAATTGCTGAGTTAGAACCCACATTGATAGTCCATGATGCCTTCCGGAAAATGCCAAATCTATAAACTTGTTTGATCGTTTTTTCAAATCAGCTGAAACGGCGCAATCATCCAAAATTATTAGTGTATTTGTTCCAGAGAACAAAGTTTGACAATCAGCTAATAATTCATTAATCTCATCAACGCTACTAGAATCGGGTGATAATACAAAGAATCTCTTATCTCCTCTAGCAAAATTAGCATAAGTTTTATTTTTAGGGTAAGTTGGACATATTAAAACAATGTATTCAAAAACTTTTCGGAATGGGCCTCTGAGTTGATCAATGATGTACTTTGTCTTCCCGCAATTTGTCGGGCCCGCTATAATGCAATGAAAAGGAATTTTATCTCTTAATTCTTCCATCTTTTCTTTTAACTAATACATGATTGATCTTAAGTTTGAATTCATGATTTCCATTAATGCATCGGCTACCACAAACATGTAGCAAGTCATAATGCCAGAGCCACTAACTTTTCTCTTCATTTCAATTTTTACACCATCTTGTGCGTTATTTAAGGCTAGACCCCCTCCATGAATATCATTATCTGGGTGAGTTCTCAAATCTAACCACAGAGCAAACTTTTTACCATAAAAATCCTTTTCATTTACCGCCCATCGGGAGGAACCGCTGAAACGTTTCTTCACCGACTCCCATAGGTCTGAAGGCACCATTCCCTTAGAGTAGAAACGGTTTGGTACACCATTAACATCGATATTGATTGATGTTATACCTGGATTGAAAAAAAATTCAGAGTTACGCGCTCCTTCACCATATGGTAGTGTAAACAAACATAATATACCCGTAATTGACCTTCTAGGTAGATTAATATGCTGGTTTATCACGCTGTCTGTGGGTCTTGATATTATAAAAGTTTTGTGTAGAGTGACATTCTCGTAAAAAAACCCCTTTCCAACCTGATAAGCTGCTTGTGCCTCACGAGCTAAGTATTCGCTTGATATACAAGAATATTCCAACTCGAGGTTTGTTATTTTGTAAGTTGGGGTCTTTGTCTTGTCAGAATAAACAACAATATCGTTAACTGCAGCTAGTGTAATCTCAAAGATTATTTGATGATCTAATGCCTTTGGATATAAAACCCCATGATCGTTGAGAACAGGGTGTTTTAGTGGGATATGGTACTTGGTGTTGTGTACTACTGCAAGTGCTACTTCCTTTGCATCTGTGTCTACCTTATCACCTGCATTTGTCCGTAGCTTCCTCATATTTTCGGAAGAAATACCTTGTTTTAATCTATCCTCGCGTTCTTCATCTGTTAAGAATAAGTCATGGTATGTTTGAAATAGATCGTATCTTTGAGTATCTTGCAAGGTCTCACCTCCAAAAAGAACCTTTAGTCTGTATACAAGATTACTTCCTACATTATTCACGAGTGTGTTATCTTCATGTCCCTCAACATCTAAGTTAAATACTAGATATACACTTCCTGGCACAATCACTAAATTTTCAGAAAGTTTTGGGATATTTACATACAGAGTTTCTCCCGGATTAGCTGATGATGGATTTAACGTAATTCTATGCAATGTTGATTCTGCTTTCAACCCGAGTGGCTCTCTTGGAATCCTATTTGGGTCAATTTTTTCAGATACGTTTGTCATATTTATTTTAAGGAAGTGCGGATTAATCTTTAAATGAGTTCCACCTTATCGAAAATATATTATTCAACTGATGGATATTGGAAGGGATATTCTGCGATTAATAAATTAGCTGAAAAAGCTAATCGGGCAAAGCCCTCCCACGAAGTGAAATTAAGTGAAGATGAGGTAAAAAAATGGCTTGAGAAACAAGCAATATGGCAAATATATCTGCCAGCTCCAAAGTATATTCCTAGGCCGCACTGGGCCGTGGATAAACCTAATCAGATTCACCAAGCGGATTTATTATTTTTACCACATGATAGAGTTGGAAGAAAAACATATAAATATGCATTAGTTTTGGTTGATGTTGCCTCGAGATACAAAGATGCTGAACCGTTAACCTCAAAAGAAAGTCGAGAAATTTCAAATGCTTTTGAAAAAATATATTCTAGAAAGTTAAAATACCCAAAAACATTAATGGTTGATCCAGGAAAAGAATTTATGGGTGAGGTTACAAAACTTATGAATTATCATAATGTAAAAATCCAGAGGAGTGAAGCTGGAAATCATAGAGCTCAAGCATTTGTAGAAAGAGCAAACAGAATATTAGGCGAAAAATTGTTTAGCCATCAATATGCGCAAGAAATGATTACTGATGACCGATCGCGTGTGTGGGTGAAACGATTACCAGATATTTTGAAAACTTTGAATAATACACCAACAAGAATAACTGGTAAAGAGCCTGATGAGGCTATAAAACAAAAAGAAGTTGATATCGAGCCAAAAAAGTATAATCGAGTTGTTGGGCTTGATGAGGTTAGATTACAATCTTATGTTAAAGTTAGATATTTATTATCGCCCGGAGAACTTGAAGGTGGTGAAAAAAGACGGGCCACAGATCCAATTTGGAGTATCAAAGTTTATGATATTTCTAAAAGTGTGATTTCACCTAATCAGCCTGTTTTATATTATTTGTTGGATGGGCCAAGACGTGGGTTTGTAAGGGAAGAATTACAGGTTATACCCTATGATACTGAATTACCTCCTAATTCTGTTTTGAAAAGATAATGTCCATGAGCAAAAGTATTTATTCCATCCTCACAAATTATTCTCTTATCATCATCGGCGGATAGTGCAATTTTATTAACAGTTTCGGTGTAAACATCATGCAAATGACTTCTAAATACATTCATCTGCCTCATTTGTGGCGTTTTATTTAATAAACAATTCTTGTAATTATCAAAGCTTATGGTCTTTTTTACTACTGCCTTCTTCATTCCCTTACATTTCTTTTCTTCTTCACCTTCATCCATCCTGTATGAATAAAGCTTGGCTCGCAATCCCACAAATTCAGTTATCTGCTTACCTCCGGCCTCATCTTTAAACATATTAATAACTTTTTTATTCACACCAGTTTCAATACCTGATGGGTGAACTTTAGGATAATTAGAAGTATCAAACATTTCTCTCACATCTGGACTAATATCCTTGTAGAAATCTTCTGTTTCTATCAAATATGCCAGACTATCCGTATCTGTAAAAAGCAATTTAGCCTTTTCCCCATATTTATGTTTAATATAACTATAGTGAAATTTAAACATTATTTTTTTACTTAGATCCAAAATGCACATGCCTAAATAAACAGGTTTATTGAATACTAACTTTGTTTTCTTCATATGTATTGCTACAAGATTTTCACAAAAGATAGTACGATGTTGATAGTTAGGTTTTGTTATTAATTTTTTCGCATCTTTTTGATTTGTAACTAATCTAATGTCTACCCTATTTCTAATGTTCTCCATTGTTTTACCAAATACGGAGTTATTCATTAACTTGAAGAAATCTTTTTCAAAGTCGTTATTCGCTTTTGATCTTAGATTAGTATTCAAATCAATGTAAGGTTTTAACCAAGCAGACTCATTAAATGTAATACCTCTATGAATCTTTGTTATTTTTAATCCCAAACTTTCATAAAGTTTTAGTGTTTCATGATGAACAACATATTTTTCCTTATTGTTTAGGTTTGGTATTAATTTCTCCACCTTATTAACTACAATCCTCTCTGGAGCTAGAGGATAATCATTATGTAAATCATGCAGGTGATTTGGGTATTCTAAATCAACCTCTAGTATACATGGTATATTTTTCCATTCTGAAAGATCTTTATCAGACATCCATCTAAACCCATGAGTAGGTAATGGTTTACTCATTCCCCCGCCATATAAATTATTAGCGTCAAGATATTCTATATACTTTGTGGGTAGGTTTTTATCATATTTAGACATATATGGATTGTTTGCTTTACCATATCTATTAGAGATCATAGATACGCCTCCCCGAATACCTTTCTCAATCATAAGCAACATATCGATGTCGGTCAGTAACTCTAAATTAACTTTCGTTAACTTTAATGTTGCATCCCAAGCTAGTCCCGGCGCTGTATAATACCAAGCAGGATCTAAACCATAATTATTTTGACAAACATCTCTAAAATTCTCGAATACGTCCGCTAAAAGTAATACATCAGACTTTAAATATAGTTCATGATATTCTCTCATTGTTTTCATATTGAAGCTTTTCCATACATTTTTAGCGTGTTTGTAGTTATCTTCTGTTATTTCTTCATCGTTTAGTTTTGAGTAAAATTCATCCTTTGGTGGAAGTTGTGATGCATTGAGTTTATCAAATCCATCAAACCAATCATATGGAAATACCCCTTTTCTTAACAATAACTTTGATTCTTCGCCTTTATAGAAAATATTTAAGTTTTTGAAATATTCTTTTGGTAGATTAGTTACTAATTTATCTAAACTTGTTGACATAAACTTAAACGAATCTATGAATCTAATATCGCGCTTAACCTCAACATTTTTGCCTTCTTTATTTGTAAATGAATCAACCACAATCTGTTTTGTGAAAGAAATATACTTTTCCTCATTATTAGGTATGCAGTTTATATTACCTTTTGTTGAACCAAGATTCTTGATAAAAAGATGAGCGTCATAACCTGATAGGTTGTGAAATATTACTGGGAAAAACTTTGGAATATTGTAATTTAAGTTGCATTTATTATGAGCCGCTCCTCTATACTTTCCTGTAAGGTGACAGTGATCTATTACCTTATCTTCTCCCAATTCATCTTCACAAATATGGCATTGCTTTGCAAGGTTGTGCCTTATTTTATCGTTTTCAGTCATATTAACTTTCTTTTTGTATCTAAAATCATTGTAAATTTTCCTAATATCCGACTCTAAACTATTTACAAATATTTGCGCTACATCCTCGTCTGGTGATTTAGCGGTGTATTGTCTAATAACTGTTTCATAATTTTCATCAAAAAACTTTATTAAATAACAATAACCTGATGGTTTATGCTTTTGATATTGATTAGTATAGCTTTTACTTTTATCTGGATAGCAGGTATATATTTTTTCTGTAATACATTCAAAGTCTGCATATACAACAAATGGTACTCTCATTTTTCTATTATAATTATTGAATTTAATATACAAAGGATTTCCATCGTCATCTTTTAGCATATTAATCTTTACTTCTTCATTTGAGACGCAATATTCGAGATGTTTTTCTAATGAAGTTTCGGACTGGAATGCGTTGAGACATCTATGACAAAAGTGCATCTTAGATTTATGCTTGCTAACTTTTGTAGCTAACAATCTACTAATATTCTTTATCCAACAATAATGATTATTTTCATCTTCTGATATTAGAAGTAGGTTGATTAGATAACCTTTTTGTTTTTTACTTATTCTTAGTGGGTAAACATCTTTATCATATCCGTATACATTAATCGCATAGTAGGGGTTTTGTTTTTCAAACTTGTTAATCTGATTTAGTGAAACGGGGAACTCTATTCCCGACCAGTCAAAGTTATTTGAGTTTTCTATCATTTGTTTGTTTAATCTTTCTGGATTATTTTTTTGTATGTAAACGGCAGAGGTTGCGGCCCATTTAAAACACTCATGATCATTTTCATTTATAACATTTATAATGGCCTTCTTTTTTGCTAATATTGGCGGTAAATCAATATAGGAACTTCCTACAAAAGGTTCGAAGGGATCAATTTTTATATCAAAATATTCAACTTGATCGAATATCCAACCAGACTCTCTTTTTTGAAACTGTTCAACCAATTCAAGTAAACGATTTTCCATAGTATCAAATAATTCAAATAAATCAGTTGATAAAGTAATCGTTTCTACTTTTGAACGAAAGTATCCTAATTGTTCATAAGCTTGCCTTGTAACGAGATTCTCTTTTTTAAACTTGCACGTAAATATAAACTTGATTTTTATCGGTTTCTTTTCCTGGTTAATTAGATCGAGAACTTTTGGTTTTATATGATTTAAATACTCCTTTGGTCCATACCCTTTCTTTCCATCTATCCTGTAATTTTTCAAATAACTTTTTAATGCTGTTTGTTGTTCATTAAATTTGATCTCTTCCTCATCTTTTTTATCCGATTTATTTGGCGGTTTTATTTCTTTTGTTTTATTTACTTGTTTATATCTTTCTATAAAATTTTTCGTTAATTCTTTTGTTTTATTTTTTACTTTTTCAGGAATGTATGGTTCTACATAATTCCAAATCTTTTTTAATATATTTTTCGGCGGATCTGGTTTTATATAGTTCCAAAACTTTTTTAATATATTTTCCGGCGGATCTGGATTTTTTAATTTTGGTATTTGTGGTGGTCTAGGTGAAGAACCTTGTGGATTTTCATTATTAATAAGTTCGGGTTTTCGCAAACGATAATAATCAGGAATACCTTGTTCTCTAGCACGTTCTCTCAATTCTGGTACATTTAATCTTTGTAGTTGGTTTTGCGGATTTTCATTATTAAGATTATTAATAAGTTCAGCTTTACGCATCCTTGAATAACCTCGAATACCTTGTTCTCTAGCACGTTCTCTCAATTCTGGTACATTTAATCTTTGTAGTTGGTTTTGCGGATTTTCATTATTAAGATTATTAATAAGTTCAGCTTTACGCATCCTTGAATAACCTCGAATACCTCGCTCTCTGGCAAGTTGTTTCAATTCAGTAAGAAGTAATCTTTCTAAATTCTCCATTGTTATACTCTTCATTCTTTTTTCTTTAAATCATATATAATATTCATTTTTATTTTTTTCATTTTCATTTTTATTTTGACCCAGATTAAATTTTTCAACAAATTTTTTTCATTTTTATTTTGACCCAGATTAAATTTTTCAACAAATTTTTTTCATTTTTATTTTGACCCAGACCCCGCTTTTTACACCTACTAATTCAAATCACAGAAAAAATAAGAGAAGTAATTGATGGCTCGAAGGAACTGTCAACCGAAGATCTATTCGAAGATTTGCAATGCTTAAATGATGTTTAGAAACCTAATATTTGCCACAAACTATGAAAAATAAACTTAACAGTTAATTTTCAAAGATGCATTTTGCTTGTGCCAGTTTATCATAAAAATTAATTTTTAGATATGTGTTTTCTTTTTCCAGTTTATCTAGTAATTTCAAAAAGTATCCCTTGCTAGCAGAGGCATCTTTTCCTTGTATTCAGCGTGCAGGACAATACAAGGAAAAGAGGCCGCTGCTAGCAGGGAATAAAAAGCTCAGACTTTTTGAAAATAAATTAAGTTGAGAATGTTTGTATCACAAAATTTAATGCCTTTTTTATATTTGCCTGTTGAAACTGCAAAGAGAAAACCTCACAAAATACTGTCTCGCCAAAATCTCGAAATCTGGTACTTGCAAAATTAAGTACCAATAAGGTAGCAGAAGTTTAGATCGGTAAGATAGTTTAACACAGACCAGCACTTCTGTTTTGACCGTGAGATGCTATGAACAGGTACTTCAAACTCAATAGTACTAAGTGACTGTGAAAAAATCTGCCTTCCCAGATTTATCATGGTGGGGAGACAATCATCTTCTTACCCCATCCCTGAGGAATCATGATCAAAAATACTAAGAGGAATTTTTTATGTAAAACTTCAATACAGCACTTCAGAAGGTAAGAAGACAGGAGAGTGTATTGTCTTTGCTCATAACACTTCTACCACAGTTTCTTTCCCCGTGCCTACCCTTTCCTCTCTTGGAGCATAATGAGACATGTAACAATACAATGTTCACACTGGAGTGATTCCTACCATTCCAAGAGACAGACCACGTCACTGACAGCCTGTAAAGTGCTTCTGCAGGCCTTTCAAGAGCAGTGCATTGTACCTTTTAATTTCACTATTCAGTCTTCAGAAATCTTTCCCAATGGACATATAAAGTCCTTTCAATAATAGTTCCTATTAACTCTCATTCTAACATTTACAGAAACAACAAGCCTGGGAAAGTTTCTTAGAGAAAAAAAAACATGCTACTTTTATATGCCACTGTGTAGCTTCCTTTTCCAAGATGTGCTCATTATAATTTTTTGAATTAGAAAAACCCACAAGTGTCAGCAAAATACAGGAAAAGAGAGATCATTGGACTTTCAAGGGTTATGACACTGAGCATTGCCTTGATGCAACTTCCTGTCTGGAATTCAGCCTTCTAGCAAAGAGAGCTCAGATTTACAGAACATGAATTATGGAAGCCAAAAGATGGCTTACTCTCTCTATACATGGTCTTTTTGTTTTGTTGCTCTATGCACTTCTTGAAAGCTTTGACATGGTCTTGACACTTTCTCCAGTCTTTATGTTCATCCATGCAATCCTAAAAGCAACAAAAGGAGAAAGACATTTTAAACATAAGCAAAGGTGTGGCACGCTTATGGGGGGGCTTCAAACCAGAATTCTATACCTCACTTCAGACAAGTGCATGATCACCACCCAGGACCTGCTAAGCATTTGTGTGCACATTTTACGTAATAAAAGGAAGCTGAAATTCCAGTTGTCAAAGCAAAAAGTTCTTCGTTATAGAACAGTTAGAAAACAACCACATTTCAGTACATATTGCTAATTCCTACCCAAGCAGGTAAAACTGAAGCCATTTTTAGATCAAAGGTAGTCTACACAATACCCTTTGGGGCCGTACAATCCCATCTTGTCAATAAACGCGATTCCCGCGTCACAACCTATGGAAACCTCCTTACTAGAAGAGCATAGTGAAGCTCTGCACATCCTGAATTTTTTATCCTAACATCATATGGATCTTCTTCATCATCCTCTTCATCTTTTAATTCAACTAATTGTTTTTCACTCTTCTCCTTTAAGTGTTCTTTGTCCTGCGTCTTGCGCCCATGAAAGCTTCGACCGCCATGATGGGACATAGCGTTAACCAGAAACCACTTTGTGTGGACAGGTCTCAAAAACCGCTGAGCATGCGCACTCATTTCCCGCCCTCAAATGTTTCAAAATGGTGGACGACAAATAAGATTTCACCACGTAATTTAGCCTCTTACCAGGCTGTTCGCACATTAGTCAAAAGTTTGATAACCGGTTGCATTACGCCTTCGGCAATTCTAGTTTGCCTTGGTGTTGTGTTCAGTGAGATCGGCGGTAATTTTCCACAGGATATTCTCCCTTTCGTGGTTCGCTCTCGTGCTTATGTTCGCTGCCACTGGAAGCAGAACTGGACTCTGTTTTTCGCGTTTGTTAAGACTGCCCATTGCTTGTTAAACTTGAGATTTGGACTACGTTATTGTTGTTTGTTTCGCAAGGAAATATCAAAAATGACTTTTTTTTCGTCGGCATGGTCTTGAGAAAACACTTCCCAAAGGCAAAAAACCGATAAGAGCGACTCCGTGAAGCTCTGTGATAATGAATAATGGCGATCTTTCGGCGAGACTTCGTCTGAGGTGACTTAGGAAACCAATCTGTGAGTAAAGACAGTTTGTTGTCTCGTTGAGCGTTCCTTTCGTGATATAATACCACCGTGATTGTAATTCCCGTTAATTAATGCTCTGCTACAGTCCATTCAACATTGTAAACTTCACTTTGTTCGTCTAAAATAAAAGAGGATTTCTCTTTATAGTTGTAGTCATTCTTCCTTTAGTGGCAAAAGCGCCGCGGTTAGCCCGCGACAATTTCCCGCCACTTCCAAGTGCAGCCGCTTTGAAAAGTTGACGTGACTTGAAGGAAAATCCACTAAAATTTTTAACGTCGTATTTTGTGGTAAACAATGATATGCGCCAAGGAACAACGGGCCCTCCGAAGCGGAAAAGAAAAATATCACTCGGACTGCTGTTGGGGAAAGGCTTTTAGAGTTAATGAGTTAGGGGAGGGTATTTGTCTGTGCATTCGACACTACGAAAAATTACGGCAAAGTAACGAGACAACTTGTTGCTTTCCGCAAAGTTCCGCGAGTGACACCTGTTCAGGGAGGCTGACTAAGTGCCCCCAACGCCTCATTGCAGTGTTTGAGAGCGTTGTCGAAGATACCAATAAACTTCTTTTAAACCCGAGCATTTGCAACAAACACTTACTTCAAGCCGACACAGAGGAGCGAATACTTTGCAACAAACATTATGTTTCGCCAAGAAAGGTACGTCCATAGGCTTATTTTCAAGGTTATTCGAGCGAGTTAAAAAAAACATTACACACTGTAGTAGGGTTTGAATTATACCCTTAACTTGATAGCGAGGAGCCTCAGTCAACCGAGAGGATACACATGACAAAAGCTCTCCAGAAAAACAACACGAGCCGAGTGAACTACGAGAAATTCAAAGGCTCAGAGAAGAGAATGAGCGGCTCAAGAACGTGTACAGTAGGGAGCAAGGAAACGCAGAGAAACTCACTCAAGAGAACAATTCCCTGCGTAATAAAATGCAAGGTTGGTAGCATAAGCACTTCCCTTGCTTCTAATCAGGGCATTGTAATAGCTTCTTAAATTCTTGAAGCATAAAGAAAAATTCTCTTGCAATATACAAACATGAATACATACATACACTTATTATTGAGCATTCCTAAGAAGGGCTTTACAGCATCGATATCAAAAGTTTAACATACAGAGAGAGAAACAAAGAGAGAAAAACAGAGAACCAGATATAAAAAGCACTCTTAGGGGGCATGATCCAAGTATTGTTGGAATGTAAAATCCCAAAAACAAAACTGTGGATTAAAAAAAAACTGAAGTGAATTTATGAACTGATATCTGGCAGAAAAAAGGAATATGATTTGCTGACAATGTCTAAAAGAAAATAAAGGAAAGGATATCAAATCTGTTGTAAATAGCAGTTTCCTTACAGGATAAAATAGGATCTAAATAATTACAATAAACTTTTGTAATACTGCTTACAGATATCATGCAGCAGAATGCTAACTTAAATGTGGTCAGGTTACAACATGAAAGCATGCTTGAGGAGCTACAACAAGTCAATGCAAAGCTACTAGAGAAAACACAAGGTACCTAAAACCTTATTTTGACTGGCAAGTTGTCTATCACCTGAATCTTTATCCCATTCAAGTGAAAAAATAAATAACTGTGATAGAAAGTATACACTTAATTTCCTAGTTGAAATATAAAATGGACAAACCAGCTACTTATCCAACAGAAGGTGCAGTTTGAAAATGAAAATGGGGTGTAAACCTAACCTCCCTGTTTTGAGTCATGTATTTCTCTGTACTCATGGCTCATAACAAATAATTATTACGACTATATTTGAGTGTGCACTAGCACTAATAAACAACAACAGGGCTGAAGTGCTTACCCTTTTTCAATGACGACATCATGATAATTGAACCCAATGGATAAAATAAATTAAAATGCTCTTAACATTTTTAGGAGAACCATCATTCAGCCAGCATGTCCAGCAGTTTCACAGAGCATTGACCAAGCACTATACACAGGGGGGCAAACACCTCTATAATCCTGCTGAAATGGAAGCTTTCTGCAATCAGCATGCTCCTGGACTGTTCAGTGAACTTTATAGATGCATTGTCAATGATGAAAAGGAAAAGCCTTCCAAAAAGCGCATGGAAATGCAGAAGACAAGACTTGTGTCAATGTTACACAATCTCAGTTTCTTTCGCAATCAGGTACACATACATACATACATAAATATATACTGCACTGCAACTGATGAAGGTCTTTGACCGAAACGTCTATTTGTATTAAATTTTTAAACTTTTTTTAGATTTTTTACTGTATATATTTTTTTCGCTCGAAGTTGTCCGTCCTCGTTTTCCACAATTGCCTATATATATATATATATATGCTTTTTTATTCCAATGGAAAATGCCTATGCTGGTGTGACATTTCCATGTTTAATCTATCCTTGCACTGTTGGAAGTACATCTTATTGAAAAGCATATTTGACAGCACCAGTTGCAAAACTAATATCTAGTTCAGGCTGAAAATGTTTCACTGGTATTTTATTACACATATTTCAGTGGAGGAAGCTTGTTGTGTTAAAAGGGCTTCCACAACATTTTTTTTGTGTGTGCTAGAAAAACTGTCCCATCCAGAAGGCAAATGGTTTAAATCTCAAAATGAAAGGAGCCAGTTACAGCTCACTGATGTCTGGCATGGTCCTTGGGTTCAGCTGCCACCCACAAACAATACTCAACTACGAAAAGACATTGGCAGAAGCTAACAAGACAGACGTACAAAAACAAATAAAGGAAGCCACAAAAGTGAGATAACATGTTCCTAATAATTTATTAACTGGAATTAAGTTACATGAAGTTAGTCTAAGCCAACAAGATTTTACGTTTCCACTTTGTGCCCAACTTAGAAAACAGAACAATGTGTCATGGATCATAAAAAATTGTTCAATCAATGATTGTAGATGGAAGACTAGTCTACTTGCATTATTACAAGGTGATACAAGTACAAATTATAATACAAGTTTCTGTGTTACTGCATACCCTGAGAGCAAGAATGTACTATTTTAACCCCAAATTTTCAGAATAGAAAGTTCATGCTCTTCATTGAAGATGACATCCATTTCATACATGCCAAGCACCATCCCACAAGTTCCATAACAAGTACCACTTGGCATATGTGCACTGCAGTTGTGGACATACATGACAAAATGGAAGCTGTTGATTTGGGAGATGACAGCACTAAGAATCACCGGAATGTACATGTGACCATGGAGGATGGCACAGACCGACCTTGTCGAGGGGGTGTTGACATTCAGCACCTACTTGGTTTTGTATCCGTTGAAAGTCGAAATTATTACCACCAAAGCTTCCTTCAACATCTCCCTCTGCAATTCAAAGAGTTCAACTGGTCAAATGTGGAAAAAAGTTTTAAGGAATTAAGGTAATCTACTACAAATATAACTCCTGCAAAACCTTGCAAAGGCAGTTTTTTAAAGAATTTGTAATGCTTAATTTTCCTGTCAGGGCTAAATAGATGCCAATTATTGTATTCATCTTGACATTGCATAAACACAGGAGTCTGTGATAGTGTGCTATAAATTTAGCAATATTTCAGGACCAAAAGACATAAAGTGGTTTGCCCTATTGCATTATGACACAGTTTTAAATTTCCATGACCCAGGACCTTGAATCTAAACTTTCTTTGAATCAATTAAATGGTTCAGCTGATCAAATTTTGGTTTGATAACTATTTTTAAATTTTCCTGTACCACTTCCCTGAGTCTTCAAAACATTTCTATAGATATTTTCAAGATCAAAAATTACAAAGGATTCAAAAACTGTACAAACTCGTGTTGAATTTTAACATGTAGGGTTTACTGGGATGCAGAAAGGGATGAGTTACAGACCCTTAACACCACATGGCTTGTAGATGTCTTCCAACAGCCACTACATAGCAAGCATCACTACAGGCAGGCATTAAACCACATCTTGGCATTTTGCCCACAGCTATCTCAGTATCTGAACAAGTTCCAGTTGGCTGTTACTGGAGATTTTCCAACTTGGAAATACAATAAAAAACTCATAGCAGAGGTATGACTATGAACTGACACACAATCAAACCTATTCTTATGGACACCTGCACAATACAGACATGTGTATATCATGGACAGTTTAGTTGGTTCAGGGAGACCAAAATTCACATAATCGCCAACTCCAAAATACACATCTTGCTAATTTGGTCTCCACATTTAAGAAGTTCCACTATATTTTCTTTTTTTATACACACACAATGCAACAATGCAAAGCAATGCAACATACTGCAAATGATTTTAAATGCACTAGATTTTCAGCTGTACACTACATATTATTTTGCATACTGTAACCTTTCATATAATGTCAGTTTCTCTTGAATTTGTTCTACCAGTGGACAGATGAAAATCCAGTAAAAGTGCCAGCCCTCATTCCTTGGCAAGGTCCCTTCCATGTAGCCCTTAATGCAGAGGAGTCAACTGTTCTGTTATTTTGGCCCTTTTTTTCAAAACTTTACAAGGCAGTATTTGGCAGAAACAAGAGGTTTCCAAAAAAGCCAAGGGCTGAGAAGATCTCAACTGTGACCACAGCAGCATTTAGTGGATGGCTAATTGTCAGAGAGATGATCCTTGACCAATTTGGCAACTGCAAAGATGAGCAATATGTCATGCTGCTTCACCTGCTGGATGAAATCAGCTGTCTTAATTTTTTCCTTTACACCACCATTTTCCATGGTGGGGAATTTGGCATGTGGTTGCATGCATTGTTTAGAGTTGCCATGATTTTTATCATTTTCAACCGTCGCAATTACAACAAAGCAACTCTGTGTCAACTGAGTGATCTCCTCTTCCACCTCACTGATAATCCAGACATGGCACATAATTTCCAGAACCACCTTGATGTTTTCACAGAGAAGAAGATTGAGATCCTTCATTCTATTTTCAGAAGGTAGCTAAATTGTATTATGTGGCTGTTTAGGAAACTCTACTTTTCAACTGACAACACTTTAGAAGCACTAAATTGTCTCAAAACTGTAACTAAATCAATCAACCAGTGGTAAATTGTCAAAATTAACTCAAGAAAAATTAAAAATTTCTGTCAAGATAATTATGAATAATCTTGTGGCTCACCACTCCTGTTTTCAAATTCTTAAGCAGTGGAATCGTTACGCACACTACAATAGTATCGTGAAGTGGACATGATAAAATGAACTATTATTTTTGAAAGTTGTAACAATGAGCTTCTTAACTGTTTGTATACAAAATTCTCCTTACCAATTTGTTTTTCTTGACTTGTACTTTTACTTTATGAGATGTGTGCCAGTGACAGCTCCACCTCCACTGATCAGCATGACTGCCCATGCCTTGAGTGGCAGACGATACGACAAAGAATTTCAACAATGGTTTGTACCAGAGTACCAACATGGAAGGGGGAGACAAAATCTAATGGAAATAGCTCTTAAGGCAGCTGAATTCCTTGTTGACCTCTTTGTAGTTGTGTGGAACACTGTTGGACAGACAAGGAAGGTTCCAAATGGATCACGAAAATATCAGGTGACCTAATAAATATAAAAATAATTTCATTTGAAAAATGGGACACCTAAAGTAACTCTAAAATAAATGATATTTGATCATTCCCAGTGCTGGAAGCCAAACAAATTTTTAATATTCAGTTTTTCTTTAAACACTTTTCTCGTCCATTGTAATTTTTATTAGTATACTTGAAAATGGAATCAAAACAAGGACCATGTCATAAAAACAGCCTAAGCTTACCTTAAAATGTGCCTGTCCTTTCAGCCGTACTATTTCCCCGCTCTCGACGCAACGCTCGACCAGCGATGCTTACCAATGGGGTATGCTTTCCCAGGAAACGAACCAGATTCACTAATCGCTTGTGAGTTGATGACGTGCCCGATTCAAAACAACTTTCACGACTATGTGAGGCTCAATTGTGGGCATTCATTCCACCGTCAGTGTTTACAGCGTCTATGTCCGATTTGCCATCCCCTCCTTCAGAGGAAAATTGAACAACTATCCACCACAATGAACAGGTAAAATATAGATCACAATGTAAAGCCACGTAAATGTTTCCCGTAAGATTAATGGAAAAAAGAAATTAAATGGCTCTTTTTGTTCAACAGTGTTTAGTGTATGTTCTTACTCGAACTGAAGAGCTTTTGTCATTCATTTGCACTGGTTTCCAGGTACCTCGCTGGCGATGCAAGTGATTCTGACTCAGGAGAAGAAAACAGTGGAGATGAAGACGACGATGAACCAGACGAAACCTCAAAGACAGAAACAGAGAATCGACAGGATGACAAGTTTGATGAAGCCAAGTACAGGAAAAAGGTTGATGATCTCAAAGCAAAGTTCGCGGAGCGCTTCCGAATTTTAAAGGAAACGAAGCCAGTGATGATCCTTCCAGCATACACAAATCTTAAACACAAACAAGTGCAACCACAGGCAGAGGAGCCCAAGGATGATACACCACAATTTCGATGTCAGGAACGTGGATGCGGAAAGATCTATTCATCGTTAGGAGGATTGAAGAATCACTCCAGAACACATCGCCGTGGTCGGTAAACATCAACTGCCATCCCTCAATTCCACGCTCATTCTTCATAATCCCCGTTAATAAAACTGTAAATATACTGACAAACTGGTCAAGCAAAAATCAGCAATTTGTGGTGAAAGGGACACAGTCAAACACACTTCATTCAAACTACCGTTTAGGCCGCTGCTTTCGCGCTTCCGATCCCCGCAATAAGTCAGCGGTGAACGTTTGACGCACGCGCTCTCAAAACACTTTCTCGTCCAATCAGCGGTTTTTGAGACCTGTCCTTTGTGTGGTGTTAAAGGAAGATTCAACCTCTGAAGAATGCAGGCTCAGTAAATGTATGTAAACATCAACAAACATCAACATGGCGGCTTTGCAGTGTTTTGGTTGCGGCCAAGAATTTGGGTTTTTCAAACGAGAGGTGTGTAAATTTTATTTGGATCAAAATATTACCGTCTTATTTAGAGAAAGTAATTTTTTTATTATCAAGGGAAGGAGTTACGATTGAATAATAATTATGCGATCCTACCTCCTTATGCATTGTTCATTCATTGGCTTGTATCGCGTTTTCGTTTTAGCACGGATGTAAAAAATGTCGTCGCCTTTTTTGCTCCAGCTGTACCTCTTACACGGTTTTTCTGCCCGAACACGGTCTAAAGAAGCTCAAAGTGTGTCACCAGTGTTATAGACTTGCAACAAGGTCAGATTTCACAGTCACACATTCATAGTACCAACAGTATGCTCCAAAAAATTCTATGAAGTTTGCAGCTGATACAAACATAACTTTGTACTTATTTGTGACAGAGTGACTTGTTTTTACATAACAAACATATGTTTTGTGTTCGTCTACTATTTGTTAGACTGTTGTGCCCTCCTCGAATTTCAGATACTCAGAGTTATTATAATACTAAGACTAATACCACCAGTAATACTAATGCCAACACCGATAGTAATACTAATAGTGATAATAATACTACAGTAATACTAATACCAACACCGATAGTAATACTAATAGTGATAATAATACTACAGTAATACTAATACCAACACCGATAGTAATACTAATAGTAATAATAATACTACAGTAATACTAATACCAATACCTGCATACTAATAACTAGTAATACTAATAGTAATAGCAATGGCATTAGCAATAGTAATAACAATAATAATAATAATAATAATACATTTCTTTTGACAGTAGGCCTATGTCACAAAGGTGATTTACAATAGGGAACTGCATTTAAGAAATATATAAATATAATGGATTACAAGTAAAACAAACAAAGATAAAAAATAAGTATTAGTTTGAATTTAAGTAACATTTTAGAGCTCTTTTAAATTTATCTATCGTTGACAACAATTTAATGTCATTAGGTAAAGAGTTCCAACTTGGAGCACAGGAATTCTGAGATGTTTGTACGCCCCAGTTAGTGTGGGATTTAACTGTTCTCAACAGATCTTTGTTACGTGTATTATATTAATAGTAATAGCAATACTAATGGTAATGCTAATAGTAATAATAATAATAATAATAATAATAATAATAGGAATACAATGAATGGCTGTCTGCACACGCATCATAAGTAATATTGCAAGGCTGTACCTGCAAAGAAAGGAAGGGGCTAGAGGACTGCATGATGGGCATTGAAGAGTGTGTAAGGAGGGATAGTAAATCCCTGCATGGTTATTTAATAAAAAGCACAGAGTGGATGCTTCAAGCTGCTTTGAAGGAGAAGGAGGTTGTTGAAGAGGAGAACCTTTAGGACTATAAGAGGAGGAGGGAAGAAGTCAGAAAGTTAGGGACTGGAAGAAGAAAGCCTTACATGGAGAGTTTGTCCAACAAATGTCCTGAAGATGTAGCTCGGGAGGAGTCCTGGAGATGGCATAGGAATGGATTCATAAAGAAGGAGACAGAAGGCTTGATCCTGTCTGCTTGGGAACAAGTTTTGAGAACAAACTCGATCAACTACAGCATTAGATAAACCCTCAGAGTCACCACTGTGTAGATTGTGTGGAGAATCAACTGAAACAGTACAACATTGTCAGTGGATGCAAAAAGCTTGCCCAGAGAGAGTATAGGAAGTGTCATGACAAAGTGACCCTGCAGGTACACTGCAGTAAGTACAGGATAGAGTCTACCGACAAGTGGTATGAACATCAACCTCTGCCAATTTCTCAGAGAATGGAAAAGTGAGGATTACATGGGACATGACTTATATGTACACAGATAAGAAACTGAAACAGAATCAGCCAGATGCAATGTGTTACTCTATAAGTGCATAAAGACACACAGGAATGGACACTTACTGACATAACTGCACCAGCATACCAGAACATCATCATAACTGAGGAGGAGAAAGTGGAAAGGTATCAGGAATGAGAAGGATTCATGGAGCCTCGAAAGTGACATTAATACAGTTGTGATTGGTGCACTTGGAGGTATCTCAAAAACCCCAAGGCCTGGTATGGAAAACTAGATCTATCTGACATCTTTGGAAGTATACAATTGTTTGCCATCCTTAGAACTGCCCACCCTTTGCAAAAAGTGTTGTGTCTCTAAGCTGTGGGGAGTTGCTGAGACACAATTAACAACACCCAGAAAAACACCAAAAGATCGGAGAAAATTGCAATATAATAATAATAATAATAATAATAGTAATGATGCAAATTTTTCAACAGGTGCACTTGTTTTTTGCATCATTTAGGTCAGTACCAGAACAACCAGAAAATGCTGAAAAGAGTGTTCTGAATGACTTGAACAAAAACACTGCTTTGCCATCATCATCTGCCAACTTTTATCAGGTACTGCAAGTTGTTACAGTTTAGAAACCTAATTTGCTGGTTGACATGAATTGTAACATTTAGACAGGTCACTGATAGTCATCTTAAGGCAATAGCATCAATTGATTTTGTAATGCCACTACACACTACACATTACACACTTGACTGATGGTCAATCTTTTCCATTTGTGGGTTTTGATCCAGTTAGTTTTCCTATATCCACTGGCTGGCGAGTGGTGCTTGATCTTCTTTCACTGTTTCCTGATGATGGGCACTCACCTATCTGGAATTTAAATCCCATTATCCCTTTTGATTCAGTGCAAGGTATAAATGGATTGCCTCTTTAAATTTTTTAGGGTACTGGGATCTAAACTTTGCCTGTTCATGTGTCAAATAGCTTCATGCTTCTTTATATCTTTACAGATCAGATCAGAATCTGGTCCAGGTGACAGACACTGTTAAACACTGCTGAGTGTAAATCTTTCAGTTGTTGATCTTGACTTTGTTTTGTTTTGCTCTAAGGAGAAAAGCTCATCAAATCTACCTGATCCAACAGTAAGAAATATACCAGTCAGTAAGTACACAGGTAATGAAAATGCCACAGCAGATCCTGATGAAGCTATACGAAAGAGGCTTGCTGAACTGAAAACTGGTGGTCAAGAGGACTGTATGTCAAGTGAGTAGTGGGTGGGGAAGTTCACAGTCAAATAAAAAATTTGTGCAAATCTATGTAAAATGACATAATATTGCTTAAATGACGTTTACAATTAAATAAAATGACTGCAATTAAAAAAACTTTTTCTTGTTAAACTTGGTGATAATATGGTGCATGGGTGTAAGTTTGACTTATGAAAATTAAATGGAGAAACAAATGTTGGAAATAGAATTTGAACTTCAAAAGAATCTCAACTGGTGGGAGGTGAACCAGTTGGCTATGTGCAAGAGTGATTGAGGATTTGAAACTCGGAACAACTGTATTACAAATTAGTGGTCAGGATGGGAATTAAATTTTAGGTCAAAAGTTGATGGAGACCATTATGAGGAACGTCAGCCACCCTTATCTTTCTTGGCTTCGAAAGTTACGACAAGATCTATCCCATATCAGTTATCAGGAAATAATTAAGCTACTACAACGTTGAAAAGGACAAAGAGATCAGAAGACTTTTTTACCTTCACTTTCTTGTGATTCCAATTACTGTGGTTTCAATAAACACCGACGTCCGACGAAAAGTGTCAGCTACTTCGATCAGAGACAATGACTACTTTTTCTTTAAATTGAATTAATTAAAGAATGATTCTTTCAAACAAAATTAAAATTTATTATGATGAACTTGGATGTAATTTTTACCTCAGGCCTCAGATCATATATTGCGTGCATTCATGATTTGGTATTGCCGTTATGGCTCAATTCGTCAAGTTGGTCACGTCATAATTTGAGTCAGTTGTAATGCATCACATCTATTTTTGGATATAGTCGCATGGTCTACCTGCAGCTGCGGGAAAGTGTCTGGTTTCAACATAAGAAACTTTTTTTGCTAAAAGAAGAAGGGTTGGCTCAACTTCATTGTTTTCATTGACTCTGGCCTTCAAATTCTAGCAGGAAATGTATCCAAAAGGCTATTTTTATCTCATCAATATATAGCAATGATTGTAAAAATAAAAATATGTCATTGCTGATACAAAATCGTACACAATTTGGTGCCCACAATGCTGCAAATAGTGTTTCAGAGCTTCCAGATTTAAAATTTTTTCCTAGCCCCCCCCCCCCTAGCAAAAGGGGACTTGCGGACCCTTGCTAATACCATCACCTACTCTACTACAACTCGTTGCCTACTTTCAATTGTATTGAAACCCCTGCAATTATTATTATAGTGCTTACTCTCATGACAAATGTCTTGATCAAGAGGATATCAAAAAATCAACCTTGATCCAGAGGATCATGAAAAACTTCAAACGTGGTAGGATTAACTAGCATGAACTTACGGTCATTATTTTTGTACACAATCTATTACACATTAATTACTGGTATATCTTTAAATTATATCGCTCCTGTAGTACGTACTACGGTAGTTTTTCTATGACTTATTTTGACACATCTACTACATTACCTGTTTAGTTTAGCTTAATGTTTTTGCACGTTAATGTGTCTTTTGTTACTTGTTAGATAAATGGGCTTTTAATAAATATGATTTGATTTGATCTGATGACCAGATTACAAGTCTATTAGCACCCTAATAAACACTTGGTCGTGTTGCCTGCCTAATATGTAAGGTTGTTAATGGTATATAATTAGTGTAACCTAGGTAGTTAGAAATAATTGTTTTCAAATTCCATGTGACAGGAACATCTGTATTAATAATAATAATAATACAAGATTTGTATAGCGCCATATCCATGGCTCATGGCGCTTTACAGTAAAAAATGTTATTAGAAATAAAATTTACATTAAAAATTTACATCAGTGATAAAAAATTACTAACAAATAAAATAGCTAAGCTGTAAAAGTGAAAGTAAAACTAGGAATCATTGAAACCTTTAAATAAAAACTGACTAACTTAACTAATTAACTAAGTGACTGACCAACTAACTAGCTAAACTATCTAATCTACTAATTAACTAACTAACCAAAAGTCTAGTTATAAAATTTGTTAAAAAGGTATGTTTTTATACCAGTCTTAAAATCTGATAGTGAACCACTCCCTCTTATATTGTTCGGAAGAGAGTTCCATAGGCTAGGTGCTACAAAAGAGAAACACCTATGACCATCGCCTATTAACTTGACAGGTGGTACTTTCAAGAGGTTTTTAGAGGAGGATCGAAGATTTCTGTTTGGTACATAAGGCTCTAGCAGTTCAGTAATGTAATTAGGGGCCTGGCCATTGAGCGCTTTATAGGTTAAAAGTAAAATCTTATAGTTGATGCGCTGGCTTATTGGAAGCCAGTGTAGCTGCTTTAAGACCGGCTTGATATTATCGTTTTTTCCTTGTTCTAGTAACAATGCGAGCCGCAGCATTCTGGACATTTTGTAGGCGATCTATCAAAAATTTTGGTAGTTCATATAGAAGCGAGTTGGCGTTATCTAGTTTGGAAGTGATGAATGTGTGTACTAACTTTTCAGTGTCTGCTAGAGATAGACTGACTCTTATCCTGCTAATGTTTCTAAGATGGAAGAAACAGGCCTTGCAGGTACTGGTAACATGCTTTTCCAGTGACATGTGCTCATCAAAGATGACTCCAATGTTCCTTGCAGAAGTAGATGGCTCGATCTGCATGTTCACCAGACACATCGACGTGGTCTATTAATGGAGGTGGACGGTGTCGTGCGCTCAAGATCAAAAGCTCGGACGTCTTTCCTCTGTTTAGTTTCAGCTTATTGCACACCATCCACGAGTCGATCTCAGAAACACATGCCTCTATTTTAGCTATAGAACCGGGTTGTTCAGCGTAGGTGGGCTTAAATGAGAGGTAGAGCTGGGTGTCATTAGCGTATAGATGGTAGTTAAGTCCGTGCCGTTTGATGATGTCCCTGATGGGTGATGTGTATAACAAATATAGGATTGGCCCTAAAACGGATCCCTGGGGAACACCGTAGCGAAGTTCTTTCATCTCTGACTTGGTTCCGTCAATCATCACAAACTGCTTTCGGTCTTGAAGATAGGATCAAAACCATTTTAGCGCATTTCCTTTCACGTCCTGGTGTTTTTCCATTCTTTCTAGTAGCAGTTTATGGTCGACGGTATCAAACGCCGCAGACATGTCCAACAGTAGCAGGAGAACGCATTTCTGATTATCTATCTCACAGAGAATGTCATTTTGCACCCTCAGGAGAGCATGATGAGGTCATGGATGAGGGCATGGATGCTTTGATGAAACAAATGCTGAAGGAAACCAAACTTGATGATGAAACCCCTTCTCCTCTGAGAATAACAGACCAGGAGATTGAAGATAGACTTGCCAAACTGCGAGATATGAATCCAGGTTAGCAAAAGTGACCTGTATTATTTTCCTGATAAACATTGACAGTATTCTCTTTGTGTACTTTACACAGGCAACCCATCAGTTTCTTTTCCAACGGACCAAGAAATAGGACAAAGATTTGAAAACCTCACAGGGCGGAAAGCAACTGCTATGCAGAAATCTGATGTAAGTTTATTTTTTTATGTTACCTAATACTTAATTTTCACTTATTTCATTAAACTACCAGTAATCCCACTTTTGTGTAAATTCTCATTTTGTGAACAGAATGTCTTGCAGATATTGTCCCATTATAAAAACTTTCACAGATTAACACTCCACTTCCAAAGAAAAGTGAAACAGAAGAGGTGGATGCTTTGATGAAGCAAATGCTGGAGGAAACCAAACTTGATGATGAAACCTCTTCTCCTCTGAGAATAAGAGACCAGGAAATTGAAGATAGACTTGCCAAACTGCGAGATATGAATCCAGGTTAGCAAAAGTGACCTCGTTATAACATGTCTTCATGAGACATAATGCAATGATTTTAGATTTTAATATGTGAGCCGTATTTAGATATTAATGAACCAAAAAAATGGGCTTTTGTTTATTGGGTATTTTAAAACTGATATTAATTATTAATTTATTGTTCCATCAATCAATTATTGAGAGTTAATCTGTCTGGTAGGTCTTACTAACAAACCCTGTGAGGTGGACAGTGAAGAAGATGAAGAAACAGCTAGCAAAAGATATCTTAAACAGGTCTGAAGTTTAGTGTTCTGTGAATGTATATTATAGTTCTAATCAGTTAAAACAGTTTCAGATGTTCTTAAAAATCAATCAGTCAGTGCCTATAGGATTTCAGACTAAAAGAGCGGGTCATCCTCGGTGTAAAAACCTGTGAAGTTTTTCTTTGTTATTTCACTATTATTTTCCTAGTCTTTATTGTTTTGTCTCCTTTGTTTCCTTTGTCTACATCATTCGTGAGCGTAACAGGTTTTTACACCGAGGATGAGCCAAAAGAGCGTAAATGTCATTCTTCCCTTTTACTGGTTCATAGATTCTTGCTGAAGCAGCTTTAGAGATGAAAACAGAAACATTAGGTACAGTATGATAGCAAATTATGAAATTTGTTTTATAAAAGTCACATTTTGATTTTTATCTTGAACATTCTTTCATTGGTATGTAATTTGTTTAATGCAGGTGGCGGAGTAGGTGATGTTTCCAGTAAAACTAGAAAACAAGCTAAACCGAAGGTACTTTTTTGCTCAAATATTTATTTACACCTTTTAGAAAGAAAAGAATTAAGTTAAGAATTATTTCTGCACATGCTTAGACAATTCTCAGCAAAGTTGCAAAGAAAATCTTTAAGAGTTAGAAAAAACAAGCCTTTTCAAACATCCTCAAGTTTTACCACTGTGCACTGTTTTTGAAGAATAATAAAAATATTTAATAATTACATTGATAATGGTAGGATAATGATAATAATAATATTGATTATAATTATAATAATAATAATTATGAACAATTACTGTTTTGATGTTTTGTTACCAGCATGCAGTTATGATTGTTTTGCAGGGAAAAACATCCAAAGCTCCTTCCACCAAACTCAGTAGTATTTTCAGCGAGGATTACGAAGCAGATAGTGAAGATGAAGAGCTACCTTGGTGTTGTATATGTAATGCAAATGCTGTTCTTAGATGCCATGGTTGTGATGATGATTTATATTGCAAAAGATGTTTCAGGTTAGGATTTTAGAAATGATGTTAAAGACAGTTTTAAAACACATTGATTACATAACAGCAAGGCCATCAAAGAGAGAATCTTGTGAGCCGAGCACAAGAGCCTCGCTTTAATTGTGAATGTTCTCTTCAAAGGACAGACCATTCATAGCTGATAAAGGGCCCTTTACAAGGTATTTTAAGTTTTGCAGCTTTCATTGACCCAATGTTTTTAATGTTATTGTTCTTTTGTCTTAGGGAGGGACACAGTGATGAATATTATGGAGATCATCCTGTATCAGAATACAGGCCACCAAGGCAAAAGAAATAAGGCTAATAAAACTACTGTTAAACCTTTTTTAAAGTACTGCCCCAAACAATGGGGGCGATGCTCCCAGGAACTTAAAAGTGCCATTTTGCATTTCCTCTTGTTGATAAAAGCTTTGAGACATGTGAGTAATACATAAAAATGTGAAGTCTGAAATATAAAAAAAAATGTTATTTATTGTCACTCATTGGAGGATAAAGATTGGTAATAAAACACCTGGTGTGTGTGTGTGTGTTGTTCGATTTCATATTTTTTTAATTAATGCTAAAAAAAATATCGCTGTCTGCATTAATATTATTTTTGAATCTCCACTTTTAGACTTTTTATGTAGAATATTCAGTATTTATATTCTAGTGTAATTTACCAAACTAGTAAATTATTACCTTTCAATGTTAAAATTAATGGTACTGTATTTTGGATATCAGATCATAGCACTGCCTTCAACCTACAAGACAATGATTTTCACAATACATGCATGTGTACTTTATCAACTTATGATAACTGGAAAAAGGAGCCGAGCAAATTACCATTGAAAAGTAAGGCGCTTTATATCTCCATAGTCAACATGTGCCAAGTCACACCAGAAAATCTTAAGGGAAAAATGTATGGATTTGTTTAATAAACAGAATGTGGTTGGCATATTCATAAGTGGTCAGTACGGTTTATTTCTATTGTTATACATTGAACTCACTATCTCTTTTCTGATTGGCTGAAAGCGTACAGTGAATTTTTGAAATCAGCGCTTGTGACATCATAACTGCAGATTATATGATAATCATGTCATGGGCACTCAAGGTCATGGGTAATTGTGTCATGTATGACTGCGGTGCATGATTTCTGAGGGTAATCATGTCAAGTTCCCGTGCTTTGTGGTGCTTGCCGTCAGTGAAGAGGCAAAAACAGGACTTCCATTTTTTTTCGTTCAATGTAAAATAAAACAATTATTAGATTCGGTTTTTGTGATATCCAGAATAACCAAGGTCTCAGTAAGGGTTAGCAACCCTTACCTTGACCTTGATTATTCTGGATATCACAAAAACCTAATCCAATAACTGTTTATAATCCATTGATAAGAGAGTTTTGGAAGCATGTTAGCTAATCCCCCTTCCTCAAAGGTTATTCAACAATGATAGCAATAATGAGATTAACAGAGTACTTCCTCTCTCTACTATGCTCAACAATACAGAAGCTCTTGCCTTGCCTGCGAGAAGGAAATCAGAGATGCAGGCTACTGTTCTTCGAAGTCCCTATTGGTTTCTTAAGGGCCATTCCTGTGTGTTCCTTGCGTTAGAAGTGTAACCATAGTTTTTAAACTGTAAAACAATAGCTACACTTGTAAAAGTATTATTGAATTGACCCCTGAATGTTCTCACTCAAGAAATTCACTTTTTGGCCTTCTCAAAGTGGTAAACGTGATATTGTTAACGTCAAGAACTGGCTCTCTTCTTGTCTTCCATATCAGGGGCAACATAGTCACGTATTGGTGGAGTTTCAGTCGGCCCCTTAAACTGGATAGGAAACATTTCCCTATCAACTTTTATCGCTGCATAATACAAAGCCAGAGACATTTTCTTCAGTTCTTTCAATGCTTCTTCGCGACACCTTTCCAGTTCCTGAATCTTTTGCAATTCTTCTTTGTGTTGTTGCATCTTGTATCTCGACCACTCTTTCAACAGTAGAGTCCGTCTTTCCCTCTCCTCTAAAGATATCTCAATAGTTCCCCGTTTTCTCAGCGGTTCCAGCAAAACGGGGTCCATCACGGACTCGGGGTCAATCGGCGGCACAATTTCCGTCGGCTTGCGAATTACATTTACATTTTTCTTCTTGTTCGGGTCCACATTTCGACCTTTCTTCCTCTTAAGACTTGGGTTGTGTCTTCCAGGTAACGCATGGCGAATGGCTAGACCACTAGAACGCGAGAAAAACGAGTACATTCTTGTAGGCAACAAGTTCGCCATTTTTAAAATTTGAGAAGGGACCTGGAGCCTGGGACACAGAAACTGCTGGAACAGCGACAAATTTGAACAACAAGACGCTGGAATAACGGAATAACATTAACGCGAGGAATGATCTCCAACCTCGTTCCCAGGGCTTTTCCCTAGAAAGAAAAATGGCGGACGCCATTTTTCTTTCTAGGGAAAAGCCCTGGGAACGAGGTTGGAATGATCTCCGCACAGGTCCCCACTCATTAGGCATACCGTAGTTGAATTGTTTGGGGGAATGCGCGTGGAAACATTTCTTGTTTTACCATAACGAAACAGTACTTGTACTGCATACATAATGAAGAAGGGACATGTGCGGAAATCTTGCCTAACGCGAATTAGTATAAATACTCAGGTGATTATACAAAATCGCGCGCTCTGATTGGTTCACTATCTCGAATTATCAGCCGACAATCTCCTCGACGAAAAAAATGGCTGCCAGTCGTTCGCGCGCTTCTGATGAAATAATTTTTTTGGTGTTGTAAACTGCTTTTTTTTCTTTTTTTGCAATAATCACCTGTGTATTTATACTAAAGCAATTATTCGCCTCAGGCTCAGTGATTCTTGGTGAATATTCACCGAGAATAGCTTCGCCTTCGGCGAATAATTGTTAATTATAGTTCACCACTAAATTTTCTCCGATGCTTATTGGCTTAAATTGATCACGTGAGGCGATAGTGTTCGTTCGACACTATCAGCCCTTACAGTTCACCACTAAATTTTCTCCGATTCTTATTGGTTTAAATTGATCATGTGACGCGATAGTGTTCGTCCGCGGAGACACACTATCAGCGCATAGTGCCCTTCCGAGGAAAATACCCGGATGGATAGTGCCCGCCCGTGAAAATGTGAATTTTCTGACAGTTATACCGCATTGTTAGGCAATGTACGTTGCGAATTATTGAAATTTAAGGCTGTACGTATGGATAAATGTTTTATTGAACTGCATTTAGTGGGTTTTGACTGTTTTTCAACTGCGTGCGGAAGAAAATTTAGTGGTGAACAATAAAGACAATAGAGTGTTTATGTCTCGGAACTATCGGTCCGATAGTTGCCACTTGGAAATTTGATGTTCTTAAAACTAGCATATTTGCCCTCGAAGCTTCGCTTCTCGGGCAAATATTTGTTTTAAGAGCATGAAATTTCCGCGGGGCAACTATCAGCCGATAGCTCCTCGACAAAAACACTCTATTGTTTAAATAGTGCCCTTCCGAGGAAAATACCCGGATGGATAGTGCCCGTCCGTGAAAATGTGGATTTTCTGACAGTTATACCGTATTTTTTAGGCAATTTACGTTGTGAATTATTGAAATTTCAGGCTGCGTATGGATAAATATTTGATTGATCTGCATTTAGTGGGTTTTGACTGTTTTTCAACTGGCGCGCGAAAGAAAATTTAGTGGTGAACAATAAAGACAATAGAGTGTTTATGTCTCGGAACTATCGGTCCGATAGTTGCCCCTTGGAAATTTGATGTTCTTAAAACTAGCATATTTGCCCTCGAAGCTTCGCTTCTCGGTCAAATATTTGTTTTAAGAACATCAAATTTCCGCGGGGCAACTATCAGCCGATAGTTCCTCGACAGAAACACTCTATTGTTTAAATAGTGCCTTTCCGAGGAAAGTGCCCGAGTGGATAGTACTCGTCCGTGAAAATGTGAATTTTCTGCCAGTTATACCGTATTTTTTAGCCAATGCACTTGTAAATTATTATTACTGTGCGCCGGGATAAATATTTGAATGATCTGCATTTAGTGGGTTTTGACCATTTCTCAACAGGCGCGCGGAAGAAAATTTAGTGACGAACAATAAAGACAATGGAGTGTTGAAATTTCCGCGGGGCTAACTATCGGACCGATGGTTCCGAGACAGACACTCTGTTGTTTAAATATTAACAAGCATGCACACATGATAGAATAACATGTCACCTGCCATTTGTAAATAATAAACCGCATTTTCCAGGGTCTTATGTATGCAATGAACCGGATATTGAATGAAGAACGAGTGGCTAACTCAAAAAATCACCTTTCATTTTATCTTACGGTGATACAAGTAATATTACCAACTCGCTTGATGTATCCTTCTTTGCTGGCCTTTAGCTTGAGGAAAACAACGGAATCGACCTTCTTAAAAGAGCTTCCAAAGTTTTGTCTTGATTTGGCTGTGTGTAGAGGCCTTTGTTTTCATAGCCCATATGGTTTTGGTGATCTGGGTCAAAACTATGTCTGATCTGTGCTCCTATGTTCAGTTAGGTCTGTGAGTGTACGTCTGCGAAAGCACGTATGCAAAGTGTGTGCGGGCGTTTTCGTGGGTCAGGGGAGGCCAGGAATGGGCTACAGAAATGCGTTCAGTTCATGTATGGTGTTTCTATTCCTGATGATGGCTCCCAGTTTATACCCTATCAAGGTGCTTGCTCTGATATACTTCTATGACATAACCAACTTGAAGTCCATTGTCTTGTCTTTGAACACTGAATTCAAATAAAGAAGATTTCTCTTTTTTATTGTCATCTATCAGCATTAACACAGCACTTATGTATTTAAGGTAGTAAATAAATTGGCCTCGAAAGAGTAAACATCTTCCTAAAAGTATACAACAATACCTTTTCATCCTTAACGTGAATCTTTGATATGTGTATGACACCATAGAGTTTTGGCATATACTGGTCATTATCCATAGAACTGTTACTACTAACCTTGATCACGAACCCATCACCTTGACCGTATCAAGAATTTTTGAAGATATAAATCTATTATTGCCGTCACCTAGTCTGTATGTTTGACAAGAACCTAAATAACAAAGATAAATTCCAGAACTACAAAATCCTTTAGTCTTAAGGTTGCATGGCTTGTGAGCCGAGTATTTGTGCCCTTCCTCAGATCAAATGGCGGGCGATGGCTCTACACAATTCGTACCAAGCACGTTCCTGTCAGCTGCAAAACCTTTGCGTTAAACACATTACCCCAAAAAAGTGACAGACTCATACTTAAACTCAGAAACTATGAATGAAATGGTTTCAGTTCTGAAAAGAATCAATAGCAATTAACTCCTAATTTCCTTGCTTATTTACTTATTTATTTATTTATTTATTTTCACGGAAAACGAGAAAACCAATAAAGTTGGGAATTCAACTTTATAACACTAAAGATCAACATATGCGGGAAGCAAAGTCCAAGATATCTTGTCCCTTACAAAATGGATTCCCTCCACTGACCTCTTAATCAAAAAGATTCTAAGGCACTAAACATATTAATTCTATTTTACTACAGAATAGACAATTGCAGTGTAGGCCATGCGCCCATGATTCGGCTCACTTGTGATGCCATCAAAACTCTTAACGTCTACTCCGGGAGACTTCGCGTGGTGGCGTTCCTTTCCTCATTTGCAGTAGTTTGTTCAGCACCGCGTCAGTGCGAGGCAGAGCATCTTCCAACGCATTGTACTGGGCTCTACACAGTTTGCGTTTTTCTTGGATTTCTTGTTTTTCCTGAAGAAAATCGTCCAGGTCTTCCGTTTCCAGTGCGCTGCTTAAGTCTTCTACCAGCTGAGTGATAAAGAAGTGTAAGATACACCGCGGAACAGTGTCACAGACGTTCATCTTAAGGACGTTAAAACAGCGTACCACATTCAACTTTATCTTCTTCATCTCCTCTGCCTCCTACAGAAAATTGAAAACAAAAGATTAGACAAATAAAGAATGAAAGAGTTTCCTTTTTTTCTGTTAAATTCGTAGCTATTCGAAGAGCAGTCGAGTTCAGATTTGCGCTCATGATGTTTCACGATGTCACACTATTCTGCCCGATGACGAATCTAACCGAGGGCACACACATGATCAAATTTTACAATATTAGACAAATTTTTAAGAATCGAACTGGAGAAACAGCAAATGAAAGAATAAATGGGAAAACAACGACAATCCAGGAAGAGAAATACGAACAAAAAACAAACAAATGAACGGAAGCAAACGACAGAATAAGCGTATGAGCGAACGAATAAATTTAAATGACTGAAAAAAGAAAAAAATGACTGAATGAAGGGACTGAGGGCAATGGACACAAACATGGAACTGAAGAAACTGGTCAGCCAGTGAATTACTGGAAATCGAGAAAGACTGCTTATGAATACAATAGTCATCGTTCACGTTTATTAACACATTAAGGTGTGCCTCAATGGCGCAAAGTTTGTATGACCAAGACTGACGAATAAACGAATTCAACGAACAGGTGAGTGCATTTACGATGTGCGCTCACGGAAAAAGTCAACCGACCGCAAAAAAAGGTTAGCACTTCTCACCTTATAGTTTGTGTGGGGTTCCTGGGTTTTAATATTCTTCATCAGTGTCTCAGGGTGAAGCTTCCTAGACAGATACTTCATATGATTCATTGTTTTTGACGTCATTGACGGATGGTCTACCATAAATGGAACCCTTTGAGGGTGGTTCTTAGATTCTGGTGACTGGATCATAATAGTTTCCCAAGCTGTTAGTTCTTCAGGGAGAGGAACTGGCGCGAAAACATCATCAATACTTCTCTTTTGCATTTCAAGGAACTGATGAAGAAATTGAGTTGTCTGTTCACGCTTGCGGTCGAAGATTTTGTTCACAACTTTCGCTTCCACAGCTTGTTTCAGGGTAGGGAACTTGGAGAGAGAATGATCAATCGCACCTCGGACCACATCCCGCAGGGTTTTCTCGACGTCATCCACTAGTTTCTCGAAGATGGGAACCAACCGATCTACAGGACTGGAAATTTTTCTTTCGCGTGCAAACGGGTCAGATCCTAAAAAGAAGAATTCTGTTCAGTCAATACTATATCAAAAACACCACATAATTGACAAAACTCCAAAATGTTCATTGCATGGTAAGTAAATTTCAAGGTTTAATGAATGGTAAATTTCAAGGTTTAATGAATAGTGAAAGAAGTAGTTTTGCCACGGTCACAGTCAAACTCGACCAAAAGCAAATCCTAGTTCTCGCAACTGGAATCGAAGCTAGCACCTTGCGATTATGAATAGTCTTACAAAATATGGTTCAAAAGTTAAACGAGAAAGTTAAAACCACTTTACAATAGAAGCATCACAACTCTGTATAGTGTCACTCAGTTCTGTCTTACCTTGAACGTTAACAGTGTATTTTTCATAGAGCAATTTCTGCAGCAGTTGGTTGTTCTCACTGCTGTCTCCAAGAGGTGCTGACACACCTTCCAGCTTTCTCTGTTTCTGTCTAATTTCCTCGTCATCCCGCCCTTCCAGTGGATTCACCTGATAATTTGAAAACATAAACTTTAATCAGGTCAATAAGTCAAATAACATGAAACTATTACAAGCGCATATCTTTGAGAGGAACCGCGCACGCATTTCCCCAAAAAGACGAAAAGTTCTTAAACTCGTAAAATTACCCCACACTCATTTAACAATTTAAAAGTATTGTTTAAACTGACGCGCCTTTTCACAAAGTTAGGAATAGTGTCATGAATATCCGAATCAACTGAATAAGGATTTTATTTTATTATATGATGATGATCATGAATGATAATTACATGACGATGCCGATGAATTAATGTCGTTTAACGTTTCTCGGAAACCCAAACGTCCTCAATGACAAGTTAAGATTTCAGATGAGATTTTATTAAAGTTTGATTTTTCTTTCACCTGTAAAACCATCGTTTGAAAATGCTTGAACAACTTTCGCACATTTTCCCCTCCTTCGATGTCTAACGTGTTATTAAATAGCAGTGTCTCCAGCTGTTTGATAAGACTTTGCTTCAGTTTCATCAACAGGCCTCCCTTTCCTGCACTCGTCTCTGGCACTTCACTCTCCGCCAACTTCCTCAGCTCTTCCTCTACCTGCAAATCACGTCGTTGCGTTACTCATTCATCCATCACCAGGAATCACCTTTCTCCTTAATCAAATATGATTATATAATGTAATGTGTGGAGCATTCACACCAATTTTCACTTTCACTTTATCACGTTTGATCATAGATCCGACACTACGGAACACCTGAAACCATCAGGCAAAACCACACTCTCAGTTATTCGCTTAATTAAAATCACATATCATTACATAACACAACACCATAAGTGGTCGCGCAAAATCCTGCTTCCATCTACAATCGAACTTCCCCATCTCGAACACGTGTTTTATTAAACTCCCCACTATCTCGAAGGCAAACTCTTTCCCGCTACTATGATGATCCTTTCTTATTCGGTTATTTACTATCTGTTGTCTGGAACTCCTCGCTATCTCGAACAATGTTCGGTTCCCTTACGGAATGCCAGACATGTCGCCCCTACGCACATTCGCACCTTGTTCTATCACTCCCAAACAGGAGGTACGTCGCATCACGGCATTCGAAATAATGTCACTCCCAACAAGTTACCTTGAGTTACGCCAAATATTATGTTTGTTAACTTAAATGAAAGAATGCGTGACTAACATTTGCTTCATTACGGATTCTACCTGAAGCAACAGTCGTTGTGAAGACCAGCCTGTCCGCATAGTTAGTAGAAGAGACTCTACTAACTATGCTGACAGGTGCTTTAAAAGGTGTAATTTTTTGTAGTCTTACCCTTAAAGACTGAATCCTTTGTTTTACTAGTGACTTTTGATGACAACAACGCTAATTAGCACCGCTCGCGCGGAGTGAGGTGTGAAGTTTTCTTTCCCTTGGTGTGTTCAGTGCACTCCTTTCGCTAAACACCCTTTAACCATTGAAGTCCTACTAATGACCAGCATCCAATTTCCCATCTCAATATACACTGTTCATCAACCATTCAGGTTATGTGAATAACGAAAATGATCACCAAAAAAGAGTTGTTTTGATATTTAAACAAAGTCTCCTCATTAGTACCATAACAAATATATGAGAACAGTTAGGAGAAAATGCATATTAATACTGCGCTACGGACTTTCGTTACCATGCCTATCGAACTCACGCCAAGAAGTCGACGAAAAGATTTCGTCTGTTCAGAAAAGCTTCCTTACTAAATGTTATAGGAACATTGCATTTTTAACGGTATTTCTGTTAGGGAGCGAAATAAATTCGAATGTGGTCCGACCAGCCACGTAAATCGTGTTTGGCGCGACAGAACAGGGTGCCAGAATGCTTGGAGGCGACAGAACAGGGTGCCAGTGTGCTTGGGGGCGACAGAACAGGATGCCAGTGTGCTTGGAGGCGACAGAACGGGGTGCCAGTGTGCTTGGAGGCGACAGAACAGGGTGCGAGTGTGCTTGGGGGCGACAGAACAGGGTGCCAGTGTGTTTGGAGGCGACAGAACAGGGTGCCAGTGTGCTTGGAGGCGACAGAACAGGGTGCCAGTGTGCTTGGAGGCGACAGAACAGGGTGCGAGTGTGCTTGGGGGCGACAGAACAGGGTGCGAGTGTGCTTGGGGGCGACAGAACAGGGTGCCAGTGTGCTTGGAGGCGACAGAACAGGATGCCAGTGTGCTTGGAGGCGACAGAATAGGGTGCCAGTGTGCTTGGGGGCGACAGAACAGGGTGCGAGTGTGCTTGGGGGCGACAGAACAGGGTGCCAGTGTGCTTGGGGGCGACAGAACAGGATGCCAGTGTGCTTGGAGGCGACAGAACAGGGTGCCAGTGTGCTTGGAGGCGACAGAACAGGGTGCGAGTGTGCTTGGGGGCGACAGAACAGGGTGCCAGTGTGTTTGGAGGCGACAGAACAGGGTGCCAGTGTGCTTGGAGGCGACAGAACAGGGTGCCAGTGTGCTTGGAGGCGACAGAACAGGGTGCGAGTGTGCTTGGGGGCGACAGAACAGGGTGCGAGTGTGCTTGGGGGCGACAGAACAGGGTGCCAGTGTGCTTGGAGGCGACAGAACAGGATGCCAGTGTGCTTGGAGGCGACAGAATAGGGTGCCAGTGTGCTTGGGGGCGACAGAACAGGGTGCGAGTGTGCTTGGGGGCGACAGAACAGGGTGCCAGTGTGCTTGGGGGCGACAGAACAGGATGCCAGTGTGCTTGGAGGCGACAGAACAGGGTGCCAGTGTGCTTGGAGGCGACAGAACAGGGTGCGAGTGTGCTTGGGGGCGACAGAACGGGGTGCCAGTGTGTTTGGAGGCGACAGAACAGAGTGCTAGTGTGCTTGGAGGCGACAGAACAGGGTGCCAGTGTGCTTGGAGGCGACAGAACAGGGTGCGAGTGTGCTTGGAGGTGACAGAACAGGGTGCGAGTTTACTTGGAGGTGACAGAACAGGGTGCCAGTGTGCTTAGGGGCGACAGAACAGGGTGCAAGTTTGCTTGGGGGCGACAGAACAGGGTGCGAGGACAGTGTGTGGGGGCGACATCATGACTGGATACAAAGTTCAACTGTTCTCACGTTAATACCCAGTCTCGTGCGCGTCTTGCCTGAAGCTTTCATGTGAAGTCAAGCTTTGATGTGATAACGTTGACTAACGTATCACCACGTAACGCTTTAAGGGTCACGTGAAATAACGCTTCAACTCACCTTTTTCTTTTTCTCCTTCATTTCTCGCACAAGGATAGGAATCTCAGTGATCATTTTTTCAGCCAGTAAAGAGATCATAGTGTCCATTAGTCTGTCAATTCCACACAGGTGCTGTATGTCAACGTACATTGGGTGAGCTGCGAACCAGGCCTTTTCTTTCATGCGGGTGGTCTCCGCGTCCCAGTCCTTCTCATTTCTATCTGTCCCATCTTTACCTGTTTGAAAAATAAGATATGACTGAGTGTTTATCAAAACAAAGTAAAATATTAACGGTTTGAACCACATTAAAAAAGCCACAAATATTAACCGTTAGCCGTGAAACAGCCAAAAATATTAACCGTCAGCCGTTAAAGTCACCACCCCACTGAGACCCTCTGAGAACAGAGGGGATAAAAGGTCAGGTTAATGCCACTTAAGAGGGAGGGGGGGGTGGGTTGATGATTGGGAGAGGGTTGGATGTAAAGCTTTATTCTTTCAGGTAAAAACCTCTCAGCACAATGAAGCGATTCTCCTCCAATGTAAAACTTGACTGATTTGTGGCCACTTTCTTGCCCATGTCGTCCGTGTTCCTCAGCCTGTCTGGTTTGGTCAACGCGCAAATAGTACGGCTCCTAAAATCCGCGGCCTGTTGCATGACCAAGTTTATGGCACTATCCCCAGTGGGGTCCCCCACTTCCGACACTATCACGATAATGCTCTTGTTGTTCTTCTTGATGTAATCCAACACTAGTTCCTGGGTCACGTGATTCATACGTTGGTCGTCGTTGGCGAAGTGGGCGCCGGGAAGGTCGACCAATGTGAGAGTGGTGAAATTGGGACCTGGGGCAGTGGAAAAAAAATGCACAAAGTAATCAAAGTTCATCGAAAATATGAAGATAAATCAAACACTGAAAATGAAAAGTACTTGTGTTAGGTGGAAAATCCTCTGACGAAAACCATTTTTTAGCGAAATAAACTCCATCAAATATGAATTTTATACATGGACCTGGAAGCTAAAAGAAGGGAATAGTTATTTTGAAGTGTAAATTTTGACGTCTCCGGTTTCAGACCAAAAGCTGTTATGTTCAATAGGGTGGAGGTTTAGGGCATTAGGTTTATACTTTGCAGCCATTCTGATACTCTTTTCCAAAAGTTAGATGTCTCGTGACATGTCCAGAAGAGATGCATTAATGACTCTGGGCCTTCTTGACAGAAGGTGCAATTATCATTTGCCTTAAGCCCAATTTTATATAGAAAGTCATTAGTTGCTAGACGTCTGTGTAAAAATTTAAACTGGAATTCGATCAGTTTGGTACTCCTGGTGCATCGTGATATCATCTTTAGGCCTCCACCACAATAATCATTTATCATAATTTTGCGTTTAATTTTGTCTCCCTTTCCGTTCCAAAGTCATATCTGGCTAGCAAAATCTACAGAAATGTCCCCTAACTTTGACCATTATCTACGCTTTCTGAAATCAAGGCTCGAGTTGGAGACAAAAAGCGGCGATATGAAAAAATGGGAACCTCTTGCAGAATTTATACCTACTGATAGATAGCATCACTTCCTCTGAAGCGCCTTGCAGCTATCAACTTTGCCAACCATCTCGTACCAGTAACCCATGAGGGGCTTCTGTTATAGCCTGTTTCTACCTCTAAA